>CAKXYN010000035.1:16147500-16605000 GCA_935064755.1 Tragelaphus eurycerus
AATAGCCTTGTCTCTTGCTTGTAGGGATCAATATTAGTATTAATTAATCACCATTATCGGCACTAGGATCTGGTTCTATTTGTTGTTACATCAGCAAAATATCAATATAGAAAGTGGACTCTCTGATCGTCATGGCAACTTCATCTCTTGGGTCAAAGAAAGTTTATCTTATCTGTGCATAGAGAGTGGCAAACTGTTTAGGGATCTAGTTTGAACTCTAAGAACATTGATTTAGTTTTTGTTTGCGAATAGAGGCTGAATTCCAATCACAAGGGATAGGTAAGATTTAAATATTAATGCCTAGAGGCTTGTCTGAGAGGGTGTCATACCATTACAGTCAGACTGTCTTTTTGAGATGACAAAAAGGTAGAAAAGAATTGTCTAGTCAGGATTATTTAAAGCCTTAGTAATTTGTGCTTTTGACAAATACTTCTAAAAATGAATATATGATAGTTACTGGGTAGAACTGATTTTGGTCAAGATATCAGGTGTTAAAATAAGCTCTTATTTTTTTCTCTTTCATCCCTCTCTCTGGGTCTATTATAATATATCCACTATTTTTGTAAAAGTGCTTTTGAGGACCAATTTTGCCTCATGATGGGTACAAGATAAGCAGCCCCATGTCTCAGCCAGAGAGTTTTGCTCTGAAAGGTCCAAGAAAGAAGTGTTATAGGACTGTTTTTGTATTAACAAATATTCATTACTAATGAAGGAAATCCTAATGTAGTAAGCTCAAAGGATAGATGTCTCTGAAGGATGTTTACAGAGATAATAAAAGAACCTAAGTTGCCAAACCCAGGAAATAAAAGAGATGCTATTTTTTTTTTTGATATTTCTAAGATACAGTGATTCCTCAAAATGAACACTTTTTTTTTCTAAATCAAATCCTTGGAAATTCATTTTAAAAAACTATGCTAAAGATTAAAAATTGGATTTAGAAATGGTACCTGAAATGCTCTACTTTATTCTTGAGGTTGTGGGCACTAAATAAACTTAAATATGTGTGTTTATGGGGAAGATGTATACGTATCTTATGATTTTGGAGATTTTAAAAATGAATGTAAAATGCCTGATGGTTATAACCAATGCCATATAATTGCTTATTCATTCTAGGCATTGTCCATGTAATAGCTGGAAAGTCAGCTCTTTATGTAGTCTGCAAGGCAGTGCTATTTATTATTTAATATTCTGGTAATATCCCCATGAGTGTAAAAAAAGGAATATGTTTATAAGAGGCTCTGGTGTAGTATTTAGTATTAAATAGGCCTTCAGTTAATCTGAGCATATGCCACCGGCTACTGCCCCTTTGAATTGCCAGAAGTTGTTGAATGGCCTTAGTCTGATTTTTTTTTTTTACATGATTTGACTTTTGATAATGTTAGATGTATCCTAATCAACTACCACAAATGTATATAAAATATAGCTTTTATGTAGGCTACCACACATGTACAGAGTTTTAATAGTCTACATAAAGCTGCTGTGCCTAGTTTCTGTACAACCTACTAAAAAAGCTATTTGAAAAGTTTGTTTAAACTTTAAAATAAATCTAAAATTATCTCTAAATAAGGAGGCATTTATTGAAGATATATTTACTGTTATTTTTTAATTGATTCCCTTCTTAGAAAGAGAAATCCTTTTGAAGATTTGAATTACTCAATCTGCATTTGTAAAACTTTGTGGATATCTGTTGTTGAGACAGTTTAAGAGAATTTTCAACAAGTTGACATCTATAGAATATTGTATCTGTAAGATATCTTATGAGTTGCTTGACATAGGTGTTTCAGCCGCAGTTTCTGAAATTATTTATTTCAAAATTTGGAGAAGTCGTTAAACTTGAGTTGGGTGAATAATCAATTATAAAACTTAGAGACAAGTATTTGACCTTTACTACCTATTAATCTGGAACTTTTAATTTGATTATTAGTTGCTTCTTTGTAATATAAATAATGGTGTGCTCTTTAAGATAAAAGACTTGCTTTACTGTGGCATATTCTCATATTGTAAGCCTACAATAAACTGGAAGTTAGAAGATGAAAAATAATGAATAAACAAATATTTAATTTCAATTGAGGGCCAGATTCTTCTGAATGTATGTCAAAAAATAACTAAAAATTGTATACTAGTAAGTGGTTTTAAAGAATAAAAAATAAATAGTAATATACTCAATACTGTCCATTTCTCTCTTGCTTACTACATTTAAATTACCTAATTTAGAATACAAGTTTTAAAGATTATCAGATAATTCAATTAAAAGTTCTGATTATTTTTAATTCAATGATAAAAATTTATTTTTAATTTAATTTTAGCATATTTGGTATCAAGAACTTTTTTAATGGATTTAAAACAATTTCTCATAGTAATGTAAAAAGGAGAAAAAATCATATTGCAAGTAGAAGCTTGTTTAGTTCTCCATTTATGTTCAAAAATATAAAATGCCATATACAAGTAAGACGCTTTCCTTGCTGTTTGCTGAGAAGTTCAAAGGCATTTTTAAAAAATAAGACCCTGTGAATTTAGTGGGAATCTTTTGGAATGCTGTACAAATTATTATCGTACTTTCTCATTTGTTGTGTACAAATTGCTTTCATGGTGTGCATTTTCATCCATGTCAACATACATCACTGTAACACATTGTGATGTTTTATAACCCATACCTATATGATTAATGTATGTATTTATGTGAATAAATTTTATGGATAAATTTTATGCTGCTCTTAAAATACTTTCAAAATATAGTTCAGTGAAAATTTAAATGAGAGCTGAATGGAATATTGACAATATTGCCTATTAATGAAAATCTTATATTCATCATTAAAGTTGTTCTTTTGATTTTTAAGGAAAATAAACAAGTGGGCAGTTGCTTATACTAACATAGGGTACTTATAGCCATACTATATTTCTGCATTTCACTCTTGTCAGTTTTGTATAAAAATTATGTAACAGATACTTTGTTCAAATTAAAAACTGTCAAACTCATGATCTATGTCACAGTTGATTCCTTACCCAACTAGTTTATGTATCGGAATACATTATTTATATCATTAGAGCAGTGGGTCAGCTAATGTGGTTTTGCCAACAGCATTGAAGACTTAAACACTTTTTTTCCTCCAAGACTCCAGTCAATAGAAATAGTTAAAAAGGATTTTAATTTTCTGACTTGCTTTTATTTATTTGGTATAAAACTGTCTGAATTTATATTGTGCACATTTATCAATTAGGTCTTCTTTCTCTTGAAGTGTCATCCTGAAATTCTCATATGTTGCCACATTGCCATGAAAATAATCATATTTTCCAATGACATTTGACTTGCACCTAAGTATTTTTGCATATTTTGGATTTATTGGGCCTCCCATAGCCAATAACAAGCTTAGTGTGCAGGAGAGACTGACCACCATGGGACTTGTGCAAATCTGAAATATACAAGAGTTCATTTGCAAATATATTAGGTAGCTGCTGAAAATATCACCCCACTTCTTAACAATGTGCATCTTGGACAAACAGGCGCATATTTTGTCATCAAGTTGCTTAAGCCTCTGAAGTCAGGGCTACAACTGGGTCAGATGATAAGATGAGCACAACAGAGAAACGAAGAGAGCGTCTGATAAAACCTGATTGATTGATGTCTGGCTTCCCCACCATCACAGGCAGTTGACAGTTAGTTTGGGATCAGATGATTTGGCTTTTGCGATAGAAGATGGGGCCTGGTAGGCAAGCCTGAAGGACAAAAAGGTCGGTTTCTGTGTAGTGTCAAGTAATACCGAGCTCCCACAAGGTGGGACATTATTAATATTTCATTCTTTCTTTTTTAGGTCCAGGCCCTAACAATTGATAGTGTCTTAAAGGCATGAAGATTCAGTCTACAAACAAAAATGTGTGACTGCCTTCCTGTTTTGTTTAACTCAGTGATGCTACATGGTTTATGTCATAAGGGCAAGGGCATGTTTATTTAATAATTGTGTGCTATTTTATGTGATATTTTGCAATATATAATGACATTTGCATATTTCATTTTATTATAGTCTTATAGGGTAAAAATCATGACACATAAACTGGCTAAATTTAATATTTAAAAACTAGTTTTTATGGAGAAATACAGATTTACTGAGGGGAAATTATAATGTAAATAAATCTAGAGTTATCAGCTCCAGGTGTTTGAGTATCATAGATTATGAGAAGCTTAGGTGAAAAATATCCTAGTACATGGTTTAGCCATGCCAGAGTCTGGGAAAACCTTACTTGGCACAATGGGAGAACTTTATATTTTGTACAAGTCTGTGGTTAGTGAATGACTGTGGCTGTCATTTGCTGAAGTTTATTCTTGCTGGTGATAGGATTAATAGACTGTTTCTTTGTATTTTAATTATGGAAAATTCCAAATTCTGGGCACGTATTACAATCACCTAAAAATATATTAGTTTATATGCTACTACAAAACAACATTGTAGATCACTTTTGAATTTGAACATAATTAATAGTAGATATTGATTATATCTATTATTAGGTAAATTAGATAAATTTTGTCTGCTATTAGAAGAAACAAGGAAGGGAAGAAAGAAAATAAATCAAAGTAGCTAGTTTTAGAGTAAAATGTTTTCCAGCGTTAGTTAGCCATGAAAAGTAGTATAACTGTTATGGTATTGGAATTTGGACAGCTTGGATTTGAATTTAGATTTAGGACAGTTTGATACTCTCTAGAAATCCTTTAGGATGTATCGCTTTTCTCTTGAGTTTTAAGGGTCAGATCTCTAAAGGACAGTTGGGTCTTAGCTAATACTGGAGGCTTAATACCAGCAGGATGAATTCTGCAAGGTGCTGTATTGCTGATAGTATAAGTGGAATACTGTATGAAAGCCCTTGCGCCGAAACCTGAAGTGGCACTCATAATAAGTGATCAGGGAAGGGGGCTAATGGCATTTCAGCCGTGATGAGTAATACTTCCAAGAAAAGTGCCATAAGAAAAGGACGTAGTCTCTTGTACATACATTAATGTGGAACAGAGAAATCTGTCTGTCTCTCTCTCTCTCTCTCAGGAATAATGAAGAATCCTAAGTGTGGTTACAAAAACTTTTTGAAAAAAGATACTTCAGGCAAAGGAGCACTCCTGTGATTCTGTGCTGATGGTTACATTACTGATGGATGTTGTTTTCTAGTGGTAGCTAATAGTACTGCTGCTAAGTCGCTTCAGTGTCGGACTCTGTGCGACCCCATAGATGGCAGCCCACCAGGCTCCCCCATCCCTGGGATTCTCCAGGCAAGAACACTGGAGTGGGTTGCCATTTCCTTCTCCAATGCGTGAAAGTGAAAAGTGAAAATGAAGTCGCTCAGTCGTGTCTGACCCTCAGCGACCCCATGCACTGCAGCCTACCAGGCTCCTCCATCCATGGGATTTTCCAGGCAAGAGTACTGGAGTGGGGTGCCACTGCCTTCTCCGAGCTAATAGTGGTCAATACTTTTTGTAACATCAGGGAAAGAGGAGCACAAGTGAATTTCCATAGCACAGTTGCTGCATAAGTCTGTGATGACATTTCTCAGTTATTCAGTAACAATGATGTTTCATTTTAAGGTGATGTACAGTTGTAAAGTACAAATTGCTTTGATGAATATTAGAAGGTTTTTTTTGAGTATCCATGAACAGGTGTCTAAAGTTCATTTGCTTTTCTGTGTGCATGCATGCACGCGCACACACACACACACACACACACACACACACAATATCATGGATTATCTAATACTGCCTTCTCAACCCCTTTATTCCTATAGTGTTTTCTGTTGGTTTCTGTTATTGCATGTGGTTTTGAACTGCATACTCTTTTGCATATGGGTAAGCTACTCCTGAAAAATATCTAATTATACATTGAGGAAAATTAGAAGTGGCAAATGAAAAAGGTGTCACATCATAAAAATAATTAAGATCAGCAGTCCTTATAAATAGAAAGCAGCAATCAGCTCTGTGGTCAGCTCGACTCCCATTTCTTGGTTAGTTTCTACAGCTTCAGAAATTTCATTTTGAGGAAGAGTGTGACTCTGAGATGCAGTGGCTGGAATGATTAGTCTGCAGTTCACTTCCATGTGTTTTAGTCCTTGATTTGTAAGTTTACATTTTGAAGAAAGAGAAACAAGAGGGTTGAAGTGCAGGATGTTACCAAGGAAGAGGTTTAAGGATTTGTTTTCTCTAAATTGGTTAAGAAGAGGTGGCAGGAATACACAGAAGAACTGTACAAAAAAGAGTTTCAAGACCCAGATAATCATGATGATGTGATCACTGACCTAGAGCCAGACATCTTGGAATGTGAAGTCAAATGGGCCTTAGAAAGCATCACTATGAACAAAGCTAGTGGAGGTGATGGAATTCCAGTGGAGCTATTCCAAGTCCTGAAAGATGATGCTGTGAAAGTGCTGCACTCAATATGCCAGCAAATTTGGAAAACTCAGCAGTGGCCACAAGATTGGAAAAGGTCAGTTTTCATCCCAATCCCAAAGAAAGGCAATGCCAAAGAATGCTCAAACTACCGAACAATTGCACTCATCTCACATGCTAGTAAAGTAATGCTCAAAATTCTCCAAGCCAGGCTTCAGCAATATGTGAACCGTGAACTTCCTGATGTTCAAGCTGGTTTTAGAAAAGGCAGAGGAACCAGAGATCAAATTGCCAACATCCGCTGGATCATGGAAAAAGCAAGAGAGTTCCAGAAAAACATCTATTTCTGCTTTATTGACTATGCCAAAGCCTTTGACTGTGTAGATCACAATAAACTATGGAAAATTCTGAAAGAGATGGGAATACCAGACCACCTGATCTGCCTCTTGAGAAATCTGTATGCAGGTCAGGAAGCAACAGTTAGAACTGGTCATGGAACAACAGACTGGTTCCAAATAGGAAAAGGAGTACGTCAAGGCTGCATATTGTCACCATGTTTATTTAACTTATATGCAGAGTACATCATGAGAAATGCTGGACTGGAAGAAACACAAGTTGGAATCAAGATTGCTGGGAGAAATATCAATAACCTCAGATATGCAGATGACACCACTCTTATGGCAGAAAGTGAAGAGGGGCTAAAAAGCCTCTTGATGAAAGTGAAAGTGGAGAGTGAAAAGGTTGGCTTAAAGCTCAACATTCGGAAAACGAAGATCATGGCATCTGGTCCCATCACTACATGGGAAATAGATGGGGAAACAGTGGAAACAGTGTCAGACTTTGTTTTTCTGGGCTCCAAAATCACTGCAGATGGTGACTGCAGTCATGAAATTAAAAGACGCTTACTCCTTGAAAGGAAAGTTATGACCAACCTAGATAGCATATTCAAAAGCAGAAACATTACTTTGCCAACAAAGGTTCGCCTAGTCAAGGCTATGGTCTTTCCTGTGGTCATGTATGGATGTGAGAGCTGGACTGTGAAGAAGGCTGAGCGCCGAAGAATTGATGCTTTTGAACTGTGGTGTTGGAGAAGACTCTTGAGAGTCCCTTGGACTGCAAGAAGATCCAACCAGTCCATTCTGAAGGAGATCAATCCTGGAATTTCTTTAGAAGGAATGATGCTAAAGCTGAAACTCCAGTATTTTGGCCACCTCATGGGAAGAGTTGACTCATTGGAGAAGACTCTGATGCTGGGAGGGATTGAGGGCAGGAGGAGAAGGGGACGACAGAGGATGAGATGGCTGGATGGCATCACTGACTCGATGGGTATGAGTCTGGGTGATCTCTGGGAGCTGGTGATGGACAGGGAGGCCTGGCGTGCTGCGGTTCATGGGGTCGCAAAGAGTCGGACACGACTGAGCGACTGATCTGATCTGAGTGTTCTTTATACTGAGAAATAATCTCTTAGGTATTACCAGAGGTGAAACAAATGTTGAATGCATGTTGTTAGTAGCCCAAGGAAGAAAAATTAGTTATTGCATATTTAATCAACAACTTTTAGCCCGGGATCCATGGACTTTGAAGAATTTGTGAATATCAGACATTTTATACAAAATTTTTGGAGAAGGCAATGGCACCCCACTCCAGTACTCTTGCCTGGAAAATCCCACGGACAGAGGAGCCTGGTGGGCTGCAGTCCATGGGGTCGCTAAGAGTCGGAGATGACTGAGCGACTTCACTTTCTCTTTTCACTTTAATGCATTGGAGAAGGAAATGGCAACCCACTCCAGTGTTCTTGCCTGGAGAATCCCAGGGACGGGGAAGCCTGGTGGGCTACCGTCTATGGGGTCACACAAAGTCGGACACGACTGAAGTGACTTAGCATAGCATAGATTTTATGGAGAAGGCAGTGGCACCCCACTCCAGTACTCTTGCCTGGAAAATCCCATGGACGGAGGAGCCTGGTAGGCTGCAGTCCATGGGGTCACTAAGAGTCAGACATGACTGAGCGACTTCACTTTGGGTATTCAAGAATTTTGCTGCTGTAAGGCCTCCAGTGGGTGTCCTTTACAATTGACATCTGATTTTTCACATCACTGCTTATTGCATGTTCTATGATCTATTTGTTGCTTTTCTGTCTGACTTGATCACCAAGTATACCATGATCATGTGCCATTTCCCTTCCCAATCTCTACCGTGACTGGCCCCCATAAACCACCTGCATTCAACAATGTTTTATCTTTACTGGTCTTCTTTTTGTTCCTTGAACATGCCAAGCTGCTTCTCTCTTTGAAATGTCATTTCCCTAGATTTCCATATGGCTGTCTTCTTCTTATCATTCACTTTTCACTTTACATGTCAGCTCTTAAGAAATACCTCCCTTAGCCTGCATTTAAATTTTCTGTCCCCCTAATGCCTTAATTTGCTCTCTAGCCATTACCCTATTTTATTTTCATTCTACTGATATTTATCTGAAATTATCTTCTTTATTGATTTGTTAGTATATATACTTCTTTATTAAATGATTTCTCACTAGAATCTAAGCTCAGTGGACAAAACCTGGTCTTGTTCACTTCTATACCTCTAGTTGCTGCAAGAGTACCTGGCACATAGAAAACACTCAAAGAATATTAGCTGAATGAATGGACGAATGAATGAAAAAAATTTTAAATTCAACATCATTTCCTGTGATACATCTTTTAATAAAAGTGGTTTTGCAATTTTCCATACAGAAGAAAAAAGAGTTATCCACATGCTTTTTATTTAAATTAAAAACTCTCATTTCTTCATTCAACAGTCATTCAACAGACATAGAATATGTACCAATTGTGTGTACTATGTTAAACCACAGGGAGGGAAAAATACAAAAATCAACACACTATGATCTGTCCTGTCAGGTAGCATATTGCATGGTTAAGGAGAAAGGCACAAATACTGTGCATTGGGTTATGTTCTTGATAGATGAAAGTATAAAGGAATATGGGTCCAAAGATACCTCTGTTACTTAGAATAAGACTCTAGGATGAGATCTTACTTAAGCTGAATCTTGAGAGAGGAGTTGAAGATGCAGTCAGGACAAGAGGGAATTGCATCCTGGCAGAATCAACTGTTTGGCCAAGAGCAGAAAGGCGTTAAAGAACATACATTTTTCAAGGTCTAGTGAGTAGTTGTGAGCAAAGATGATGGGACATGGAAAACAGTGACAGAAGGCAGCTTGAACTTGATTTGAGACCAAGTTTTCTGTTGTTGTTGTTGAACACATTGTTTTACTTTCAGGGTTTTGTGTTTTTGAAAAGTTTTTTAGTTTATTTTTAATTGAAAGATATTACTTCACAATATTGTGTTGGTTTCTGTCATACATCAACACGAATCAGCCATAGATACATGTATCTCCCCTTCCTCTTGAGCCTCCCTCCACCCCTCACCCCTCTAGGTTGTCACAGAGGAACAGGTTTTTAAAGGGCTTTGTGTGCTGTGTTAAATAACTTGAACTCATTCTTTAGGTAATTGATGGTCAATGCAGATACTGAAAAATAGAGCCTGATTAGTGAATTGTAAATGTGTTTGATGATTACCAATTTGGTATAGGAGAAGACAAGAAAATCATGAGTCAATAGTGGGTTTTAGTCAACTTTCACTGTGTGAAATTTAACAATTATTGTTATCGCAAATTTCACCTTAGACTTCTGTGCTACCTTCTAAATTCTAAATGTTGATTTAATGACAGCATTGTAGTGGATGGTTGAAACAGTCACTCAGGGCATTTAGTAGTTTAGTATGAATATTTTATTGAGATGAGACAACACATGCAAAAATAAATGAACAGAGCAATATCTTTTCAATTGAATCTGTTTGTGCTTAACTCATGAGATTGTCTTTGGGAGTAGCTTTGCATTCTTTCATATGCATTAGTCTAGTTTTATAACTGACTATAAAAAAAAGGGTAAATTTTCAATGGCAAGTGGACAGAGCAATTGTAACTGGGATTGCCAGTTGTTGCAACCTCTTTGAAAGTTGATTTGCCAGTTTATAGCTATTAAAACTGCACATATACTCTCTGACCTAGCAAGTCCTCTTTCCCATAGAAACCTTCATGTGTGCAGTCTTTAAAGTGTAGTTTGTAATGGCAAATAATTAGAAATTACCTAAGTGTCCATTAATAGGGGATGGATGAAATAGAATTGTGTAATTCATGTATTATAAAGGATGAGATGGATGTCTCCATCCTACTATGAGAATCTTTTAGACTAACAAAGTGAGAAAAAATATTTCAGTATGGCATCTCTCTACTTGTAACACATATATGTATATATTTTCTTGAAAAGTGTCTGAAAATATGCAGGAAATTACTAATGATATTTTCTCTGGGGATCAGGACTGGGAATTTGGAGTAGGACATAGATTCCCTTATTGTCATGCCATTACTATTACTACTACTGAAATATTCTGTTGTGAGGGGAAGGTATGTGATGGGTTGAAAACAGTCAAGTATGTATTGCCAGTATCTTTAAGTTTTAATTGCTCATCTTCTCCTCAGTTGATTGGTTGAGAGGATAGAAATATGATTGAGGTTTGGGAAGAAAGGATAGAAGATGAAAAAATATTTAATAAAATATTTCAGTATCTGTCCAATTCAGACTTTACTGTGAGGGAGAAGAGCTATAATGATAATTTTTTCTATAGTCCTTATTAAGCTTAATATGAGAATATACCAAAAGTGAGCACTCAAGTGAAGATTAAGCTCTGTTTTACTTTGGAGAAGGAAATTGCACAGAGAAAAAGAATTTAAATGCATTGCCTTTTAAAATAGGGCATTTCTCTGTTCTCAGCATAAGTCATGGCTATATTATTAACCTCAGATTAATAGTGTATGATAGTTTGGTTTTTGATAAACGATCTGTTCTTTAAAATTTGATGTACTATTATAGGCTCTGTTCTACAAAAATAAGTTTTTCCCCATGATGTTGTTTTTTCTGAGTTCAGAAATTTTGTCCTGTTCTTCCTGAACCAGTTTATACCCATATCCAGTGTTTTACTTTCTGAGTGATTTTTCAGATGCCTGTTATTTTTCTTCAAATTATTATATGCAGACATATTTTAAATTGGTTCTGGGCCAAATATGTTGCTCTTTTTTGCACCTTATTAATGATTTTGTATCCTTGAAAATCTTCCAAGCTATCTCACGTGTTCTTGTGGGAACAGCAGCAACAGTAAGCAGGAGATGGACCAGAGCATGGGATAAACTAGAGCTTAGCTTCAGCGGGATTTATCAAAGACACCCTGAGAAAACATGAAGGTTTTGAATCATAAATGCCACCATAAATATCCTCTGATAATTATTACTTAATGGAAAATAAAATGACCTATGTTGAAATTTTATCAAATAATTTTAAAGAAGTGAGCATAGAGTTAATATAGAAGTAACATGGAATTGAGGAAAATCATAACCTGAAAACAAATAAAACATCTTTTACTCTCATTTGGAGGAGGTGACCCAGATGGTAAAGAATCTGCCTGCCATGTGGGAAACCCAGGTTCAGTCCCTGGCTAGGGAAGATCCCCTGGAAGAGGGAATAGCAAGCCACTCCAGTGCTCTTGCCTGGAGAATTCTATGGGCAGAGGAGCCTGGAGGGCTACCGTCCATGGAGTCACAAAGAATCAGACACGACTGAGTGACTAACACTTTCTCTTTCAAACCTAATACATCTTGCTAAGTTTGTTTTCACAGGTTAGAGCGTTCTGATATTTTCAGCCTTGATAGCCCATGCGACCAAAAGGTCAATTTCATTCAGTTCATTCTCATGGATTCTGAAAACCCAGGTGGGATTGAAGTTTTTATTGTATTTTAGACTCTCAGTTTGGACAGAGGTGCTGCCAAGATGCATAGCTGAGTGGAGGTAAATTCATCTCATGAATGGCATTTTGCAGTAACTTTGTATCAGTAGAGAACTAGTTGCTGGGGAAAAAAAAAGTTATTTGGCTTCTTGAGATATGCATTGCCATTAGGAATTCTATTCCTTTTTAATTGTAGTTGATTTGTAGCATTGCGTTAGTTTCAGGTGTACAACATGGTGATTCAGTATTTTTATAGGTCACCCTCCATCTAAAGTTATTATAAGATATTGGCTATACCCCTTGTGCTATACAATGCATCCTTATATCTTATTTATTTTGTACGTAGTAGTTTATACCTCTTCTTAATCTTTTACACCTCTCTTGCTGCTTATCACCTCCCTGTCCCCACTGGTACACTAGTTTGTTCTGAGTCTGTTTCTGTTTTGTTACAAGAATTCTATTCCTAAAGACCCAGAGAAGTTAAGGAAAGCATCAGCGGAAAACAAACCCAAAGGGGACCCAGCCCCCTGCTTCCCTGTGGCCTGCTGATATCCCAGCCATCATGTGTTGAAAAGCCACAAGTGGTTTTCATGGTGATAAAGTTAGTGGTTAGCACTAAAAATAGACTCAGAGCAAGGCCTAGTAGAATAAATTATTGAAGATGATCTGTTAAAACTACCTCAATATTTCTAGGACGACTGGTTTCTGGGTTGAAGAGTCATCAGAATTACTGATGTTATTAGGGTCCGTTTTCAAAATTGGGTGACCTGTTACATGCCTTATATCCCGATTGGATGCTGTGCTGCCTCTTCTTAGCCACTCCGTGGAAAGGTGTTAGCCCAGAGGGCTAAATAATCTAGGAAATAACTTTCCAAGCCATCTACTTGAAAATGAGTGTGTTGGTAAACTTACATGTTAACTTGAAGACGCAGAGTGCAGCGCTGACTGTGGGACGCCACTTGAGTGGATGTACAGGACAAAGCCACATTTGAACCTTTTTTATTTGGAAGGGGATTGAGTCAGTCACTCTTTAGAGAGAGATTAGGGATGGTATTCTCTTTCAGAAATTTGGAGTCTTACATCAGGGTTCTAATTCCAGATGGCCCACCTTATTGTTGCATGTCCTTGAGCAAGTTACTTAATCTGTGACTCAGTTTTCTCCATTTTTAAAAAGAGATTATTAAAGAAACTTATAACAGGCCTATTCTGAGGGTTAAATGGATTAATACATGCAAAGAACTTATAACAGTACTGTGCATATACTAGTAAATATCCTTATTATTGGCATTTTTGGGGCCAAATCCATAAAAGCAAATTGTTCTCTTGTAGTGATAAATAACCCCACAAATTCAAAATATAAGTTTAAGGCCTTTGGTTTGCATATTTTTAAAATATTTAAATGGTTTTTTTTTGTAAATACTGTTCCTAGTCAGAGTAAAAAGATAGAGCTTGTTGAATATTCTAAATTATGAAAGCTTTTTGCACAGACAACCCTACAGTCACTTTTTAAGTAACATATTTTATTCCCAAGGAAGAAAATATTTTAAAGTTCATTGGGAAATGCTTTATAAAATACATTGATAGTAACTGTAGTTATTCATAACAAATACAAACTGGTAAATATTTTTTTAAATTTATGAAATCTGTTGCAGATCATTTTGTCTGATTTTTTCATATTAAATAACATGAGGTGCCTTGGGTATAATAATCATTATCATAAAATGTAAGTAAGGTTTTTCTTTTTTTCCTTCCTCCCAGACAGTTGTGGAGTTAATACCTAAAATTCATTTAGAAAGCTTCTGAGTGGGGTATCTGAAAAGGTCATTGAAGAAACCAGTTGGTTAAAATGCATTTGGATGACCTGAACACATAGTTGTTGTGTCTCTAAATCCCAGACATACTTTATTAGGACAATCCAGCTGGTTTGCTATTTCTATCTCCTCATTATCAACACGTTATGGTATGGCCTCTTCCCCCTCTCTTCCAATGCCAAGAATTTGGCAGGGACACCATGTTAGCACGTCAGAGTCTGGGGGGGTGGGGAAAGAACAGCTTCACACTGCTGTACAAGTAGGAAAATGTGTTGTCTAAACATTTGCCATGCAGTTAAGATTGATAATGGGCATTTTTAATTTCCTTACTTGAAGAATTAGAAATAAATTTCATGAGCTTCTAGACATACTTTTAAGAAAAAATTACGTTCATTCTAATTTAACACTTCCATGTATATTTTTCCTATACAGATTATATATATATATATATAATTACATATATGTGTGGAATTTGTGAATCTCAGAGCTCAAACTCTGCTTTTCTCCCTTTTCCCTATCATCCTAAGATTACAGAACGTCAAGAGAGGAAAAGAGAGGAACTGTCGCTAGGTCTTATTTCTTAGTTTCCATGACCCAAAACAACTAAACTGAATATCATGTAATATTTTATTATCATGTGAGTGATTCTATTAAATGGACTGAGTAGATCCTTTCTAATACATTAGACCACAAAGAAAGCAGGCATGGAAATCTATTTTTGGTCATTGTTCACCATATTGTTTAAAAAATAGTGAAGTGATAATCAATTGGATTAAGGAGTCCCTTGACAGTTTCAATAGGATTTCAGATTTTGTGAGTTAGTTAAGCTCTTTGAAATTTATCTTATGACTTTCACAGAAATATGGATTCTTAAAGTTATTTTGGCTATATAGATGATGTTGTGTATATGTATGTAATTTTGTGTGCTACAAATTCACTTCTCACAGACCTTCTTTTCCATAGCAACTCCCTTCTAGTTGTCCTATTGGACATTCATTGGACAACTTGATAAAATATTTTCTTTACTTTGATAGAGTGTTTTAAAAATCATCTCAAATTAAAATTATTTATTTACTTCTTAAAAACCATAAATTATACTTTCAGAGCAACCTAAAAATATTTTCCATGATATTCCACATTATCCTAAAATGCTAGGTTTGAATAAATGGTCCCTTTATATGCTTATAGTGATATAGCAAGTAAGGTATGGCCCTTCCTTTCAGAAAGGAAGAAACTACAAAGGGTATGTTTCATTCACATATATATTATTTATATATATTAAAATTCCTTTCTCTATTTGGTTCTTAGATTTATTCCATACATAACTCAGACACCTGAGTGATAGCAAGTTATTAATAACAGTAGAAACTTAGTAATTTAGAAACTGATACTTAGAGATGTTTTTTAATAATGTTCTTTTCCTATTAGCAAAACATATTACCCTATCTGATGCTTCTTATTTAATCTTTATTAACTTATTTACTATATAGTAATGGATTTTCATGATTTAAAACATTTAAGTAAAATAATAATAAGGTGGGACTTCTGTAATCTGAGATAGGAATAAAGTCATAAATGAAAGAATAACTGGAGCTTTGATTAAAGAGAAATACATATAACCTTTTATATCATTTAGTAGTTCAGATTTATGCCATTGTATTGAATGGGTAAAATACTCAACTTTCTTATAAAACCTTGATTACCCCAAATTTTCATCACCCTAAGAGAAATGGACAGGAAGAGTTATCTGTATGAATTTGCATGTATCTTGTTTTATAATTGCAGTAGCACTTACTAACTATATGGATAGGACATTGAGACTTTATTGTGGGTAGAAAAATAAAGCAAATTAAAAGAGAAATTTTTTTTCCACGAATTAAAGAAACAAATTGTTCCCCTGAGTATCTCCTTAATTGATGAAGAGTGAATAAATAGGGTACAGTTAACTAGACAAGCACGAGGGGCAGGCATATCTCTCAGGACTGAGGTTAGAACCTCAGGCTTTCGAAGTGTGAGAGATTTGTAAATGAAGCTACTTTGTTACTGTCAGAATTAATATGTGGATAAAAATCTATGTTTTCAAAGCTCTTACAGCTTTTTTTTCATATTTCCTCTTTATTTTTAAAAGTAGTTTTATGTTATTTTTGTGCTATTAACATTCTACACTTATGACATTTCTGCCCCCTCACTCCGACACCAAACAATAGAACTGCTTCAATTAAGAAACAGAGCATCAGCCCCTGGCATCTTATTCTGTTGTTCCATCTTTTTTTTTTTTTTTTTTGCTAGGGAGAATTCATTTGTTTCTTAATTAAGAAAAACACCAATAGCATGAAAAATCTGCTTATGGTACCTGAATGGTAATTAGGCAAAAGGTAAAAAGGAAACAGGCACATACATTCCAATAGCAACCAGAATGAACTTGAGCTGATAAAAATGAACGAAACTAGCCTGGCATAAATGGAGATGGAGAGAAGTGTACAGTCATTATGGCTAAGACAATATGCAAACTATCTTCAAAGAAATCAAATTGCTAGAGTGTTTTCATTTGCATGTATTAACTATTAACGTAATGAGGAGAAGTGACATTGGACCCGGATTGTGTGTCTGTTCGGATTGATAACTCTACTGCATCTGCAAACAGACGCCCAAAAAATCATGCTAGTAGTTAGATCAGAGTTGAACTCTGCAGTGTGGGCTAAAATGAAATCTAGGGCTTGGTGAACCTGCTGAGCTCCTAATGGTTGTCATCTCTCTCTTTCACATTGTGCCATTCTCTCTCTCTCTCTTCCCCCTCTCTCCCCTCAGCTCTCCTCCTTCTCTTTTCCTCCCTCCCTCCCTTATGTTTTAAAAGTGATAGTAATATTTCAGTGCAAATTCTCATTTGAAACTTCTTGGTTTTGCCCAGTACAACTTTTCACAGTGTAACTAATGCTATAAAGGAGATCTTAAAAATCATAGGATTAAGATCCATTACGGGATTTGAAATTTTAGGGTTTTTTAAAAATTTATTCCCAGCAAATGTAAACCTAGGAATGAAGGGAACTGACATTTATTGAACTCTCCTTGTGTTCAGCCCTTTAGTCGTGTCCCACTCTTTGAGACCCCATGGACAGTATAGCCCACTAGGCTCCTCTGTCCATGGGATTCTCTAGGCAAGAATAGTGGAGTGGTTGCCATGCCCTCCTCCAGGGGATCTTTTTGACCCAGAGATTGAACCTACATCTCCTGCATTGGCAGGTGGATTCCTTACCATTAGTGCCATCTGGGAAGCCCATTCATGTACTGAACAAAGTGTTTTTCCTTAGAAAAATGGAAAGAGTCCTTGGGAAAGATGAAGGAGACGTGACAATGAGAGACATCTCTAGCCTTTTAGATAGCTATGAGCACAATCACTGAACCTCTGGGTCTTAGTTCATTCTGATCTGCAAAATAGGGTAACGTTTCCTAATCTAAAAACCCCTGAGGCCAATACTTAATGCCAGTGTTCTAAAAACTCAAGAGAAATTGAAAGTTCATCACTCAGAAACCTGCTCAGAGCAACTAAAATGCTTTATTTCCTTACGAGCCATGGGATTTATCATTAATAGGATGACTTTTGCTAATCTATGTTGATGAGAAACTCTGATGACTCTATAAATCTTTGACTAATTTGAATAAAATAAACATTTTTTAATTTTAAGTTTCATGTTTTATTGTTCCTAAAAGCAAAGTATGGCTTGCTTTATAATCAATAAATCCATTTAATGTTGCAGTAGTTTTTCCTGTCTTGAAAAGCTTACTGATGTGTGTCTTACAAATGATGGAGACTGCTAATTAAGAAATCTTGTATCAATTTTTTCCCCTACAATTTTGTTTATTCTGTTTCACACATCTTTGTGTCCTCTTGGCAATGTTCAGTCATGTCCTAGAAAGGTAAGTTCTCTGCTCTTATAGAGTTTGCATTCTAGAGATGGGCAGTGGGCAATAAACATAGTAACTCAGTGGTTGCATAGCCTGATATTGGGTAGGGTAAGTGTTTTGAAGAAAAAACAAGGACGCTAATGTGTCAGAGAGTGACTGTTGGGATCTTTGAATTATCTGTTGGATCAAAGTTTTTTAAACTTGATGCTCTTGAAGAGGAGCGACATGAATATCTTTTTTTAATAAAGTAATTGGCAACAACTCTCAAGAGTAAGGGGGCACACGTTTCTCAGGGATCCACCTATTCCTCAATAACCCAGCTGAAAGATATTACTATTTGAATGGTGTGGAGGCTGGGAAAAATTCTTGGGGACTATTTGACTTTACTGAACAAATCAATTGAGGAGAAATGTGTCAGAGATGGAGTTAGGTCCTAGGGACAATGTAGTTACTAAGGCAGACATAGAACATGCTCTCATCAGTCTTTTGTTCTAGGAGAGAGACATCATTCTATCTAAAATAATGGTTATTGCTCTCTGGAAACTCAATCCAGTGCCTTATGATTTTTCAGACATGTTATTTATTTGCATGGTATCTGCATGGATACTTTTCAGCAAATGGGGAATAATGTGATCACATTATTACATTATTCTGTAACTATTGAGGAATCTGCTGCTACTGCTGCTAAGTCACTTCAGTCGTGTCCGACTCTGTGCGACCCCATAGATGGAAGCCCACCAGGCTCCCCTGTCCCCGGGATTCTCCAGGCAAGAACACTGGAGTGGGTTGCCATTTCCTTCTCCAATGCGTGAAAGTGAAAAGTGAAAGTGAAGTCGCTCAGTCGTGTCCGACTCCCAGCGACCCCATGAACTGGAGCCCACCAGGCTCCTCCGTCCATGGGATTCTCCAGGCAAAAGTACTGGGGTGGGGTGCCATTGCCTTCCCCGATTAAGGAATCTAGTTTCTATTATAAAATATTATTTATAAATAAGTGTATTATCAACATAATTATGTCCTCATTATATATACTTACACATACATACTTTTAACTTTGAATGGATATTTGCAATTGATTAGATTTTGTGAGCCATAAAAATGTTATTGATCATTATCACTACTTTTGCAGTAGCGGCTATGATATTTTTAGGTTTGCAGCCGTGTTCAGTTCAGTTCAGTTCAGTCACTCAGTCATGTCCGACTCTTTGCGACCCCATGAACCGTAGCACGCCAGGCCTCTCTGTCCATCACCAACTCCTGGAGTTCACCCAAACCCATGTCCATCGAGTCAGTGATGTCATCCAACCATGTCATCCTCTGTTGTCCCTTTCTCCTCCTGACCTCAATCTTTTCCAGCATCAGGGTCTTTTCAAATGAGTCAGCTCTTCGTATCAGGTGGCCAAAGTACTGGAGTTTCAGCTTCAACATCAGTCCTTCCAATGAACACCCAGGACTGATTTCCTTTAGGATGGACTGGTTGGATCTCCTTGCAGTCCAAGGAACTCTAAAGAGTCTTCTCCAACAGCACAGTTCAAAAGCATCAATTCTTCAGTGCTCACCTTTCTTTATAGTCCAACTCTCACATCCATACATGACCACTGGAATTTAAACCATAGCCTTGACTAGATCGACCTTTGTTGACAAAGTAATATCTCTGCTTTTTAATATGCTGTCTAGGTTGGTCATAACTTTCCTTCCAAGGAGTAAGTGTCTTTTAATTTCATGGCTGCAATCACCATCTGCAGTGATTTTGGAGCCCAGAAAATAAAGTCAGCCACTGTTTCCGTGTATATTTGCCATGAATATATGGGACCGGATCTTAGTTTTCTGAATATTGAGCTTTAAGCCAACTTTTCCACTCTTGTCTTTCACGTTCATCAAGAGGCTCTTTAGTTCTTCTTCACTTTCTGCCATAAGGATGGTGTCATCTGCATATCTGAGGTTAGTGATATTTCTCCTGGCAATCCTGATTCCAGCTTGTGCTTCCTCCATCCCAGTATTTCTCATGTTGTACTCTGCATATAAGTTAAATAAGCAGGGTAACAATATACAGCCTTGACGTATTCCTTTTCCTATTTGGAACTGGTCTGTTGTTCCATGTCCAGTTCTAACTGTTGCTTCCTGACCTGCATACAGGTTTCTCAAGAGGCAGGTCAGGTGGTCTGGTATTCCCATCTCTTGAAGAATTGTCCACAGTTTATTGTGATCCACACAGTCAAAGGCTTGCAGACATGTTAATTCCACTTTAATTCCATTTTGCATAACATAACATCACTGCTTAATATAAGTGGACGTGTGTGACCACAGAACCCTGTAAGGCTTCTAGGGACCATAAGGCATTGGGAACATCTGAATAGATTACAATTTTGTACTGTAGGCAAAATATTCATTAGAGTTTTAATAGAAGGATTTCTTCACTGGTTATTCATCTGGAGATGGCTCCGTGAAATGACCCAGTGTCAGTACATGTAAGGGCTTCCCCTGGTGGCTCAGCAGATAAAGAATCTGCCTGCGAGTGCAGGAGACATTTGATTCCTGGATCAGGAGGATCCCCTGGAGAAGGAAATGGCAACTCACTCCAGTATTTTTGCCTGGGAAATCCCATGAACAGAGTAGCTTGGTGGGCTACAGTTCATGAGATCGCAGAGAGTCAGACACGGCTGAGCAACTAAACTAGAAACAATGGTAAAGGTAAACCTCTACTCGGGAGAGGAGAAGGAAATGGCAGCCCACTCCAGTATTCTTGCCTGGAGAACTCCGTGGACAGGGTAGCCTGGTGGGCTGCGGTCTGTGGGATCACAGAGTCAGACATGTGAGCACACAGCACCCACACTCAGGAGAACGTAGGGAAAAAAGACACCCCAGATGTGGCTGCATAAAGGTCTTTTCGATTCTGAAGATTTCCAATAAATGTCTTCTCAGGTAGGAATAGATGAATTGATAGTACTCTTTGAAACATCTCCACACTTAATGTTATCTTAGTGTTCTATTTTCACAAATATGAAGGTTATAAAGAAATCTGTTTCACATTTAAGTGATAAGTTAACCTTTCTGTCACATATGTTGGCTATAATGTCAAAATCTCCTTTGAGGAAGTCAAGTTGATGATCTCTGCTGAATCATTCATTCAGATTCAGCTTAAGGGGTGAGGGGTGAGAGGTGAGAGGGTTAAGAAGTGAGAACAGGTATCATATTCTCTTAGAAAGTACCTAAAAATTAGGAAGCTCAGTAGCTCCAGGAGAACTGGGGAAGAATCTGTTTCTGGAAGGAAGCACAAAACTGAGCACAAAGTTGTATAATTTGAAAAAAAAAAAGACTCAAAGCAGAATTGAAGAGCAATGCTTGAAGAATTTAGATACTTACTGATAATCAAGCATTAAAATTTTCATTTGGACTTCTGTGTTTATCTAAAGAAAATAAGCTGAATATGATAGTTGGGGAAAAGGCTGAAGGAACCCTTAGAGGGGAATATACGTTCTTAACTTATATTTACTTCAAACTAACAACAAAAACCCCTAGAACAAACCAAGAAAAAAAAAAAGATTTGCTCTCTCTTTATCAATTGTAATTATGTTGATTCTATTTGAAAGAGAAATAACCAATTTCAGACTCATTATAAACTAATATTTATTTTTCTGGATATGGAAAACTACAACAGGCGGATAATGTATCTCTTGGGTTTCTTAGTAATCTTTGCCAATGCCTCTCATATCTAAGCTACTGGGTCTGGTATGAACCAATAAAAATATATGATTTTCTGGAGATAGACCTAACTGCCAAAGGCAGAGAGGGACACACTTAATGAATGCCTGAAAATCTTGAATTATTTTTGCTTAAATGGGTTTTACCATGTCTCTTAAAATTAATAGGATCCAGTTTCACAGCTCTGTGCAGTCTGGGATGGTGTCCTAAAACCGTTGGTGATATTTAACAAAATCCTGAATTTTGGTTAAAAAAGGCAATTGCATAAGTACAGGATACCATTAACCTCAGATATGCAGATGACACCATCCTTGTGGCAGAAAGCAAAGAGGAACTAAAGACCCTCTTGATGAAAGTGAAAGAGGAGAGTGAAAAAGCTGGCTTAAAACTCAACATTCAAGAAACTAAGATCATGGCATCCGGTCCCATCACTTCATGGCAAATAGATGATGAAACAATGGAAACAGTGACGGACTTTATTTTCTTGGGCTCCAAAAATATCACTGCGGATGGCGCCTGCAGTCATGAAATGGCTTCCCTGGTGGCTCAGAGGTTAAAGCGTCTGCCTGCAATGCGGGAGACTTGGGTTTGATCCCGGGGTCAGGAAGATCCCCTGGAGAAGGAAATGGCAACCCACTCCAGTATTCTTGCCTGGAGAATCCCGTGGACGGAGGAGCCTGGTGGGTCCACGGGGTTGCAAAGAGTCAGACACGACTGAGCAACTTCACTTTCACTTTGCTCCTTGGAAGAAAAACTATGACAAAACTAAACAGCGTATTAAAAAGCAGAGGCAATACTTTGCCAACAAAGGTCTGTGTAGTCAAAGCTATGGTTTTTCCAGTAGTCATGTACGGGTGTGAGAGTTGGACCATAAAGAAAGCTGAGTGCTGAAGAATTGATGCTTTTGAACTGTGTGTTGGAGAAGACTCTTGAGAGTCCCTTGGACTGCAAGGAGATCCAACTAGTCCATTCTAAAGGAAATCAGTCCTGAATATCCATTGGAGGGACTGATGCTGAGGCTGAAGCTCCAATCCTTTGGGCCCCTGATGTGAAGAATTGACTCATTTGAAAAGGCCCTACTGCTGGGAAAGACTGAAGACAGGATGAGAAAGGGGTGACAGAGGATGAATTGTTTGGATGGCATCACCGACTCAATGGACATGAGTTTGAGCGAGCTCCAGGGGTTGGTGATGGACAGGGTATCCTGGTGTGCTGCAGAATGACTGAACATCAGAGAATAGTGAGCCTTGTATGCTGGCAAAATGAAAACTTTATAGATGTTTCAGTTAATTGTGAGTCTTCAATGGAAATTGCAGTCCAGAATGATTCTTCAGCATTGAACAATTAACAGGGAGCCCTGCTGTACTTCGTCCTGGCAAGACACATCTTGGGTATTATGCTCATGTCCTCCTTCAATATCATGTCTGGAGGATTGTTAACATCAAGCAATAGCTGAAGGAATTGGAGATGTTTAATAGGAAAAGAAAATTACAGGTTTCATATGAGGGCTATACCCAGATATGAGGAACTCATGCAGAGGGGGAATTCGCTATTTTTTTAGTTTAGAAAAAAATAGCTTGAAAGAGTATTGTGAGTCTGTGTTCTATGTATTGAGGGCAGATTTGGGCTTGGCATGTGGAACAGTTAGAGCTGTCTGAAATGGAATGACCTTCATTGTAAGGTAGAGAGCTCCTGTCCCTGAAAGAAAGCAAGTAAAGGTTTGCCTGGATAATCACTTGCTAGATTTATTATTTGATAGATCCTTAAAAGGCAGGGGGCAATTGGGATTATGGAGTTAAGGGGCAACATGGGTGACATAGATTCCTCGATGATTTCATACTCTAGATGGGCCTTGGAATGTTTTGCGACTCTCTGGTGAATTCTAGAAAGATTTAATTGGTACCTGTCAAGTCTTTCTCATGTTTGTTATTGAATCAGTAACAACCAACTCTCCTGGAACTAAATGAGAGGTGTCAGGACTGTCACTTGCTGAGGCCCTTTCTAAGGCCTTGGGAGGGGCTCAAGCAGTGGGATTGGATATTTTTACAACATTTCCAAAGTGAAGATGTTTTAACTACAATTAGTCTGATAATTCTTTCCATCTTGACTTTCCTTCTGCCGCACTTAGGAATGGCCACAATTATTATTGGGATCTTGGTAAGGGGAGATTGAGCAGAAAAAAATAACTGTCTCATTTTTAACATTTGCAATTTACTGAGATGTATTTTTCTAAATAAGTATTTACTTTCATATATACCTTATAGCATAATTTTGTATCCTCTTACAGAGGGTTCTCAATTGTGTGGGCTTCAGATCTTGCAGTTCCTGGATCTGTTTCTCTTTGCCCTGTTTGTATGTGTCATGATTCTAAGAACCACAGTAGAAAGATGCATAAGTCATTGTCTTTGTACTAAGTTATGCTCAATGATAGTGTGGTACTCTGATCAATTTTGAGTTCAACCATCTATATGAGTAACTGATAAACACTGATATAAAATACAGTATTTTTAAAACTTTACATGCATGGATGTTTTTATTATGGGATAAGAAATGATTCATATAAAAACAATTAGAAAGACCAGCAATGACTATGATTCCCCCTAACGTAAGAAAATCAAATAGTATTGTAATCTAATATATGTGTATATTAGTCCCATGGCAAAGGTAAAAGCATGTTATTGTGTGTACCTTATTGATTAGGAAACTGATGTATGTATGTATGAATATATCAAAACATTTTTATGCTTTTGAGATGAAATCATTTTAACATCAAAACAAGTGAACTCAGCTAAGAAATTTTGAGGATCTTTATGAAATAATATTTTCTGTGTCTTAATCAATAATAATAGGTTACCAAACATGCTTTCAGAAACCTGGAGCTTTTTCTAGATCTTTAAACACACAACAGTGTTCTGTATCTTTTTACCAAAATTCAGTTTTATTCTTGTTTTCATCTTTTGAAAGACAGTCATGTTGAGCACCATTCTGTGCTGTTATCTTCAGTTTATTGGGGTTCTTTTCAAAAAGGTATTGTGATTTTGAAGATAACACAGACAGGAGATGTGCTGTGACTGAATTCCATATACAGTAGCATAATTTCTTCCATCCAGGGAAGCTTATACTTTCTGAAAGGTATGAAAGCTCTTACCTGGCTGGCTAGCAGGTGATGTTTTCGTATCTGCTGTTGAGCAGATTGGCTCAAGGGGTAAAAATGCTGTCCATCTTGTCCAAACACAATGGGTGTGCCAAAAAATATCTCATCAAATATTGTTCCCTTCATGGGTCATCATCAAGATTACTGTAATAGAGAAAGTGGAAATTTGAGTGTTATTTACACTATTATAACTAACTCCAGAATAAATTGCATTTTTCAAACACACAGACTTCTTTTTAAATGTCGGTTTTATTATGTGTATGTACAATATTTCTAAATATTCCATTTCCTCTGATTATAGTGTTTGTTTTTTTCAATGGAGATTTGCTGAGCAACTGCAATGTCCTTGAAATTGACAAATATTTGAATGGTTTCTCTTGAACTTAAAAGAAAAACAGACATTAAATACTATTGTGGTATAGATATTGTAAGATGAGTGGATAGATTTGATTCTTGGCCTGCTTGTTTTAAGTGTTATGTATGATATTAAACTTTATAGGAGGGGACTATAATAAACATTTATGTCCTTCATTACTTTGGTAATCAATGATATACAATTATGTTAAACATACTTGTGCATTACATATTACTTGTGAAGAAGAAGGACAATTTATTGGGGAGTCCCATGTATTGGGGACTCTGCTTAGCATTTTATGTATATTTGATTTGTTTACATTATTTATCTGATTTATCCTATTTTGTATGTGTGTGCTAAGTCGCTTCAGTCGCATCCAACTCTTTGCGACCCCATGGACTGTGGCCCACTAGGCTCCTTTGTCCATGGGATTCTCCAGGCAAGAATACTAGAGTGGGTTGCCATGCCCTTCTCCAGGGGATCTTCCTGACCTAGCAATCGAACCTGTGTCTCTGACATCTCCTGCATTGGCAGGCAGGTTCTTTACCACTAGTGCCACCTGGGAAGTCCCTAGCTTAGCATTTTATATACAGTTGATTTGTTTATGTTATTTATCTGATTTATCCTATTTTATATAGAACAGGTAAAATTGAACCTATTTTGGAGACATCTTTCTGGGTGACACTGCAGTTGGCAGAGCGAATGTTTGAACCAGGTTTGAGGGGCTCTTTTCACAACCCCATGTTGTCAGTGGAAATGATTCTGCAAGATGGAGGTATTCAACAATGAATATGACACGAGAAGACTTCTGAAGGTGAAAATTGTATGTTTGTTTGATTGTGGTGATGGTTTCCACAGGTGTATGCATATATCTGAACTCACCAAATTGTGTGCATTGAATACATGTAGTTTTTATGTCAATTATACATCAGTAAAGGTATTTAAAATAATATGAAAGACATATTATTATTAAGATCAGAAAAAACTAAACAAGTTAAACTTGCTAAAAACAAAGATGTGATCCTATAGGTGGGAATGCCTACTAATGGATCGCGGACTTAAATACTGAGTAAACCCTAGTCAGTCTTGAAGCATGGTTCCTATCCTTATGTGGATTACTGTTTGAGGAAACCAGATGCAACTACACCTATAATAGAGAATGACATGTCAGCACAGGAGTGCCACACAGCCTTAAACAAAGAATTATGGGTAGAAATCTGGGGCCTTTTATTCACTTGTTTAAGAAAGTATGTTATTGGAAACTTTAGACAATTTAAGATAATATAAAATCCCCTGGAAACCCTTAGGCATCAGATAGAAAAATTTACTGAAAGCCCTTTTAAGTATTCACTCTAATGTGATTATTCTTTTACCATTAGAAATCCAGTTTACTGATCATGAATCAAAAGCCTATATGGAACATGAAACTTCTAGGCATTGATATTAACAAGAACCTTATTTTCTCATAGCTTGTGAGATTTGGCTTAGAGTTGGTAAAGTCTCACTAAGTTATTTTAACATGTTATTTTTGTATTGTAGTTAATAAAACACATTCATAAATCTTACTGTGAAAACTTAATGCATATTCAATATGAGATGTGTGAAAACTCAGAAGCCGCAGCTTAGCGTACTGATATTCCTGTCTGCGAGAGGTTATATTTCAAATATGATGACTGAAGTTTCTAACATTTTGTTGTTATATAGCAGGTATGGCAGAGAGAGAGAACAGCTTAGCAAAGCGGCAGTGACACAACCAGCCCCAGAGGTGGCCTGTGACATCCCTCTGCTTCATTCAGAGATGTGGCATGTGTCAGTGTGCTTTGCCCTCTCGCTCAGTTAGTTTGAGCAATTTCCATTCCATTATGCTCTCTTACAGTTTCTGTTTTATCCCCCTTCTGGCTTATTCAAGTGTTTAAATTTTAAATTAGTAGCTTGTCTTTATCATTCATATGGGATTGGGGAAACATATTACAGCCGTTGGACATGTTTACCATATTAAAAATAATAACAAAGAAAACAAAAAATGATAAAGAAAATAGAACAACATACTAAGGGTTGTGTCTAAGTCACAGGCTACCTTGATAAATTACCTCAATGCAGTAGTATTGAACTCTTTTTCTAAAATACTGTTATCAAACTTAATGAGAACATTGAGAAGACCTGTGTGTGTGTGTGTGTGTGTGTGTGTATGTGTGATATTTAAAATGTTGGGACAGGATCAATTGACAGAAGTAAGTCCTAGACGTTCTTCCTTTTATAAATAAATCTTGTTAGTATTTTGTGATTTCCACAGGTCACGTAGTTTACGTAGATAAATAATCATGTAGTAAGGAACAAGCGAATAGTAATAACAAAAAGCAGTATTACTTATATAATGCTGAATATTGTATGTTTTACATTTTTGTGTATTCATTTTTTAACAAAGTCATTTGTACAGGAAGCCAAGATTTATAATCTAGCATCTTATGATTTCAAATGCTTTTCCAGGAATTTAGGGGAGAGGGTTCTGTATTATCTCAGCACAGTCTCATCAAATTACAAATCTCAGATTTCATCATGGCTCATTGAGGTCAAAATACTGATGTGTTTCTCTCTGGCTTTTTCTGTGTAAGTAAAGTGAAATGAAAAACTGATATTACTCAGTTTTACAAATACTCTGTGCTGCTGCTGCTGCTAAGTCGCTTCAGTCATGTCTGACTCTGTGCGACCCCAGAGACGGCAGCCCGCCAGGCTCCCCCGTCCCTGGGATTTCTCCAGGCAAGAACACTGGAGTGGGTTGCCATTGCCTTCTCCAATGCATCTGTAGAAGAAAATGTTTCTTATTCCAGCTAAGAGAAAGAGTATGCTAATGGTTAATGTGTGCGGTGAGCTTGTGGAACTCAAGGATTGTAGTTTACTATTGATAGTGTTTGCATTTCAACTTCTATTAATTTCTCTTTGAGGACCAGGTAATGAGAGGGTACACAACAGTAAGCCAATAAAGCTATTGCTGGATACTCCACATATTAGATAATCCATTTATTAATAGGAAGTCAGCATACCCTTTTGTAATTATGTAAAAAGATGACTGGGATTTGGAATTTTGTTTATAAGTTTGAAATCTGGAATTGTTTGATTTTATTTGCAAATGCTTATGGGGTTGAACAGTTCACACTCCACTTGATCCTGCAAAGTGAATTCTCATATGATCAGCGTAGATAATAGAATATTTCCTTTCCTACTTAAACAGCATTTTCAAAAGGTTTGTAAATATTTGTTTCTCAGGAATCCATTTATCTTCTTCCTCAGTTCCAAAAGAACTGTTATGGGGTTACGGAAAAAGATGATAAATGAGTCCCAGGAGCCTGGGTTTAAATTGTCCCACTATAAGGTTGCACTATTATTTAGTAGACATGCAAAGTCTTTGAAGGCATTAGTATTAACTGATTAGGTCCTGGATTTTTTTAATGCCAGAATTTTGAAATGAAAATAAGTCACTCATGGGGCTATTCTGGCTTTTATTTATCCATTGTTAAATCCATATGAAAATTCAATGTAACAAGGATGAAAAATAGTGGAAGACATACCTTATCAAAGGACTGGCCTGGACTTGAGCTGCTCAATTCCTATTTAGTTCTGAGGGGCCTGGGTAATGTGGTCTGTAATTGTATACAAAACTTGTAACAAAGAAAGTGACAACAAAACCCATCTGCTCTTAGTTATTCTTGTACACAATACAAGGTAAAACCTGGAATGAACCAAAGAGTATTTTGATTAATTGAACTTAACTGATGGTTATCCAGAAACTAACATATTACATACGACCTTTACTGAAATTCTCCATTGAAGTTTATAGTCACTTTAAGTGAACATAATGAAACCTATGGTAATTTAAGACCTTGTAGAAACTCTGCATCATCATTCTAAATAATAAAGTTCATTACATACATTATATGAAGATATAAAAGATGAAGAAGTCTATATTCATTGTATACTGACCTCAATTTCTTACAAAAGCAATATAAAAAATATACATAACTACCCTATTACATGGATTGTTTTTGTGTTCTGTATGCCAGTATTTATATTTACTATGTATAATCATGGTAGATATATAATTTTATTATTCTTATAAGAAATATTTTCCATATTTCTATATGGTATTATTGATTTTAATTTTGCCTTTCTGTCCTGTGATCTCTTAGCAGATTTGCTGCAGTTGAAACGTACTATTTTAAGGCATTTGGCTAGCATCCAACTTTCGTAACTTCTGAAAGAACTAAATTAATGCATATCATCATTTGCATCTTTTTGGTTTTTCTGGAAGGATAAATTTCAAGCAGTAAGATTAGTGGGTTAAAGGATATATAGTACTTTTTAGGAGATTAGAGACCAGAAGGAAAGGATAAAGAAAAACATTTTTTCATAGCTTTGGTATTAAACTTTTAGAGTTCTAACATCCTTAGAAATTCTAGAACTCATTGATTCTGGAATATCAACATACACTTTTGGGCAGAGTATGATATCATCAAACATAATTTGTACAGAGGCAGAAGGCAGGCAGCCCATCTGAGAAACTGTTAAAGCAATGCAGGTGTCGAGTTGTGAGTTCCTGGGCTCAGATGGGTTTGAAATGTAATGAAACATGGCAACCTACTCCTCATTATATGTTTATTCAAGGTACTCTGGGTACAGAAAAAAGACAGAAAGTTCCACTCTAAAGTTTGTGAAATACTGAAGTAGTAAATTTATTCCGAGAAGAAATATCAGATAAATAAAGGAATAGAGTACTGTAGGTAGATCTAAGTTAGATAGACAAGCTTTTGTATTGAGTGAATTTTGAGCTGAAAGTTCAAGGAAATGGAAGATTATTGGTTAAGAAGGAGAAAGATGGCCGTCAAGGGAGGAGCAAAGAAGAAATTAAGCAAATTCTATTTCCTTCTGGACACTGAAGAGTTGAATAAATTCTTACCTTTGTGCATATTTTAGCATATTAGGACTTGGTTTATTCATCCATTCATCTATTTATTGGTGATTTTTGGAGGATACAAAATTGTCATACTTCCTCTGGTGTGAAAATTACTATATTCTATTTTGTTTCAAAGTTGTGAAATAAGCGTCAAATCTAACTGGAATATTTAGATACACATTCAATTTTGCACTTAAAAATTCTGACTCAAAATCCTTTCATTGAAATCTGGGCTGCTGTGAAACTGTGCCTACTGTCTTTACATATCTAATGATTAAATTTGGTTTACAGATAATGTTGCTGATTAGAAGTGTAAATAATGAAATCTGGTATATTAATAGGAGAGAAATATTTCTTTATTCCCCAAATCAAATGTTTGTCTTCTTTAAAATGTATGTTCAAATCATTGCTGTGAAAAAGATAGGGGACCATTTTCCCTATAGATAAAATGGTCCAGTTTTTACATAAAAGCAAAACTTAGGATTTAATTAATGGAGAAATTTATTTAGCTAAAATGATTGCAATTTCCCTTGGACCCAGCAACCTTAGTATCCCTCGGGGAGCTTGTTAGAGAGGCAAATTCCTGAACTCTACTCCAGACCTCCTGATTCAGAACAGAGTAGTGGGGCTCAGAAAGCTGGATTTTAACAAGTCCTTCAGGTTGTTCTTACACTGAAGTGAGAAAACTGTGTATTTAGAATGACTTTTTATACTAAACTTAATGATTATGGCTTCTGCTGCTGCTGCTAAGTTGCATCAGTTGTGTCCGACTCTATGCGACCCCATAGAAGGAAGCCCGCTGTCCCTGGGATTCTCCAGGCAAGAACACTGGAGTGGGTTGCCGTTTCCTCCTCCAATGCATGAAAGTGAAAAGTGAAAGTGAAGTCGCTCAGTCGTGTCCGATAATTATGGCTAGCTGGTGTCTGATCCAAATTTTAGACTTCTAACATTTAGGACCAAGCCTTGAGTGCCCTGTAGATAGTGTGTTGATTTTGCACACTGCTGGATGGTTCAAATATTCTTTCATAAAATAGTGTTTTAATTTTGTGACCATCGTAGAAGCTTATTTTAGCAGCCTTTAAATTCCTAACTATAATATGCTTGCTTCTTTCATTACATGCTTTAAAGTGTGTTTTTTCCCCTATATAGTAAAAGTCTCAGTTATAACTTATATGGTATCTAGGACATAGTTTTTTAAAACCCCTTCAGTGAATTTCATTAGAGATAATTAATAGTATTTGCGATATTGGCAACACGCAAACCCACGCACCATTTCAGTGCTAAGGAAAAGCATAACTTTAATTTGTAAACAAGTCTAGGCAGTACTTCTTTGCATTTAGTTTTTCACTTCTTTTGCTATGACTTTAAAACAAAAAGCATCCACAGTTCCTACTGTATCATCTTTATTTTCCTTCTCATATATATTATCCCTCTCATATTTTCTCTCTGGATATGCTGATATATTTGAACACATAAGAATAAGAGTCAGGATTTAGCTTTCTATTAAATGGCACCCCATTCCAGTACTCTTGCCTGGAGAATCCCATGGATGGAGGAGCCTGGTAGGCTGCAGTCCACCAGGTCACAAAGAGTCGGACACGACTGAGCGATTTCACTTTCATTTTCTATCCTTTCTCAGTCTTCCTGCATAGTTCAGTCAGTAAAGAATCTGACTGCAGTGCAGGAGACCTGGGTTCAATCTCTGGGTCAGGAAGATCTGCTGGAGAAGGAAATGGCAACCCATCCAGTATTCTTGCCCGGAGGATCCCATGGACAGAGGAGCCTGGCAGGCTATAGTCCGTGAGGTTGCAAGAGTCGGACATGACTGAACGATTAAACCGTCACCACCAGTCTCCTCCACACATACTGCCATAAAAGCAAGCTCGATTTGCAGTTAAGATTTAATTCTGCATGGTTATATAATGCTTTTTTGCTTTTTGAACAAAAAAAATAAACTTTAAATGTTAATATTGAAACCTTATCTATTTGCCCGCTTATGTTCCAACCAATATACCTATACCTACCTACCTATTTATCTATACCAGTCAGTTACAGTTAGAGGAATTCATACAGATCGTTTCACTCTGGGGAATAACATTAGTGTTGTTCAAATTATGTTCAGATAGGAAACATAAATTATTTACCTGGGGAGATTAAGTAGTATTAGTTGGGCTCTTGGTTTGAGTTACATTACTGTCTAAGCAAACATATAAATCTTCAAACATGGTTAATAATCTTTCACTTCCTAACTTGGTCTTTTTCCAACTATTGATATTTTCTTGGACTGTCAAAATTCTTCTTTTTAGAAGCCTTTCCTAATTCTTTTGAAGGGCCCCTTTCCAGTACTGTCTTACACACCGTGTGTGTGTTTCTGTCTCACCATAAATTCATTCTGGGGTCTGTTCAGATGTCACTTACTAGAGAGGCCTCTCTTACCACCTCACATAAGACAGTGTCACCTTCTTTTGTCCATGGCTGTCACCTTATTCTGATTTATTTTTCTTTGAAGCACGTATCCTCACCTGAAAAGTATTTCATGCAAGCAAACACTTTCTCGTTGTTGTTGTTAGATTGTTTTAAAAAATCTATACCCAAGAACCAGAGATTATTTATAATTAAATCTTCTTTCTCCCTCTTCTGAGGTGTAAGTTACATTAGAGCCGGGACTTTGTTGATTTTATTTTTTGTGTTGCCTCCAGAGCTGAGCACCAAGCAATGGTAACCAACCAACTATAGTTGGTGGATGGATAGATATGTAAATGGGTTTTGTGGGTTAGTGCATTTGTGTTTCTCATTTGCTACTTACTGCTGCTGCTGCTAAGTCACTTCAGTTGTGTCCGACTCTGTGCGACCCCATAGATGGAAGCCCACCAGGCTCCCCCATCCCTGGGATTCTCCAGGCAAGAACACTGGAGTGGGTTGCCATTTCTTTCTCCAATGCATGAAAGTGAAAAGTGAAAGGGAAGTCGCTCAGTCGTGTCTGACTCTTAGCGACCCTATGGACTGCAGCCTACCAGGCTCCTCCGTCCATGGGATTTTCCAGGCAAGAGTACTGGAGTGGGTTGCCATTGCCTTCTCCTTGCTACTTACTAGTCTTCCTAATAAATTCTTATATCAGAACTCCTATGTTAGCTGTCTTCATATTACCCTTGAGGCATTTATTTAAAATTTTTTAAAGGACTAGAATTTCTGTTAAGTGTTAAATTCTGAAAAATTGTTTGTTTCAGTTTCTAATATGAATTTCATTTGAATTTTAAATACATTTTAGAGCATCAATAAACTGTGACTGACTTATACAGGTATCATAAAGACTTGGGTTGTGCCAGCAGTCTGATGAGTGTAACTGCCCACTTCCTGGACCATAATTGTCCAGATGTAGTGGTACTTTAAGTAAGCAAGTCTAAAAAAAGTAAACCTCAGTGGAGTGCTCTCATGATAGGCTGGCTCAAAATGCTGCAAAGCACTTACGGATGCTAACTTTTTTACAGGAAGAAATGTGATTAAGATATGTTAAATGGAAATCTATACAAAACCAGTGAAATTGTTAAAATATTCAAATATGCCATATTGTAACAAGAAAACACTGCAATGTACTGAAATCAGCAGTAGAACAGCTGTGTTTTAAAGGACAGTACTTTGAATGTCACTTGACAATTTGCTTTCAATTAGAAGTAATTTACAGGAAGATGCCCACAAGCTAATCTTTACAGGATAATTAAGTTCCATTTTCTTTACTTTTAATTAAAAAGCAGAAAAGATTTAGCTGATCCATAAAAAATGTTCTGTTTAAACATTCATCAGACTTCACACTCTTTTTTTGTTATTTGTTGTAGCAGATGTTATCAAAAGTGCAGTCTGCTCTGTTTTAAACCCTGAGTGTTTGGAAAGTGAAACATGAGTTGCAGTAGGCATGTACTGGTGAGGTATGATCATTTAACATCTGTATGTTCAAAGAGGATAAAACAGATACTAATGTTCCATTCCTTAATTGTGTTCTGTCTGATGCATTTAATTGTACAACAAAACCACATACATTAAAATGAGAAGCAGTGCAACTTTTGAATTTTAAAAGGTTATATGTAGTAGGATGATATTTTACAAAATCCTTTAAGTGTTTTAAAGTGTCTATAGATTCAGATGTAAGGTGTTATTTTATTGTAATTTTAATTATATAAAACAACATTGTTTTAACAAGAAATTTTAATCATTTGAAAAGATGGCAGACTTAAAGTGATATTCTGAAGTCTTTTAAAACTGTATTCTTTGTGTTAACAAGTTTTTAGCATCATTGCTGTTTTTATTTGGCGAAATAGAATACATTGCCAAAGGCATTTGGAGCTTTGGTTTTATAAATCACTATTGGTCAGTGACATGAAAGTGAAGTGAAAGTTGCTCAGGCATGTCCGACTCTTTGTGACCCCATGGACTATATAGTCTTTGGAATTCTCCAGGCCAGAATACTGGAGTGGGCAGCCTTTCCCGTCTCCAGTGGATTTTCCCCTGCCAGGGATTGAACCCAGGTCTCCCACATTGTAGGCAGATTCTTTACCAGCTGAGCCACAGGGAAGCCCTGTGGTTTTATAAATCGCTATTGGTCAATAGATGTGCGCACGTGTGCGTATACACACACATAACTTTTTAACTGATGGGAATAGTTGAATTTGTCATGCTTTAGTCTTGTAGCATACTATGTATTGTATCATAAGGTGTTAAGGAATTTTGCACCAAAAATTCTCCAGTCAAGAATTCATTAATCCAGTTTTGGGTGGGTTTTTTTCCCTTTTTCTTCTTTTTTTTTTTTTTTGGCAGTTTAATCAGTCTATTCATGTTGCTAATACTTTGGTTTCTTTGGAATTTAGGTTTCTGAAACTTCAAAAGTTGGGGCCCTGTAGATCAGTGTACTTAAAGTTTTTATAGTAATGATTTAACTCACTATGACTTCTGACAAACTTGATTTTTAATTTTCTGATCTTGTGTGATTTTTAATTTTCTGACCTAAGATTTAAAGATGTTATTAAAGTTACCTATTTTTAATTGCTTTTACTTTCCCATTTTATTTTCCTTTGTTGGAAAGAAGAGTATATAGAAATAGCAAGAGGTTTGCTTACAAGCCCATTTATTTATTTGCTTTACCATTTAGATTTATACATGTAAGAAATATGCCCAAAGGCATTCTGACCAATACAGTATAGGAGACTGCAAAATAAAATAAAGAAATGCAGTTTATTTTAGCATATATTATAAATTTCAGGTAGGAACTTAATTATAATAATCACAGTGCATTCATTTAAATGGAGTATGTGTTTGAACATGTAAATGTCATCAGGTTCTGTAATGAACTGGCAAAAATGTGTGCTTCTCTTATTGAAAGGATAACACCGGGAAAAGATTAAGCATGCCCTGTCTCCTTCCTTCTCTCTTTTCTTTTAGGTAATCAACACCTGGTTGATTACATCTTTTTGAACTATAAAAGCTATACTATAAACTTACATGGATGTTTTCATGAAGACAAACTGGAACAAACAGTGCTTAAACTTTCTGCTTTCAGGAGAATTGTACCTTTTTTTGTCATCCTGTAATTCAGACTTTCTGTAGCAAAGGATGAAACAGTTTTGTTATTGTTCTAGGGAAAACAGTGATTTCCCTTCGGTGCTTGGTTTTCAAGTTTGTAACTGCTTTAGAGGAAGAGGACAGATTCTTATATATTTGTGATGCTCTGAGGAGTTAGCAGCTTGGATGTGTTTGTCTTGTTCCTTGCATCTAAGGCATTGGCTGGTGCTTGAATGGTCCTCATGAGGTATTTATTAAATGACTGACTGATCAGCAGCAAAATTTAGATACAGCTTTGTTGGATTCCTTGTACACTTTTAGTGGATTCCTTTTCATCCTTGCTTTTCCTTTTTTGTAAGATCAAAAGGATCTGTGATCTAAGAACCTATAAGCAGTTGTACTGCTTTCCACCTCCTTCAGGCCCATAAATATGTGAAATAAATATGTATAAACTATACATATAACTGACATATCAGAGAACTAGATAAATATATATACATTTATATACATACACACAAAAAACATATAGCTCCCTACTTTAAAAGATAAAAATGATGGATTTTTTTTTTCTTGTCCAAATTTAGTTATTTTCTTTTGCAGTTGTTATGGCTTATGACCTCCTCCCCCTACCCCCACTCACTTGATTACTGTAATGTTTACTGTTCATTCCTTTACCCAAGATGTTTATATTTCTTGCCTGCATTTTCTAGGGATGGGTCTTGAATTTGCCTCTGTTTCTCTTTGTTATCACTTCATCCTTCTCACTCAAGTCTACCAGCTTGATCTTCAAAAATGATTTTCAACATGTTCAGATCAGATCAGATCAGTCGCTCAGTCGTGTCCGACTCTCTGCGACCCCACGAACCGCAGCACGCCAGGCCTCCCTGTTCATCACCAGCTCCCGGAGGTCACTCAGACTCGCATCCATCGAGTCAGTGATGCCATCCAGCCATCTCATCCTCTGTCGTCCCCTTCTCCTCCTGCCCTCAATCCCTCCCAGCATCAGAGTCTTCTCCAATGAGTCAACTCTTCGCATGAGGTGGCCAAAATACTGGAGTTTCAGCTTTAGCATCATTCCTTCTAAAGAAATTCCAGGATTGATCTCCTTCAGAATGGACTGGTTGGATCTTCTTGCAGTCCAAGGGACTCTCAAGAGTCTTCTCCAACACCACAGTTCAAAAGCATCAATTCTTCGGCGTTCAGCCTTCCTCACAGTCCAGCTCTCACATCCATACATGACCACAGGAAAGACCATAGCCTTGACTAGGCGAACCTTTGTTGGTAAAGTAATGTCTCTGCTTTTGAATATGCTATCTAGGTTGGTCATAACTTTCCTTCCAAGGAGCAAGCGTCTTTTAATTTCATGGCTGCATTCACCATCTGCAGTGATTTTGGAGCCCAGAAGAACAAAGTCTGACACTGTTTCCACTGTTTCCCCATCTATTTCCCATGAAGTGATGGGACCAGATGCCATGATCTTCGTTTTCTGAATGTTGAGCTTTAAGCCAACCTTTTCACTCTCCACTTTCACTTTCATCAAGAGGCTTTTTAGCCCCTCTTCACTTTCTGCCATAAGAGTGGTGTCATCTGCATATCTGAGGTTATTGATATTTCTCCCGGCAATCTTGATTCCAACTTGTGTTTCTTCCAGTCCAGCATTTCTCATGATGTATTCTGCATATAAGTTAAATAAACATGGTGACAATATGCAGCCTTGACGTACTCCTTTTCCTATTTGGAACCAGTCTGTTCAACATGTTACGATTGCTTAACATCTTCTATGGCTCCCTATTACCTACTTCATTAAATCCAACTTCTTCTGCTTTGATTTTAGGACTTCACAGAATTTGTATTACGTTCTCCTTCTCAAATTATTTCTCCTGTTCTCCAGCTCATACGGAACCTCTGCTTCAGTGAGGCAGTAGGGCTTTCTCTACTCCCTCCCCCAACACACACATTCATCTCAAGTTCCTGCTTGCTAAATGCACAACTAGCTATATAAACGTGTTGGGGGAAGTATTGAATAATATTTTCTTGTAATTTTTCACCATGGTTTTTTCTTTCTTCAAAGGCTTGGTAATTAGGTTTTATGTTTGTTTCTAGAAAGATATTCTGCCACTCTGGAAAAAAAAATTCCTTAAAAAATATTACTTCTAGTCTGAAGATAGTGATAAAACGTCAGTTTTTAAGAACCATCATTTTAGTTCTCAATACCTCATTTTGGACCTAGAACATTAGATGAGTTACACGTCCTTTCTTTCACTATCTCCTTGACCATAGAGTGGTGGTGCCTGCCGCTGTCATTTACTGGGCTCACCAGAGCCTTTACATATTTGTAATTACCCTTCCATAAATAGTTTGCAGCTTGACCATAGCATTTTGCCACTCTATTAGAATGAGGCACAAGGTCCAAGTTAAAAGCAAAATCCTTAATGAATTTAACAAAATTAAGCAAAGAGCTTTAGGTTATAGGAGCAGAGTTAATGGATTCAGCTGTTCTTTACTTTCATTTCAACCAACAAATTTTACATTCATTTTTCAGATGTGAACCTGGTTCAATTAACATGGAGTAAAATTAATTTTGTGAAACTGTTATATCACCTCTGGAGATAATTGTAGATAACCTAATGTTTCACAAAACTCGAGCTAGAAAATCGGCATTTATGGGGTTGGTTTCAGTGACTATGTTGGGAAAGGATTTCAAGATTATTTTTAATACATATTTCTTAACCTTTGCTAGGGTTTTCCTTTCTGTGATTTAGCTGTGACCAGAGTTGGATTGTGATGGGGTCCTAGAATGTAGAGGTGACCAATCCCACAACCAAAGACAGTGCATGACAGTTTCTGAAAATGCGGTTGGTCCATGGACCAAAGACGTCAGCATTACCCAGAAGAACAGATTTGTGGGCTCCAGCCCAGATAACCAGCACAGAATCTCTGTGGATGGAACCCAGGAATCTATGAAGTAATGAGTGTCCCAGTTGAACGTTACACTTGCTCAAGTGAAAGAGCTATTGGCTTGTGGAGCCCAGAAGTCAGCTCAGATATTTTCAGATACACCCAGTCTCCATATTTCAATTGAACAGTCTATATCTAGTGGTTTTTCATCTCTCATTCATCATCATAAAATGCAGACAACTTGAATCAAGGTTTTTTCTAATATGGGTCATTTCAGGATTTTCATCTGTATTCCGAAGGGTATTCTGAATTAATAGAGTTTTGCCAAGAAAATACACTGGTCATAGCAAATACCCTCTTCCAACAACACAAGAGAAGACTCTATACATGGACATCACCAGATGGTCAACACCGAAATCAGATCGATTATGTTCTTTGCAGACAAAGATGGAGAAGCTCTATACAATCAGCAAAAACAAGACTAGGAGCTGACTGTGGCTCAGACCATGAACTCCTTATTGCCAAATTCAGACCGAAATTGAAGAAAGTAGGGAAAACCACTAGACCATTCAGGTATGACCTAAATCAAATCCATTATGATTATACAGTGGAAGTGAGAAATAGATTTAAGGGCCTAGATCTGATAGATAGAGTGCCTGATGAACTATGGAATGAGGTTTGTGACATTGTACAGGAGACAGGGATCAAGACCATCCCCATGGAAAAGAAATGCAAAAAAGCAAAATGGCTGTCTGGGGAGGCCTTACAAATAGCTGTGAAAAGAAGAGAAGCGAAAAGCAAAGGAGAAAAGGACAGATATAAACATCTGAATGCAGAGTTCCAAAGAATAGCAAGCAGAGATAAGAAAGCCTTCTTCAGTGATCAATGCAAAGAAATAGAGGAAAACAACAGAATGGGAAAGACTAGGGATCTCTTCAAGAAAATCAGAAATACCAAAGGAACATTTCATGCAAAGATGGGCTCGATAAAGGACAGAAATGGTATGGACCTAACAGAAGCAGAAGATATTAAGAAGAGGTGGCAAGAATACACAGAAATACTGTACAAAAAAGATCTTCACGACCCAGATAATCATGATGATGTGATCACTGACCTAGAGCCAGACATCCTGGAATGTGAAGTCAAGTGGGCCTTAGAAAGCATCACTACGAACAAAGCTAGTGGAGGTGGTGGAATTCCAGTTGAGCTATTCCAAATCCTGAAAGATGATGCTGTGAAAGTGCTGCACTCAATATGCCAGCAAATTTGGAAAACTCAGCAGTGGCCACAAGATTGGAAAAGGTCAGTTTTCATCCCAATCCCAAAGAAAGGCAATGCCAAAGAATGCTCAAACTACCACACAATTGCACTCATCTCACACGCGAGTAAAGTCATGCTCAAAATTCTCCAAGCCAGGCTTCAGCAATATGTGAACCGTGAACTTCCTGATGTTCAAGCTGGTTTTAGAAAAGGCAAAGGAACCAGAGATCAAATTGCCAACATCTGCTGGATCATGGAAAGCAAGAGAGTTCCATAAAAACATCTATTTCTGCTTTATTGACTATGCCAAAGCCTTTGACTGTGTAAATCATAATAAACTGTGGAAAATTCTGAAGAGATGGGAATACCAGACCACCTGATCTGCCTCTTGAGAAATTTGTATGCAGGTCAGGAAGCAACAGTTAGAACTGGACATGGACCAACAGACTGGTTCCAAATAGGAAAAGGAGTACATCAAATCTGTGTATTGTCACCCTGCTTATTTAATTTATATGCAGGGTACATCATGAGAAACGCTGGACTGGAAGAAACACAAGTGGGAATCAAGATTGCTGGGAGAAATATCAAAAACCTCAGATATTCAGATGACACCACCCATATGGCAGAAAGTGAAGAGGAACTAAAGGTCCTCTTGATGAAAGTGAAAGTGGAGAGTGAAAAGGTTGACTTAAAGCTCAACATTCAGAAAACGAAGATCATGGCATCTGGTCCCATCACTTCATGGGAAATAGATGGGGAAACAGTGAAAACAGTGTCAGACTTTATTTTTCTGGGCTCCAAGATCACTGCAGATGGTGACTGCAGCCATGAAATTAAAAGACGCTTACTCCTTGGAAGGAAAGTTATGACCAACCTAGATAGCATATTCAAAAGCAGAGACATCACTTTGCCAATAAAGGTTCGCCTAGTCAAGGCTATGGTCTTTCCTGTGGTCATGTATGGATGTGAGAGCTGGACTGTGAAGAAGGCTGAGCGCCGAAGAATTGATGCTTTTGAACTGTGGTGTTGGAGAAGACTCTTGAGAGTCCCTTGGACTGCAAGGAGATCCAACTAGTCCATTCTAAAGGAGATCAGCCCTGAGATTTCTTTGGAAGGAATGATGCTAAAGCTGAAGCTCCAGTATTTTGGCCACCTCATGTGAAGAGTTGACTCATTGGAGAAGACTCTGATGCTGGGAGGGATTGGGGGCAGGAGGAGAAGGGGACGACAGAGGATGAGATGGCTGGATGGCGTCACTGACTCGATGGGTGTGAGTCTGTGACCTCTGGGAGTTGGTGATGGACAGGGAGGCCTGGTGTGCTGCGGTTCATGGGGGTCGCAAAGAGTCGGACACGACTGAGCAACTGATCTGATCTGAAACTGATTAAAATGTAGCAGAAGAGCTAGATCACTATGATGAGGTGGAAATCCCAGTCTTTTTCTAAGAACCAGTGTATGCTTTGTTTATCTTTGTGTCCTTCCATCCTAGTAGAGAATCAAAGCAACTGAAAACAACCTTATTCTGGCCCAATTTTGGCACTTAGGTTTGTTTCGTTTTGGCACATGCCATGTGCTTTCAACATACAGGAAACTATCTGCTGCTGCTGTTGCTGCTAAGTCGCTCCAGTCGTGTCCGACTCTGTGCGATCCCAGAGACAGCAGCCCACCAGGCTCCTCCGTCCCTGGGATTCTCCAGGCAAGAACACTGGAGTGGGCTGCCATTTCCTTCTCCAATGCATGAAAGTGAAAAGTAAAAGTGAAGTCTCTCAGTCGTGTCCGACTCTTAGCGACCCCATGGACTGGAGCCCACCAGGCTCCTCCATCCATGGGATTTTCCAGGCAAGAGTACTGGGGTGGGGTGCCATTGCCTTCCCCGCAGAATGAGTCAAATTTCAGATTCTTTGATCACAAGGATATTTTCCTAAAGGACTGAGGTTGTTAATATTCATACCAAATAATTAATTGATATACATATTTAGATGTTAAACAAGTCACATGGAGTTTTATATTAGTTTTAATAGGAGTCTTTTAAAATAAGTTGAACATTTCTTGTAATTCTAGCAATATTATATGAATAATGTTATTAATATAATTTGAAGTATGTACATTACATCAACTTCTATACATATATAAATCCTTTTTGAAAAACTAACTTTTATAATAATGTTTTATAGTACATTATTATAAAATGGTCAATTGCAAGCTTGACCATAATAGCTTCTGTATGTATGAATGTGTGTGTTTATCATATTCTTAGAAATCCTTCAATATACTATAGAGGGTTTAAAGATAATTTTTGGCATTGTCAATTTGGTATAACTGTAGATCTGAGGCACAATTATAACCTGCAAAGCATTTAGAAGTAAAATCATATTGGATATGAGCTTTTAGGTATTTATTTAGGTGGAAGTAGAATTAGCTCTGCCAAAGTTTTTTCTGTATCTCCTTAAGTTGTATAATATTGTGTGGTGACAATAATTATACTTGGTCTGGGCTAACTGATCCTGATATTGGTGCTAAGTCTGTATTTTACATCTAACCGATTGTATTGAATTTGTGTTATGTCTGATAAGTACTGAAAAGTTATAATGCCCTAGAGGGTTATTACTATTAATGATACTGAGATACTGTGATGATAGCAGGCATCTCTCTTCATTTAAAGGACTCAGACTTTATCATGCTTACTTTTTTTTGCTATATTCTGTTTATTATATTCATTTATTTTAATTTTATTGATACTATCTAAATATCTACTTACATAATAATGCTAGGTTCTTGGAGGGTGAAGAAACTGTACTATATAAATAAAGCACAGTTTCTTTCTTCAAAAGGATCTTCCCCTGTGAGTGACTAAATGGCAGTGTGCTCAAATATGGAAGTAGCAATCTTAACTGGCCTGTTTGTAAGGTTGTAATGTTTAAAACATAATGTTGTAACATTTAAAACATTGTAACATTAATGTCGTAAAGTTTAAACATTTAGTTTATATTTGATACATTTTATTGCTTGATTCTAAGAATTTTGCTGCAGAGTTCCTTGGTTTGGAAATAGGAAGGGTGGACCTCCTAGATCAGGAGTCACAATAAAATGTTTTAATTTACTTTGTTATTTTCTGGTTTATCTGTTGGTTTTCTTAGCTAATGATAGTTCCCAAAGCAGCCATTTCTTTCTTTTCTTTTCTTTTTTGGCTGAACACTCCAGTACTCTGGCCTGGAAAATCCCATGGATGGAGGAGCCTGGTAGGCTGCAGTCCATGGGGTTGCTAAGAGTCAGACATGACTGAGCGACTTCCCTTTCACTTTTATGCATTGGAGAAGGAAATGGCAACCCCCTCCAGTGTTCTTGCCTGGAGAATCCCAGGGACGGGGGAGCCTGATGGGGTGCCGTCTATGGGGTCGCACAGAGTCAGACACGACTGAAGTGACTTAGCAGTGCAGTATGTGGGATCTTAGTTCCTTGGTCAGGGATCAAGCGCATGTGCCTTGAATTCAAAGTGTGGAATTTTAACCACAGGGCAGCAGGGAAGTCCCAAGGCAGTCTGTTCTGTTTAGAACTCCGAGGGCACTAAGACACCTATCACAGGAGAAAGTACTCTTGGCCAATATTTTTTTTTTTTCCTTTGCTTATTTCCTTTGTCAAGGGATTTATGAAAGTGCTCCTAGGATGTATCTCTAGTCACATCTATATAGTTCTTTGAAAATCAGGCTTCTTGAATACTGCATGTTAACTAAAATATTTCTTAGTATGTCTTTCAGGGTTTTAGGTTCTTGATGAAATTTTAAATTATACTGTCTTTATTTCATCCATGACGCTAATAGTGTCTTAAGTAATTTTTTTCTCTTTGACTTACTAACTATATAGAAAACGGTGTGGTCACACCATAAAATGTAGACGTTAAAAGATTATTTATTACAGTGGTTCTCAGGCGGAAACATTACCAAATTATTTGAGTTTAAAATATTTGTGTAAATAGTTGTCTTCTTAGTTTCAGTGAAGGAAGGAAGTAAATGACTATTTATCTATTGTGCTATATGCTTTAATTTAGATTGTCTCATATTGTCCTTATAATGACACTTCAGATTAGTCTCAGAGAAGTGAAGAACATGTCTGAAAATCAAACTGAGCAGTATCTAATTTCCAAAGCCACTGTGTTTCTACCATGACATGCGACTTCTTGCCATGAGGCCAAGTGCCAACATTTTGTGGAAGGTGCAGTAATCAATAACATCTAGATCCCGCTTCTGAGACACCAAGGAATGGAAGAGACAGCTTTAGTAAAAACAGGACATATGGAATCTTAAGATGCTGTGTGTGCTGTGTGCTCTTGAGTGTATAGGAAGGAAGAAGACGCATTGTCTAAGGTCAATTATTCCCACCTCTAATTTTCTTAAAATTGATTTAGATAGCAGTGAATAGGTATTGCTCAGTGTGTGGCATACAGCCTGTCTTGTCAAGTTGCATTTTTCTTGAAACTTGAGTTAAATTTTTTTTTCCAGAAAAAAAAAGGAGGATGTGTAGTGGGCAAAAGATATAGTTAGAACCAATTCTATATACTGGTTTTGGCTTCAATCCAGAATTCTCACTGTAGATGGGGATTTCTATTTGTATATTGTTTTTTCAAAAGTTGAGGACACTTAAAATGTATTTTCCTTTCATTTTTGTATGAGCTCCATTTTACTAAGGCAATCTTTATGGTATTGGTAGTATAGAAACAATATTCTCCATATTTAAGACTCATTTGAAGCTCTCTTACTAGAGAATTGAATAGATGGCTGCTAGATAAAGGCATCCATAAAATAATAATTGAATGTATTTATTAAAAATAGCTTTTCATTTTGTATTATAACATATACTTGTAAATTTTTATAATGTTATGACATATTATCTAGATTGGTTTTTGGAGGGTGGGGAAAACTAATGTAATTCAGACAAGCAATAATCACTAGGTCAAGAAATAGGGCAATTAAAAGATGATTCATGGCAAGTAAGAGTGAGACATTTATATCCTGAAAATTAATTGTGAGACTTTTTATTTAAATCATCATCAGGAAGAAAAGTTCAGGGAAAAGAGAGGTTTGAGTAAATTTTAATATGTACTCATCCTGAGTAGAAATTAGTAAAGATCTTAGATTTAATTCATTAAACAGATTGAGAAATCCTATTTCATTGTGACTAAGCTGCCTGAAATTTTAACTTCCATACTTATATATAATTGTATATAGTGATTGTGTCTGTTTTGATAAATTTACATATATGTCCATGATGTGAGAGTATGAAAGAGATGAATACTTGAATTTATAGGGTTGACAAAGATGTGTTCTGTTTGCCAAAGCAAATGGGAGAGCTCTTATAAATCTTCAGATCTCTAAATTATAAAAAAGAAATTCTTTTATGACACGTAAACAGCAACTACCTCCAGCTGGGCAATCCACTTAAGGTACAGAATATCCTTAGAAACTGGCTTTTAACTCTACATTTCTGATGTTTTGCATCCATGCTCTTCGACCATCTAGGTCTCTGCTCGTTCCTGTCCTACCCTACCTCTGTTTAGTTTTTCCCTTTTTATTCTTGGTTCGTTCTTCCTTCTTTTCACTTCCCCATTAAACTTTTCTGGCCTGGGCCCTCCTATCTCAACTTGCTATGTTTTCCAAAGATTTTTAAGATTCCTTCAGATGAGCCCAGCCTAGTTTATGAGCGCTGGTATGAGGAAGGCTCTGGCCTATCCCTTCCAATTTGTTAGGTATCAGGGCGTTTGTAATACTTTCAGTGTTAGCTTTGGTGAACTCATGGGACAGAGCTAATATATAATAATTTTAGATTCAGTGATAGATAAGTAGATCATTGACCTTGCAAAAATCTCATTTGAATTTTGGAATGACAATATAAGAAACAGAGTTTCAGATCTGAGGACCAGACTTAAATTGCCTAGAACATGTTAAAACTAGAACTAGTTAAAACTCCTTCCAGTAGATGATGAACTTTTCTTAGAGCAGCACCCGTATAAGAAATGGAGCAAATTCCATGACCAGGTATTTAATTTCAGAGTTTAAAGTTGATGATTAACAAATTTGTAGAGGTAACAAGTATAGGTAGTGGAATTTGGGATTAAGAAGGATTCTCTTTGCCATAAAAAGCATTTTCAGATATTCATTCAGTAAGACCAATAAGCAGCAGTTAGCTTCACATTTTTTGTTTATTTAACAAAGTCTAGTGGGAGAAGTCTCCAAATCAAATCATACTGCTTAAAGAAGAAAAATTATTTCTCTTTTAGTGCATTCAAAATGGCTTCCTGAGGCGAAAGACTGATGAGCTCAGCCTCAAACCCCTTACTCAGTCGCATGGCTTCTGGAATATCTGTCAAGCAAATTGGAGACACCTCAGTTTCATTTTGGAATCTGTGCATGTAGGTGCTTTTCAGGGGAACAACTTAATTTAAATCTTCCCTCCATTTAGTTTTCCATGCTGTTCAGAATCCTGAGAGTTTTTTTTTTTTTTTTTTTGTAATGATTGGTGGTTTCTAATACACCAGAGATCATTTCAGCCTCTGTTAAAGCCTAGGTAGTAGACTGGCCCCATCTTTATAAAGGGCTTTCTAAGGTAGCTCAGTGGTAGAGAATTGTCCTGCCAATGCAGGAGATACAGGAGATGTGGGGTTCATTACCTGGCCCAGAAAGACCCCCTGAAGGTAGGATATAGCAACCCCCTCCAGTATTCTTGCCTGGAAAATTCCATGGCCAGAGGAGCCTCGTGGGCTACAGTTCATGGGATTGCAAAGAGCTGCAGATGACTGAGCATGCATGCATGCATCTTCACAAATTTGTTGTTTACTTAACTTACTTCTGGGCACTGCCCTGGTAGCTCAAATAATAATCTGTCTACAGTGCAAGAGACCTAAGTTCAATTCCTGGGTTGGGAAGATTCCTGGAGAAGGTAATGGCAACCCACTCCACTATTCTTGCCTGGAGAATCCCATGGACAGGGGAGGTTGGCAGGCTATAGTCCATGGGGTTGCAAAGAGTTGCACATGACTGAATGACTAACACAGGTTTAAAACTAAGTGTTCTGTTTGTTGGGCAAATGATACTGGAATATCTCAAAGCAGATGATCATGGTAACTCTGCAGAATGACATACTGACTTGTGAAAACACTTAACTGATTTTATTTGCCTTTTAATTATGGAGGTTATGGCACGTTACATAATTCAATCCTTAGGCATGCTCTGCAATATTGAATTCCCTCTCAGAGTTCCCATCCCTAATTGAGGATGGTTTTCTTATTAGGCAGAGATCGAGGAGTAAAGATTTCTAGATACTTACTAGACTCACTGGAGAGACTGTTTTTTGGAATGTAAGCATTTGTTTAGTTTTCACAAGCACATTAATTCTTTATTAAAGAGATATTATGAAGAGATACTAAATCTCTACATGAAGATAAGTTAGATAGATGTATCATACTGAGAATATTTTTATATTAAATTTCTATAAATTAGGAAAGTCAGACATAGATAAGGAGAATTTTTAAGGAGATGAGAGGTAGTTGCTGTGGTTGCTAGTACTTACTATTAATGATATCTAAATTAATCTAAGGCCTTGTGGTCATATACTCATCACTTTGAGTCTGATCAGAGTAATGTAGGCATTATAGGAATTGAAAAATTAAACTGAAATATTCACATTGACTATGAAGTACTGGATATTTATACAAAGCAAATGGGTAAAGCACTATTTCTTTATTTTATTCCTGAGTTATTTCATTATGAAACTGCATACTCAGTAAAGAATGTGGTAGCTCTTTTCCTTCCCAATTCCTTTCTCCCAACTTCCATTATTAAAATAACTATATTTTTCCCTGTCTAGAGGCATGTGGAGGAGAAGGCAATGGCACCCCACTCCAGTACTCTTGCCTGGAAAATCCCATGGATGGAGGAGCCTGGTAGGCTGCAGTCCATGGGATCGCGAAGGGTCAGACACGAATGAGTGACTTCACTTTTACTTTTCACTTTCATGCATTGGAGAAGGAAATGGCAACCCACTCCAGTGTTCTTGCTGGAGAATCCCAGGGATGGGGGAGCCTGATGGGCTGCTGTCTATGGGGTCGCACAGAGTCGGACACGACTGAAGCGATTTAGCAGGAGCAGCAGCAGCAGAGGCATGTGGAATGCATAACTCCTCTTTCTCTTTTTCTAGTTTTTATAACTACTGTGGATAAATTTCAAGGTGGTAAAGAGAAGAGTAATTTGGCTGAAATGAGAATAAGTGGAGGTTAGGCTTGAGTTGAGCTCTGGTGAAAGGAGGAAACATTTCTGGAAAAAACAAAGTGCAGTGGGGAAACGGTTTGCAGCTCTGGATTCTGGAGGAAGAATTGGCAGCAGGTAACTCTCATTGCCCACAATTCTGGCAGGGGCTTCCTTGAGCCTCAGCTGGATGGGCCTTTTTTTTTTTTATTCCATCAATACAGATGAAAACCTTAGCATGCACATGGCAGATGAAGATATCACATCCAATTTCAGTATGTCTAATTTAAGTATCATAAGTAGGTCAGACAAGAGGATGTAAATAACTGAAGGCAGATCTTCCTATGCTCTGATAGGATATAGAGATACAAAGATAAAGAGAGCTGGAGATCCCAGGAGCCCTAAAAGTGAAGAGTGATCACCACAGTGGAAGGAAACGGAATCCAAGTGTCTGGTTCACTATGAAAGTGCCTGGTGTATAGTAGCTGCTTGACAAATACATCTCAGCATGGTCTAGGGCTGGTCACTTCTATTATCTTTGTTCAGCTTGAGGCAATGTGTAGCTTTGACCTAGGAACTTTTTGAAGTTCATGTCGGAGTCTCAGTGTTTCTGTTTCATTTGATTTACAAAGTGCTTTTCAACATTAACTTTGTAATGAAGGAGCTCTATTCCCAGAAGATGTTTTAGCCAGGGGTATACATGTCATGATTTATGACTAGAGCAAATAATGAAATATATAAAAACCACACGTGGTGGGGTCCATTAAGTCATTTCTAGATAACTTTGCTCCTAAGTTAAACTGGCTATGTTTTTCCATGTCTATGTCTGATAAGTAGATTTATCTCAACATCAGGTTTTCACAAGATTAATAATCCCTCCTTGTAAAGAGAATTTGTTTTAAAGTTGAAGACAATTATCCTGACATGAATTATATAAACATGTGCTAACTAATATTAGGCTTTCATGTACTTAAAACATAACTGATATTCTAAGAATACTTTTGCTCAGGTATCTTTCAGAAATGGGAGATTCTACTCAGCAAGAAAAAAAAGTGGTGGTCTATTAAATAAAAAAAGATTTTTTCTTTAGTTTGAGTAATATTATGGTCTCAGAGCTTTAACCTGAATTATTAGCACATATAAATCCATCTTCTTAATTAAATGGGGTCTTTGGCCATTGAACACCAGCATATGGACAGCGTTAGTTACTAGATGTTATTATGAGGTTGGCCTGGCCACATAATCCATTAGAGGTAGGATTCAGTTATATTGGTAGCAGCAAAGTGATTTTTATGGTTGTGAGAATCTTTTCTTTGTTCTGTCAGTATCAATTATTTCAGTCCTAATAGAAAGCTTAAAAAGGGGTCAAGTTTATGAATTATGCTTTGGATAGACAATTTGTAACATTTCTATCTAATAAGCCAATATTTTTTTTTTTTTTTCCTGGAAAAGACTTCTAGACTACCTCAGTATGTGGCTAAGGGGAGAGTGAGAGTGATATGACAGGATTATGTTAGGAAATTTCATTGCAAGGCATGAGTGGACATTAAAATAATAAATATGCATTTATGATTGTGTATGTGCATTTATGATTGTAATAGTGAATGTTTGGGAGTTTTATTCAATTATGTTGAAAATTTTGGAGAAATAATTTAGAGTAATATGTTAAATTCTGTGGGAACAGTGAAACGAAATCTAGGTAATGATTCAAAGTCTTGGTCCATCTTTCAGATGAAGCAACAGTAAACTACTGAAAAACAACTCCCTGAAATGACAGTGCAAAGGAAATCAAGTGCAAAACCGGCACAGCATAATGGGGGTAGTTAAAGAACTTGTTTCAGGACGTTAAACAGCATCTTAAGAGGATAACTAGGGACAGTGCATGTAAATTTTATGACACATAAGTACTTAATAAATGAAATGCTAGTTGTTCTTTCTAGTGGATAGACATTTTTATAGATAGCTAAATCCCAGTTAAGAATATGGATGGATTGTCTAATAATTCTTTTTTTTCTCCAAATTGTGACTTGATGAATTTCTATCTTGGAAGAGTGTAAGCAGTGTTTAATCATCCTTCAGACATATGATAGAGGGAAAAACACTGAGTGGGAGGTTGGGCTACATGACCTTCGTGCATGATTTTTTAGGTATTACATCCAAAGTGCAGGGACTCCATCTTAATGATTTGTGTTACACAAAACAAATACAACACAGCTCTGTGGAAACATAAAAAACAAAGGAGCTATTTCAGCAGGAAGATCTTCAGCAGACAGAAGTTGGTGAAATTAATAAAACTAAGCCAAGAGCGAGTCTACCATATTCACTCTTTTGATCATAACACGTTTTGAAGATTTGCTCTGTGCCAGGCATGTTGCAGAGTTTTTATGTGAGTTGTTTTAACCCATAGAGTATGATCCCTATTTTATAGATGAAAAAACTAAGGCAGAAAAAGGTAAAGTGATTTACTCAGTGTCACATAGCTGGTGGTCATACCTATCTCAGATTTGAGCCCTAGTTGTCGAACACCAGAGCTCAAGCTCTTCATTCACATGTATTGCATTATGTGTACACACAATAGTAATTGTCTTGATGCATCTTTACAATGGATTCTTGAGGATGTCCTAATGCTGCACTTGTGGGCCTTTAATATGTTCAGTACTACTGACACTGTGATGTTAATTAAACATTTGTAAGTCATGAACCCTGGGAATTCAAGATATTGAATTCTGAATAGGTAGAGATTTCTGAAATTCCAGAAACATTACACCTCTATTTAATACTATTTCTTTTCTGTGGGTATGCTTGTATGCATGTGTGTGAGTCCATGTCCACACATGATGATTTTGCTAACAATATGAAGCTAGTCAAATAAGACTTCGAGCAAGGTAAAGGAGATAGGAAATCAAGTAACATTCTCTCTATCGTGTAAGTCCCAAAGTGCTCAATTTTTTAAGGATTGGTGCATTCTGATAGTGGACATATATAGATGGCTGAATGATACAAATGTGCATACTTAGCTTTCCTGGCTTGTAATGTGCTTTTCTGGAAGTAATGAAGGATGGCGATAATTATACAGCTCACATCCAAGAACTGAAAGGGATTTTAGGAACGTCATAATCCAAGGTCATGAAGGAGGAAACAAACCAAGATTTAGAGCCCTCAGATGGTTACACAAATTCAAATTCAGGAAATTTGTAAATAAGCAGGAATGTTAATTGGGTTCTGGCTAGAGATATTAACATATAGATTATTTATCTGTGCTGTGATACTGTCTTATGTAAGAATAGAATATGATAACTGGACTGTACATTACATATTGTGTCTATCAACATTAATTGTCCTTAATTAGTGAGGTGTACTACCACTTATGTTTTAACCTGTACATTAAGCGCATCATGAGAAATGCCAGACTGAAAGAGTTACAAGCTGGAATCAAGATAGGTGGGAGAAATATCAATGACCTCAGATATGTGGAGGTTGAACGACCTCTTGATGAGGATGAAGGAGGAGAGTGAGCCAGCTTAACACTAAATATTAAAGGAACTAAGATCATGGCATCTGGCCCCATTCAGTTCAGTTCAGTTCAGTTCAGTTGCTCAGTCATGTCCGACTCTTCAAGACCCCATTAATCGCAGCACACCAGGCCTCCCTGTCCATCACCAACTCTGGGAGTTCACTCAAACTCATGCCCATCGAGTCAGTGATGCCATCCAGCCATCTCATCCTCTGTCGTCCCCCCTTCCTCCTGCTCCCAATCCCTCCCAGCATCAGCATCTTTTCTAATGAGTCAACTCTTTGCATGAGGTGGCCAAAGTACTGGAGTTTCAGCTTTAGCATCATTCCTTCCAAAGAACACCCAGGGCTGATCTCCTTTAGAATGGACTGGTTGGATCTCCTTGCCGTCCAAGGGACTCCCAAGAGTCTTCTCCAACACCACAGTTCAAAAGCATCAATTCTTCAGCACTCAGCTTTCTTCATAGTCCAACTTTCACATCCATACATGATCACTGGAAAAACCATTACTGTATGGCAAATAAAAGGGGAAAACGTGGAAGTAGTGACAAAGTTCCTCTTCTTGGGCTCCAGAATCTCTGCAGATGGTAACTGCAGCTGTAAAATCAAAAGATGGTTGCTTCTTGGCAGGAAAGTGATGACAAACCTAGACAGTGTGTTGAAAAGCAGAGACATTACTCTGCTGACAAAGGTCCATATAGTCAAGGCCACAGTCTTCCCAGTGGTCATGTACAGTTGTGAGAGTTGGACCATAAAGAAGGCAGAATGCCAAAGAATTGATGCCTTTGAACTATAGTGCTGGAGAAGATACTGAAAGTACCTTGGAAAGCAAGGAGATCAAACCAATTTTAAGGGTGAATGACCTTGAATATTCACTGGAAGGACTGATGCTTAAGCTGAAGCTCCAGTATTTTGGTCATCTGATGCAAACAGATGACTCATTGGAAAAGTCCCTGATGCTGGGAAAGATTGAGAGCAGAAGGAGAGGAGGGCATCAGAGGATGAGATGGCTGGATGGCATCAAAGATGCAATGAATGTGAACTTGGGCAAACTCCAGGAGATGATGAGGGGCAAGGAGGCCCAGCAGGCTGCAGTCCATGGGGTCTCAAAGAGTCGAACACGACTGGGCTACTGAAGAACAAAAATTATCACTGTATAAGGATATCTTTGTTTTTATATCGTACATACTGAATGCTTAGGGCCACAATACTTACAACTTACTTTCAGTTGTTTCAGCCAAATGAAAACAGTGATATTATTATTACCCAGAAAGAGACATAATACAAATGTAGCAAAGCGATAGCAATTTATAACTCTAGGTGAAAGGTATAAGCATGTTTTACTGTGTCAACATTGTAACTTTTGAAAATCTAAAATATACCAAATAAAAATTGGAAAGAATAGTTCTGACAGATAAATATAATAGCAGTCAGTGGTGGTGGTAGTAGTGGAAGTAGTTGCTGTAGTAATAGTAAATGTATACTGAGCTTTCTAGGTAGTCAACGGTATGACATACAAAACTATCCAAAAGTCAGAATAACTGTGATGCAGACATTAGAACAGAATGTTCACTGTAGTGTCCTAAGATTGATTTTAAATATATCTGTATTTGTATATGCCTAATAGTGACAGAAAGCTGCTCCCAAACGTTTTCTTGAAGTATAGTGAACTTTGTAAATTATCAAAGATATTCTTAAGCTATGTTAGAGATAATATTGGAGAAGGCAATGGCACCCGACTCCAGTACTCTTGCCTGGAAAATCCCATGGATGGAGGACCCTGGTGGGCTGCAGTTCATGGGGTCGCTAGGAGTCAGACACGACTGAGTGATTTCACTTTCACTTTTCACTTTCATGCATTGGAGAAGGAAATGGCAGCCCACTCCAGTGTTCTTGCCTGGAGAATTCCAGGGACGGGGGAGCCTGGTGGGCTGCCGTCTGTGGGGTCGCACAGAGTCGGACACTACTGAAGCAACTTAGCAGCAGCGGCAATAGTGACAAAAAGCTGCTCCCAAACATTTTCTTGAAGTATAGTGAACTTTGTAAATTATCAAACATATTCTTAAACTATGTTAAAGATAATATCGGAGAAGGCAATGGCACCCCACTCCAGTACTCTTGCCTGGAAAATCCCATGGACAGAGGAGCCTGGTGGGCTGCAGTCCATGGGGTTGCCAAGAGTTGGACATGACTGAATGACTTCACTTTCACTTTTCACTCTCATACACTGGAGAAGGAAATGGCAACCCACTCCAGTGTTCTTGCCTGGAGAATCCCAGGGACGGGGGAGCCTGGTGGGCTGCCATCTATGGGGTCGCACAGAGTCGGACATGACTGAAGTGACTTAGCAGCACCAGCAGCAGCAGAGATAATACTGTGATGTAGAAATTAGGGAACTTAAGTAGGAGAAGAAAGCTCTTCTAAATTGTATCCATTAGGAGTGTGACATATTAAGATGTAATTGGAAGGAATGAAAGGTTGATGATGATCAGAATAGACTGTAATTTAAAATATTGTGTAAATGAAGAAGATAATATAGAGAAAATAGGAGAAAAATATTCTAGGTATGAATAATATTCAAAATCCATAGATCACCCATCGCTTCCTGTACACAAGGCCATTGTGTGCTCTGACCAATGTGGTTTTAGATCTTCATTCTTTATCTTTAACGTTTGGGAAGCAGGAAGTCCACTACTGTTCTCGTTAGCCAGTCCACCCCTTGTTGGCAAATTGTCTTGGTCTTTTAGCACTATATGCTCCATGTGGGTCTTTTTCTAATTTGCTTAAGATGAAAGCAAAAGATCTTCAAAGAGTCAAAAGAACATATATTTCCATTTTTACTTCCTCAAGTCAATCATTCATTCATATAAATATTCATTTCTATTTTCATAAGATTCTTTCTCAACAAGAACCCTTAGAAATCATTTTGAATTTTTTTTTTTTTTTTTTGCTGACGTTGAAGTCTAAGTCCGTTTATTATTTCCTTACTTCAATTTTATTTTCATTTCTCTCTATTCCTAAACCTCCATTTTAAAACCAAGACATTTTTTCCCTTCGATCTCAAAACATCTCTTAGAGGGATCTGACAAAGAGTAGTCTGGATTTCACAGGGCAGTGGCCCCATAGTTTTTATTCCCAATACTAGTAAGACGGAGAAAAACAAGTCTTGTGTGGATGAATATAGTGCTTTAAGAATGCAAATAAAGAATGTTACAAAACTGAAGGTAGGTTATTTGACCAAAAAAAAAAAAAAAAAAAAAAATGCCCACAAGTTAGTGTCTAATTATGTGTTCTAATCAGAGAAAAGCAACAACTACAAGAAAACAAAGGAGATAAAGAAAGAACAAAGAAAAATGAAAACTTCTTCTTTTAAATACAGTAAACCTATGAAAATGATAAAGGAGAACATTGTCCCTTTATCAGATGGGAAAGGAAAGCTCTTAACTGATGACATACAAAAGGCAGAGACTTTTAAGCATTTTCTTTACCCCTGTCTTCCCACAAAAAGGTCGTCTTTGATCCAATCACTTCAACAGCCAACACCTGGGCTGGCAGGGCAGAGAGAGTCACCATAAAAGAAGGAATGAACTAGAGATTGTGTTAAAAAAAAAAAAAAATAACTGAAGTTTGTTCAGATGCTGGGTTGGCAAACTTTAGTATAAATGACACTCTTAAATATGGGGTGTCAATTCTTTTTCTTTGTTGGGGCTTTCAGTTCATATGATCATGTAATCTCTTGCAATTAAATAACAAATAGTTGTGTTTGTGCGGAGCAGAGAGGAAATCAGATCAGAATATGACATGGCCCCAACTCTCAAGAAATCCACACACACCAAAATCTAGTCTTGGTGAGGCTTCCTCATAGAGAAAATGGTATAATGTGATTTATTATTTTTAAAATTATTCATGAAAACACCTCTTGCTAACTAAAGTTTTTATGAATTAAGATGCATATCAGTAGTTTTATTAAGCAGCCTCAGGGGCATTTTATCAACTTATGTATGAGTTTTAAACTATGATTTTTTTTTTTTAATGAAAGAGTAAGATGATGATGTCAGAGGGAGACTTAGTAGGTTTGGTCAGGTGGATAGGCACAGGAATACAGTCCAGGAAGCACTGGCATGAATGGGAAACCACTCAGAATGGTAACTAGTTAATGACTGAATTAGAGTCCAGAATCACATCCTGCATTGCCAGTGTTATTCCTTATCAGTTCAGTTCAGTCGCTCAGTCAGACTCTTTGTGACCCCATGCAGTGCAGCACGCCAGGCTTCCCTATCCATCACCAACTTCCGGAGCCCACTCAAACTCATGTCTATCATGTCAGTGATGCCATCCAACCATCTCATCCTCTGTCGTCCCCTTCTCCTCCCACCTTCAATCTTTCCCAGCATCAGGGTCTTTTCCGATGAGTTAGTTTCTTTGAATCAGATGACCAAAGTATTAGAGTTTCAGCTTCAGCATCAGTCCTTCCAATAGAGTGATTCAAACTTATGGGAACAGTCACCATCTTATTTACTTATTCTAACTTTCATACATAGAATGAGGACTCTGTCCCTCGACTACTATCCAGAGACTTTTTGCCAGAACCCAGGCTATGATCTTTTGTGATTTTGTTCCTGGTGTGTGTGTGTGGTATAACTTGATTTTGATTAAGTGTTCAGATAAAATGTCCCATTATATTTTTGTTATTGTTTTGTAGCAATGAAGTTTTCTTTCCAGCAATCATTTTTGAGATGCCACAATATTTTATCATTATTATTTACTATTTGTCCAAAAGATCTAAAATCCCTGGATTTTTCTCCATTCCATGGCAACCTGGATAGGAAAATATGACCCAGTTTGATATACAATGTTGTATTTAGTTCTAGGTGTATAGCAGAGTGAATCAATTTTATATATATTTATACATATATCTACTCTTTTTCATGTTCTTTTCCTATAAAGGCCATTAGAGTATTGAGTAGAGCTCCTTGTGTTATACAGTGGTCCTTATTATTTAACTTTAGTATGTATATATATGTTACATATATAGATTTTATATATATAATATATTTTATACATTTACTCATTTATAGATATATTTATATGAATTTATGCATATTATATATATATTTATATATAGTGTGTATATGTCAAACCAGATCTTCCCATTTATCCTCCCTGCCGCCCAATCCCCAGTAGCCATGACTTTGTTTTCTACATCTGTAACTTTCTGTTTTATGGATAAGTTCATCTGTTTAGTTCAGTTCAGTCACTCAGTCATGTTGACTCTTTGTGACCCCATGGACTGCAGCACGCCAACTCCCGGAGCTTGCTCAAACTCCTGTCCATCGAATCGGTGATGCCATCCAGCCATCTCATCCTCTGTCGTCCCCTTCTCTTCCTGCCTTCAATCTTTCCCAGCATCAGGGTCTTTTTGAATGAGTCCGCTCTTTGCATCAGGCAGCCGAACGAAGTATTGGAGTTTCAGCTTCAGCATCAGTCCTTCTAATTAATATTCAGAACTGATTTCCTTTAAGATTGATTAGTTTGATTTCCTTGCAGTCCAAGGGACTCTCAAGAGTCTTCTTCTCCAACACCACAGTTCAAAAGCATCAATTCTTCAGTGCTCAGCTTTCTTTATAGTCTGACTCTCACATCCATACATGACTACTGGTAAAACCATAGCTTTGAGTAGATGGACCTTTGTAGGTAAAGTAATGTCGCTGCTTTTTAATATGCTGTCTAGGTTGGTCATAGCTTTTCTTCCAAGGAGCAAGTGTCTTTTAATTTCATGGCTGAAGTCTGAAATCTGCAGTGATTTTGGAGCCCCCCAAAATAAAGTCTGTCATTGTTTCCATTGTTGCTTCATCTATTTTCCATGAAGTGATGGGACTGGATGCCATGATCTTTGTTTTTTGAATGTTGAGTTTTAAGCCAGCTTTTTCACTCTCCACTTTCACTTTCATCAAGAGTCTCTTTAGTTCCTCTTCACTTTCTGCCATAAGGGTGGTGTCATCTGCATATCTGAGGTTATTGATATTTCTGCCTGCAATCTTGAGTCCAGCTTCATCCAGCCTGGCATTTCTCATGATGTACTCTGCACATAAGTTAAATAAGCAAGGTGACAGTATACAGGCTTGACGTACTCCTTTCTCAATTTGAAACCCGTCTGTACCCTTATTTTTTTTTTTTTTTTAGATTCCACATAGAAGTTCTATAAGGTGAGTGTTGACAAGAGAAGAGAAGAGTTAAGGGGAGCAAAGAATAGCTTGGAGCCTCCTACCTGCAGGCAAGAGTTTCATCAGGAAAAGAAAAGACAGAAAAAGGAAGAAGAATGGCTGAAGGGAGTGGGGGCTATTGTAGGTAATCCTCTGGTCTCACCAGGGCTGTGGCAAAGCAGAAGCCACAGAAAGCATCACAATTCTCCATGGGACCTTGAAATAACTAGTGATTCTGCTCACTGGTATGTATAGCAGAATCAGTGTCCTATAATATAGCCAAGCAGATTTGTTTGATAGTAAATGTTGAAGTTTGTAAATTGGTAGATAAGACTGCCAATTTAGCAGATATGCTGATTAAGTATTATAAGTTTAAATATTTTTTTATTATAGCATTTACTCGTCTCTTTTATATGCACAAAAGTACAAACCTGAAGAAAACTGGCCCATAATCATAGGCGCAGGTACCATTGAGGTCAGCCATTCTATCCCTTTCTGGAGTCTACTCCATCTTGTCCAAGACTTTGATCCTGTAGTTTTTCTGTTTTTTTTCTGTGCAACAGTTTTCTGTAGATAAAATATAATTCCAATATGAATAAAAATAAGTTTAATCATCATCTATCACAAAGTCCTTCCTTGACTCCAAATACCACTCTAATTCTCTGTACCTTGCTGCTGCTGCTGCTGTTGCAAAGTCGCTTCAGTCTTGTCCGACTCCATGCAACCCCATAGACAAAAGCCCACCAGCCTCCCCCGTCCCTGGGATTCTGTAGGCAAGAACACTGGAGTGGGTTGGCATTTCCTTCTCCAATGCATGAAAGTGAAAAGTGAAAGTGAAGTCATTCATTCACTTTCTGTCTGTGAAGTGTCTGACCCTTCGCGACCGTATGGACTGCAGCCTACCGGGCTCCTCCATCCTTGGGATTTTCCAGGCAAGAGTACTGGGGTGGGGTGCCATTGCCTTCTCCACTCTGTACCCTATTCACAGCAAAAGTCTTGAATTTGTTGTCTGTAATCTTATTTCCATTCTTGCATCTCCTTTTTGCCACTTCATTCCATCCCAGTTAGGATCCATTTCCTCAGCACTGAGCTCCCTTCTGTTCAGATTACACCAATGAGTTTCATGGAGTCCGATCCAATCTTCACATCTTCTCTTAACTGTTAGCATTGTTCAACAACATGGGCTGCTCCCTCCATCTTGAAGCACTGTATCTTCTCTTGACTTTGGTGACACCATAGAAAGTGAAAGTGAAGTTGCTCAGTCATGTCCGACTCTTTGCGACCCCATGGACTGTAGCCTACCAGGCTTTTCCCTCCATGGTATTCTCCAGGCAAGAATACTGGAGTGGGTTGCCATTTCCTTCTCCAGGGGATCTTCCTGACCCAAGGATCAAACCCAGGTCTCCTGCCTTGGAGGCAAACACTTTACCCTCTGAGCTACCAGGGAAGCCCTGGTGACACCATACTTCCCTCCTTTTCCTAAGAACCTAATGTGACTTGGCTTCTCCTTTTCACTTTCCTTGATTGATTTATCTTCTGTTCAGTATCTAAGTATTGGACTTCGCAAAGCCTTTCCATTGTACCATCTTACTTTTAAGTCTATGTTTTCTTTAGTCCTATAGCTTTAAATACCATTTGTATATGAAGGGTTCTCATTTATTATTTAGCATTAATTGCGAACAACAAAGCTAGTGGAGGTGATGGAATTCCCGTGGAGCTATTCCAAGTCCTGAAAGATGATGCTGTGAAAGTGCTGCACTCAATATGCCAGCAAATTTGGAAAACTCAGCAGTGGCCACAAGATTGGAAAAGGTCAGTTTTCATCCCAATCCCAAAGAAAGGCAATGCCAAAGAGTGCTCAAACTACCGCACAATTGCACTCATCTCACACGCTAGTAAAGTAATGCTCAAAATTCTCCAAGCCAGGCTTCAGCAATATGTGAACCGTGAACTTCCTGATGTTCAAGCTGGTTTTAGAAAAGGCAGAGGAACCAAAGATCAAATTGCCAACATCCGCTGGATCATGGAAAAAGCAAGAGAGTTCCAGAAAAACATCTATTTCTGCTTTATTGACTATGCCAAAGCCTTTGACTGTGTAGATCACAATAAACTATGGAAAATTCTGAAAGAGATGGGAATACCAGACCACCTGATCTGCCTCTTGAGAAATCTGTATGCAGGTCAGGAAGCAACAGTTAGAACTGGTCATGGAACAACAGACTGGTTCCAAATAGGAAAAGGAGTACGTCAAGGCTGCATATTGTCACCATGTTTATTTAACTTATATGCAGAGTACATCATGAGAAATGCTGGACTGGAAGAAACACAAGTTGGAATCAAGATTGCTGGGAGAAATATCAATAACCTCAGATATGCAGATGACACGACTCTTATGGCAGAAAGTGAAGAGGGGCTAAAAAGCCTCTTGATGAAAGTGAAAGTGGAGAGTGAAAAGGTTGGCTTAAAGCTCAACATTCAGAAAACAAAGATCATGGCATCTGGTCCCATCACTACATGGGAAATAGATGGGGAAACAGTGGAAACAGTGTCAGACTTTGTTTTTCTGGGCTCCAAAATCACTGCAGATGGTGACTGTAGCCATGAAATTAAAAGACGCTTACTCCTTGGAAGGAAAGTTATGAGCAACCTAGATAGCATATTCAAAAGCAGAGACATTACTTTACCAACAAAGGTTCGCCTAGTCAAGGCTATGGTCTTTCCTGTGGTCATGTATGGATGTGAGAGTTGGACTGTGAAGAAGGCTGAGCGCTGAAGAATTGATGCTTTTGAACTGTGGTGTTGGAGAAGACTCTTGAGAGTCCCTTGGACTGCAAGAAGATCCAACCAGTCCATTCTGAGGGAGATCAATCCTGGAATTTCTTTAGAAGGAATGATGCTAAAGCTGAAACTCCAGTATTTTGGCCCCCTCATGCGAAGAGTTGACTCATTGGAGAAGACTCTGATGCTGGGAGGGATTGAGGGCAGGAGGAGAAGGGGACGACAGAGGATGAGATGGCTGGATGGCATCACTGACTTGATGGGTGTGAGTCTGAGTGACTTCCGGGAGTTGGTGATGGACAGGGAGGCCTGGCGTGCTGCGGTTCGTGGGGTCGCAAAGAGTCGGACACGACTGAGTGACTGATCTGATCTGATCTGTTCCCATTTTCACATCCTCTCATATCCAACCCATAATAAGTTCTGTCAACCCTGCCCTTAAAATATTTTCTGAGTGCATCCATTTCTCTCCACCTTCGTCCATGTCATCATAATCTCTCTGAATTTCATTTTTACTTCCTTAAAATTCACTCTGTGTACAACAGCCAGAGTAATCCTTTAAAATGTAATTCATATATATCATTTATCTGCTTAAAATTTGCCAGTTGTTTCTCATTGCAGTTAGAATAAGATCTGCCTTCTTGTCCCTGGGGATGCCTGCTGTACCTGCCTGTTCTCATCTGAGCCACTGTATTCTCCTTTCTCCCTCCAGCACTACTGCTGTTTCTCCAACATGCCACGTTCATTCTGATGGTAGGACTGTTCTCCATGCCTTGAACACTCTTCCCTTGGATCGCTGTATGGTTGTTCCTTCCTCTCATTAAGATCCCATCTGAGATGTCACCCCCTTCAAAGAGGGTTTCCCTGACTTCCCAAATCAATAAACACCCTATCGCATTTGCCACTATCCTATTTTGGTTATCCTCCTAGCACCTATAACTATTGCTTATCACTGTGACTTCATTTTTTGTTTATATTGAGTAAAGAGAATTTATATTATATATAAATATAAAATCATATGTTTTATATATAAATGTAAAATATATATAAAATTTATAATATAAAAATTTGTTGCTTGGATTTTGACTCTTCCCAATTTCACCTCTTACTAGAATATAATCTCAAGGAAAGAAGGACTTTGTCAGTCCTAAAGGAGTCCTAAAAACAGTACCTGATACATAATAGGTACGCCAGAGACATTCGTTGAATATAAAAATGAGTGAATGGATGAATTGGTATCTAGATAACTTTTATAAATTCTTGGGTACATTTTAGACTGTGTGTGCCCACTCCACCCCCCACCCCCACTGTCTTAAACCCACAGTTTGAACACCTTGAAGGGTGTCTAATGTCTCTTTGTTACCCTTGGACTAGTGCATAAAAGGTGTGCTTCCCACATTTGCAAGTGTAGTAAAGTAGGGAAAGATAACTACTTGGGTGGGTATAAAAAAAGAAAGCTAGGATTCAAAATTATTACCACAGTGCATATTATATGTCAGTATAATACATTTTTATTTAAAGTATTTCTCAGTCTGGGATATTAGATGGGAGCGTCTTGTGTTTAGAGTTGAAAGTTAAACTGCACAAATCTATGTCAATTAAAAGAGTAATGAATGTGAAGAAGAACTGGGTGAGCTGAGAATTAGGGAGTCATGGGTCCCCAAGAACGAAATCAGATGTCCCCCATGTCTATCTGTAAGCCTAAAAGTTGGTGCATCGTTAAGATCTGTCCTTTTATGGTGAGAACTGCCCTGATGTGATATTTCCAGCCTGGAGCCATCTCTATCTAGTCTGAACTCCCAGAAGATTTTGCCCTTATCTCTAATGATAACTACTATTTACTGCTGTATTTTAGTTTGTGTACATGTCCAAATCTTCCCTCCTCGATTGCAAACTCTTTAGGAGGAGGCAATGTGTTTTGTTTTAATTACTATTTCAAGTGATTTCTTACAAATAGTTGTAAGGCACTCAGTAAATATTTACTTTGTAAGTGAGTAAAGTAACAGACAAAGCTGGGTTATATAAGTATATGCATTTTATAAATAACACTATAAGAGCATCATCATTATCGAGAAAAACACTGGGGAGGTTTTATTTAATATTGTTTTTTCTAAGTTTGGGGATAATGGTAGCTCATTATAGAGGTTTTTATAAGTATTTATGATGAAATAAAGGGAAAGAAAAGATATTTGTGACATATGGTACTATTCCAATTGATTTAAAATTTAGGAATTTTAAGATATTTTGCTTAAGAGGTTTAATTGCATCATATCCAGATAGAGAGAGGAAGGAAGAAGATAGATACCACTATCTAAGATATATTAGGTCAAGTATATTATTTCCCTGTGAAACTAGCCATCTGAACTACTTTATGTTTCTGCTGATTTTTTTTTATAACTTGTCAGTTTCCACATTTGGCTCATTTTTATTTAGAGGTGTACTTTAATTGCTTCTTCTTGTTCCAATTTGATTTATAAAACTTAATTTTTTAACCATTAAAAATTGAAGTATATTTAATTTACAATGCTGTATTAATTCCAGGTGTATAGCAGAGTAATTCACGTAATTTTCAGTTATATGTATATAATAACTATCTAACATAATAGGTATATACATATACATATCTATTCTTTTTCATTGTAGGTTATTATAAGGCATTGACTATAATTGCTCAGGCTATACAGCAGGTCCATGTTGTTTTTCTTCTTTTTATATATCCCATCAAATCAGATCAGATCAGTCGCTCAGTCGTGTCCCCATGAATCAAAGCACGCCTGGCCTCCCTGTCCATCACCAACTCCCGGAGGTCACTCAGACTCACGTGCATCGAGTCAGTGATGCCATCCAGCCATCTCACCCTCTGTCATCCCCTTCTCCTCTTGCCCCCAATCCCTCCCAGCATAGCGGTGTGTTAATGCCAAACTCCTAATTTCTCTCTCCAATCTCCCCATCCCTGGCAGTCCCCTTTGTGTGTTTTCTATGTTTTGAGTCTGTTTCTTTTGTGTAAGTAGTTTCATTTGTATCCATTTCTTAGATTCCACATATAAGTGATATCAAATGATATTTGTCTTTCTCTGTGTGACTTATTTCACTCAGCACTATAATCTTTAGGTCTATCCATGTTGCTGCATATGGCATTATTTCATTCTTTTTATGGCTGAGTAATATTCCATCGTGTATGCCTGTATATATGTGTGTGTGCATGTGTACGTGTGTGTGTGTGTGTACACCAATTCTTCTTTACCAATTCATATGTTAGGCATTTAGGTTGCTTCCATACCTTGCCTATTGTGAATAGTGTTGCTGTGCCCATTGGGGTGCATGTATATTTTCAAATTAAGAATTTTCTCTGGATATATACCCAGGAGTATAATTATAGGATCATATGTAAATCTTTTTAGTTTTTGAAGGAACCTCCATACTGTTCTCCATAGTGGCTGCACCAATTTGCTTTCATACCGACAGTGTAGGAGAATTCCTTTCCTATTTACCGTCTATAGCATTTATTACTTACAGACATTAAAATTATGGTGATTCTGACTAATGAGACATTGTATTTTTGATTTTCATTTCTCTAATAATTAGTGATATTGAACATTTTTCTTGTGCCTGTTGGCTATCTGTATGTTTTATTTGGAGGTATATCTATTTAGGTCTTCTGCCCATTTCTTGATAGTTTGTTTATTTTATATTATTGTTTGTTTATTTTATTTTAAGCTATATGAGCTATTTGTATATTTTGGATATTAACCCCTTGTCCAGTGTACCATTTGCAAATATTTTCTACAGCTTTTGTTGTGTAGAATCTTTTAATTTTAATTGGGTCTCATTTGTTTATTTTGTTTTTATTTCCATTACTCTAGGTGGCAGATCCAAAAATTATTGCTGCAATGTATGTCGAAGAGTGTTCTGCTGATGTTTTCACCTAGGAGTTTTATAGTATCCAGTCTTACATTTAGGTGTTTAATCTATTTTGAGTTTATTTTTGAATATGGTATTAGAGAATGTTCTAATTGCATTCTTTTACATGTAGCTATCCAGCTTTCCCGAGACCACTTGTTGAAGAGACTGTTTTTTTCTCCATTGGATTTTCTTGCCTCCTTTGTCACAGATTAATTGACCATAAATGCCTGGGTTTATTTTAGGCTTTCCATCCTGTTGCATTGGGATATATGTCTCTTCTTGTGCCAGTACCACACTGTCTTGATTACTGTAGCTTTGTGATATTGTCTGAAGTCAGGGAGTGTGATTCCTCCAACTCTTTTCTTTCTCAAGATTGCCTTTTGTGTCTCCATACAAATTTACTTATTTTTTTTCTGTTTTAGTTCTGTGAAAAATGTCATTGGTAATTTGAGAGGGATTGCACTGAATCTGTAGATTGCCTTGGGTAGATAGTCATTTCAAAAATATTGATCCTTTCAGTCCAAGAACACGGTGTATCTTTCCATCTGTTTGTGTCTTCAGCTTCTTTCATCAGCATCATACACTTGTTGGAGTATAGGTCTTTTGTCTCCTTCAGTTTATTCCTAGGTAGTTTGTTCTTTTTGATGCAATGGTAAATGAGATTATTTCATTAATTTGTTTTTCTGACATTTTGTTGTTAGTGTATAGAAATGCAGCAGATTTTATTACGTTAATCTTATGTCAAGCACCTGTATCAGATTTCACTGATAAGTCCTATGAGTTTCCTGGTAGCGTCTTCAGGACTTTGTAGGTTTAGCTTTAGCATCATCTCATGTATAAACAGTGAGTTTTATTTCTTCGTTTACAATTTCTTCTTTCTATAGCTTATAAAAGTTAATTTTGTATCTACATATAAGTCTATGTACATCAGATTATAAAATAAATGAAATTCCCACTCTCAGCATAAAAAGAAAACACTTCTTCATTATGGAGAACACAGTCAAAGTCCCTGGACACTTGAGTTTGTATGTGATGCTTGTAGACGTTAAAGGAAATATTGAAAACTTTCCAGTGAATCGGCAACCAGTGGCCAAAATGTAATTAAAAATTTGCATTGACTATATAGTAAGGACCAAAATTGACCATTAAGACATGTAGCCTAATATTAATTTTCTTCTGACTATTTAATACAATGACACAAATTTATTTCAGTGTAATGTGAAGGATGAGGAAATAAAACTACACCTGTATCATAAGGCATCATACCCGCTGAGAGCTGGGACTTGATCTTATTCGTTATTGTGCTCCTAAGGCCCAGCAGTGCCTGCACATTCAGTTAACACTCATTATGAAGTGCCCTGTTATATAGGAATTCAGATACAATGTGGTTACGGAATAGTTTACATTCTCCACCCACTCTCATTCTCAGCTCATTGGCTTTGTTACAACCAGATTGAATCTTTGGTACTCTACTTACAGATTTTGGCAGAGATATTTTGTAGTTGAGAACCATTATTATTTATTTGAACCATTATGATTTATTTATGTTATTTGGTTGAAAAGTTATTGAGTATTTGTTATATTTCTAACACAGAGTGATGCTAAAAATATATAAGACCCAGCTGCTTATAGCCTACACCATAAGTAAAATAAAGTTGAGTTCCTGTTTTTAAATATATTCTTGAAATGGTGACCCTATATACTTTATTCTTTCTATAACAAGAAAAAGAAAAGCAATCACTTGTATCAGGGAGCATGCCTGGTGTGCACAGGTAGGCCCTAGTGTTCTGTTGAACGCAACAGTTTTTAGACCATCAACACTAGATAAGGACCTTCTGTGATCATGTTGGCCTAGACAAAAAGACAACCACTCTGGTCTTACTTGAACACAGGCAAAGAAAGACTTTGGCATTTTGAAGACTAGAATATGACCAAATATTAGCTATTTACTGCTTTTGTAAAACCAATCTTAACATTAATTCCATTCTGTTCCACTTTTTAGATAAGAATTTTAAAGGTGCCCAATCATGGAATGACTCCTGCTTCCTGATGGCATCCAATCTAGAACAAAGTTCAGCTTTTTTTAAACTTAATTGTCTAATGCAGGTCCAGATCCTATAAAGTGTTTCTAGCACACCCTTGCTGAGACATCCCACCGTTTCCACATTGCATTGTGTCAATAAACCCAGTTAACCCACATTTGTTCAACAATAGTTATGTTACAGATGGGCTTTGACTAAGATCATCTGACAGTATTAAAAGGCTGAAGATTCTTGAGTGTGTTGAAATTTAAATTTTCTTGAGAAAAGAAAATTTGCATTTTCTTTTTACATATATGCCAGTGTTTTTCTCAAAGTCTTTGAAGGCAGTAACATTTGAGATTTAAGTTAGAGAAAACGTGTAGCTCCAAATGTATGCGTAATTGTAGTTTGTATGATCAGCCCACACTACTGTCTCAGGGTGTATTTCCATAGACAAGTTTTGAAATACTAAACTATCAACAAGATATAACCTATGAGGGGAAGTTCTGAACACTGTATTGTTTGCAAGATTTTCTGTGAAAGGGTTTGCCATAAATTAAAACATAAATCTGAGGGAACAACAAACTGCCACTGAAACACTGCAAATAATATATTGAAGATTTAAAACTTATTTGTCTGAAACAGCTACTCTTAACCTTCTATAAGATAAAATATTTGGAAATCTTTATAATTTTAAAAGATTACATTTTGAATAAGGTCAGGCTTGATGATGCATCTCTTAATATATCTGAAATAGTTAATATTGTTCTTTTATTCTTTTTTCTCTGATCAATAGAATAATTTCCCTGTAGGACATCTCTATGCATATTATGAATCCTAGAGAGTACTTAAAATTTTTTTTTAATTATTAGATAACTATTAGTGTGAAAATGTTTATATTAAGATTGTAAAGCACAGTTGATTCTAAATGTCTAATGAAATGTTTTTATTTTCCAATATAGATTATTGGAAAGTATTAATATGTAGAAGTGTTTCTTAGTAAATACCTTTGTCAATATTATTTTCTTTTTTTCAAGTTTGCTTTCATCAGGATTTGATTTCATCATTCGAAGCAAAGTAGAAAATGTTATTTTAACCGTTACAACACAGTAACATTATACTATTTGCATATATGTTTACTATAGTTTAAAATATGAAATGGGAATGAAGGCCATTTCAGATAAAATTTGTTCAGCAGGGCAATAAACAGATACCTTCTGAATTGGGAGCATGACTCAAAATATCTGTAATTTTACACTGGAACAATAGTATCTGAGAACATACATGATTTCACCCATGAAGTTTAGATAAAAGTTGGACATAACTTATTTAGCAAAACTTAGAGTTCTGGACGGAGAAGGCAATGGCACCCCACTCCAGTACTCTTGCTTGGAAAATCCCATGGACGGAGGAGCCTGGTAGGCTGCAATCCATGGGGTCGCTAAGGAGAAGGAAATGGCAACCTACTCCAGTGTTCTTGCCTGGAGAATCCCAGAGATGGTGGAGCCTGGCGGGCTGCCATCTATGGGGTCGCACAGAGTCGGACACAACTGAAGCGACTTAGCAGCAGCAGCAGCAGCAGAGTTCTGGAAATGGATGGTTTCCTTAAAATCAAAGTATAGTAATAATGGTACTTTGGAGAGTATAAAAAGGATGTACTGATGGAAATTATTTATATCTCATCTTTGATGAGCTTTGATGAAGATGAACATAAAAGGTAGAATATGATAAATGATTTGAGGGAATCTGAAAGATGGTGTGGACATTATGCTAAAACACTTAAATAATTAGGAGGAAATTGGTACTTCCATGAATGGGTATTTGATGGAAAGCAAAGAGGTAGGTAGGAAAGAAAGGAATGAGGGTTGGCTGATGTAGTCAGGAGAGACATTAACCGAGTCTGGGCTTGAACTGAGTCTTAAATAACAGGCAGGATTCTAAGAAATGGGAAAAATAGGAAGGGAAATGAGGTCAGATAATGGTTAATATTTTAATGCTCTGAATCATCACCATTATGTGGCTCCTTCGTGTAAACTTTCTGTGAGGCCTTTTACTAGGCACTTTGGGAAGTAGGCTAGAAACAGGCATAAATTCTTATCCATGATGAGTTTACAATTCATGAGGTGCTTATAGACTTACTTTAGAAGCTTTTTTAAATAAAGTCATAAAAACCATATAAAATTATAGGATGAAATGGATCATCGTGACTGTCAAGCAGCAGAATTCTAGGAGGTCTAGGTGTAATGACAGATACATATGACTCGATATGGTATTTCTTGTTCTTATATTTCAATATATTTAATGAAATGTGATCTCCCAGTAACCCCTTAGTCATGGTTTTCTCATATCGAAAATAAAGTTACTAAAGAGCTGGATCTTTGAGGACCCTTCTAGATAATTACATGGTTCTTTGTTGTGAGATTATCAGTATATAATATGTGACACAAAAGAGTTACCTACTAGCTCCCAGCCTTAGTGGTGAGGATTGTATGAAAATTGAATTTTACTCATGTGAATGACTGCATGCTATTTTAGCCTCGTTCACAGCTGAAAATTGCAATAGATTGTTTGGCACTCCTGGTGGATCAGCACGTGCCAGGAGTTGTGCCCGGTATCCAATTCAGAATTTTGAAAAAGCTATGTAGTAGTACCAATATATTATCTAATTTTAGAAATGGTGTCATTTATCCCCCCAGCAGTGGGACAACCAGAGGACTAGCTGTGTTGTCTAGCTATGTTAAGCAGCTGAAGGGCATGTCCCTGCTAGTCAGGGCCTGACAAAACATGCTTCACTGGAGATAGTGAACGTGAAAGTTGCTCAGTTATGTCTGACTCTTTGTGACCCCATGAACTATACAGTCCATGGAATTCTCCAGGCCAGCATACTGGAGTGGGTAGCCATTCCCTTCTCCAGGGGATCTTCCCAACCCAGGGATCAAGCCCAGGTCTACAGCATTGCAGGCAAATTCTTTACCAGCTGAGCCACCAGGGAAGCTCAAGAACGCTGGAGTGGGTGGCCTCTCCCTTCTCCAGCAAGTCTTTCCCACCCAGGAATCGAACTGGGGTCTCCTGCATTGCAGGCAGGTTCTTTACCAGCTGAGCTACCAGGGAAACCCGCCATTGGAGAAGAGAATGGCAGACCACTTCAGTATTCTTGCCATGAGAACCCCATGAACAGTAAATATGAAAAGGCAGAAAAGATATGACTCTGAAAGATGAACCCTCAGACTCGTAGGTGTCTAATATACTACTGGGAAAAAGCAGAGAAATAGACAAAGAATGAAGAGGATGAGCCAGAGTGGAAACGATGCCAGCTGTGGCTGTATCTGGTGGTGAAAGTAAAGTTTGATGCTGTAAAGAACAGTATTGCATGGGAACCTGGAATGTCCATGAATCAGGTAAATTGGGTGTGTATAGTCAAAGCTATGGTTTTTCCTGTGTCTCCTGCATTGGCAGGTGGATTCTTTACCGCTGAGCCACCTGGGAAGCTGTTAGTCCCATGTTGCCTGTTTTTTTTTTTTTTCCTTCTATTTCTTTTTTTTTTTTAAATTTAATTTAATTTTTTAACTTTACAATATTGTATTGGTTTTGCCATATATCAAAATGAAGCCACCACAGGTATACATGTATTCCCCATCCTGAACCCTCTTCCCTCCCCATACCATCCCTCTGGGTCATCCCAGTGCACCAGCCCCAAGCATCCAGTATCGTGCATCGAACTTGACATCAGTTCTGTTCAGGAGGCCAGCTGGAAAGGTCAGAATAGCTATGATTCATCCCGCCCCAACTCACTCACATACCTGTCACCAAATTCAGCAAATCCATTTTCTAAATCAGCTCTCTCCTCTGACGTGCACTGTCTCTTCTTTTGTTAGGACCCTGGTCACCTCTCCCCTAAATTAGTCCTAAGGTGTATCAGTCAGAATCTAACTAGGAAACAGAAACAACTCTGAGTACTTAAGAGGAAATGTATTCTAAGGAATTGAGCATAGAGGTGATGAGAGTGGACTTCATGCAATCTAGATATTAACAACAGCAAGAAATCATGACCTTCCCTGAGCAAAAGAGCAAAACACAGGAGAATAATCATGTGGAAGAAGCTAGAACTATAGGCAGCTTGCAGGCCAAAGCTGCAGGTGAGAGACAGCTCCCAATGCAGAGGCTTAACTTCCCCTTCCCCTTTGATAGCTGTTCTTCCCACCCTCACTGTCCAAGACACACTCTACACTTCTACCTTTCTAAAAGGCAAATCTGATCATGTTTATCCCAACATGAAAATGTTGGGTGATTTTCTGCTGCCTGCAGGTAGTCAGAACACATCTTCTTTTCAGCTGCTACGGTGTGCCCTGTCCATCGCTCCCCAGAAACCATCCGTTCCCTTTCATATACTATTTCCCAACCTGGAATTCTCCCAACTCCCATCCCACACGTGAACACCAGCAAATGCCTTCTCATCTTTCAAGACCTACGTTACAAATCCTGCCTGCAATGCCTGTTGTGTGTCCCTCTCTTCTCTCCCTCTCTCTCTCACCCTCTCCCACTCTCTCTCAATCTCCTTCCTTTTCTCCCTTTCTTCCTTGTTTTCCTCTTTTGTTGTCACTAAGCAAATCAGTTGTTCCCCACGATACTCTATCAGATTCTCTATGTTGGTACTTGATTTCACAATGCTGCAATTGTATGTGTGTGTGCATTTGCATGTTTTGGCATGCAATATTTGGTTCCATGTCCATTATCAGGTTGTAATCTCCTCGAAGGCAGGATATGTTTATCACATGTCCTATCTTTTATCAGCTCAATAGTTTCTGAAAAATGTTCTGAGTGAATTTAATGCACTCCAATATATTTATGCACCGTCTTCTAAGATTGGACAAGTGAAGGTTTAACAAGTATTTTATGAGAGTGTCTCTTTGCATGAGAAAAAAATTCTTGAAAGAGAAAATGTATTTCTCACATTAGTTTTCCCAAAGAGCATATAAAAGATCTTCTCTGATGGTCTTTAAATCCCAGTTTGAGTGGGGTTACTAACTTAATCCATGCTGAACAGAATTTTAATGCTTAAAAGAGCATTTGAAAATTCAAATAAAAATTTACAGTTCAGCCTTTTGAAGGGTAAAAAATATGATTCATGTAATTTATGGCAAATGCAATTTCCATATTTTTTATATTGTTTTTTGGTGGCCTTGCATAAGTTACATTAAGAATATTCTACAATGTTAGCAATGTTCAGAAGATTCTCTTTCTAATTCTCTACATCTCTTGCCCTTTCATTGGCCTTGAGCACCTCTCAAAAGCAATGTTCACAGTAACTGCAGGAATGTGGGTTACTATTTTAGCCCTATTTTATAGATGAGGAAACTGAGGCACTATAAAGTTAAGTAACTTGCCCAAGGTCACTTGGCTGTGGGTAGCAAAGCTTAGATGTGAATCAATTATGATGTCAGAGCCTATATCCTTAGCTACTGCACTGCACTTCTTCATGTAGCGATGTTTCTTTCACTACAATCCTTGGATTTGAAAATGGATAAGAGGGAATAGAAAGCACACTGTGCCCTTCACAGCTTGCTTATCCTTTCTGTCCTCTATGGATGAAATGTGCCAATGAAGGAATGGCATTACTGCTGTAAAGCAATCATTGGGTCCTTCTGCTGACCAAGAAAGATCTAAGAGTGATGTGTTTGAAAGCAAAGAAAAATAATATTTGCATGTATTTACAACCTGCCTTTCTCAGAAAGGATTTAAGGTGTTTCACTAAGATATGTACATTACTGACAGATAAAGTAAATTAAAATAGGTGCAAAGCAAAGTGAAGGGAAAGTTAGGCTAGAAGAGAACGGTGAGTGCGCACAACACAGGCCACGACTTTTCCGACTTGCCAACAGCAAGCTTAACATGTGGCTCCAAGCTATACAGCAGCCAATGAAGACAGAGAAATAAGATTGAACTGTTGATTTTTCTAGAAGACACAGAGTGCTCAGGAGAAGCCCAGCTATTTCCAGTACTAGGGATAGAGAGAAATTAGTTCCATGTCTTCCAAAGAGGACACTGTAATACAATAAGCCGCATCCTTAGCAGCAACATGTGCAGAGCACAGCGGACTTAAACAGCAAAGGAGGACAGAGATTGCTTTTCACAAGATCCCTCCAAAATAAGCATCCCTCCAAAATAAGATCCCTCCAAAATAAGCATAATGCATATGAAATACAGGACACAAACTCAGTCTTGCCAGGAATACAATTTTGCTCTTTTATACGTCTTTGAGAAGTGGTTCAGTGTAGTCTGACACAGACTGCCTGGTTATGTCTCTAATTAACTGGGTGACACTGGGTCAGACCCCAAACCTTTTGAATCTTGTATTTAACACTAGTAAATGGAGATGCTAACCATTGCCTTACATGTGTGCATGCTGCGTTGCTTTAGTTGTGTCCGACTCTTTGTGAACCCATGGACTGTAGCCCATCAGGCTCCTCTGTCCATGGAATTCTCTAGCCATGAAAAATGGAGTGGGATACCGTTCCCTTCTCCAGGGAATCTTCCCAACCCAAGGATTAAACCTGCATCTCTCATGTCTCCTGCATTGGCAGCTGGGTTCTTTACTACTTGCACCACCTGGTAAGCCCAACTACCTCATATAGTTTGATCTTTAATTAGTCACTATCATAAATTGCTTAGAGTAGTGTTTGGGATATAGTCTTCCCTTGTAGTGTGAGGGGATGAGGAGACAGTGAGGGTGCGTAGGTCCATCTGGCCTTCCCTGGGTAAATGAACGCGGGCCCTGTTTGGTACCCTGTTAATTAACCTACTGGGAGGCAATACTGAAAATCCACCTCCTGGGACTGACTGAGGGAAAGGAAAACGGTGATTCACTCTCAGAGACTGTCATGTAGTCACTCATCAGTTCTCTTCCGTCTTGAGAATTCTCACTTTATCTTAAGGGGCAAAGTCAAAGGAAGCTTGGCATGGGTCATCACAGCTTTTCCAAAAACTCATCTATGATACAGTTCTATGCAGTCTTGGCTTTTGCAACTCAAATGACAAGAATTGGCACCGTTGTTTTCTATGTCTTTCTGATGTGTGACTCCATCCCTGAGACAATAAGAGTGACAATAAGAGTGGCTTACAGAATGATGAAGGGAAAGGTGAAGGCTGACAGTATTGTCCACAGAGGTGGTAGATAAAAGCTGGTTACCAGTTCCCAATATATCCCACCACATAAAATTATACCATCTTGCCAAAGCACACTTCAGTGAGCACGGTCCTTTAGTCGTCCAGCATGTTGAGGTCCATATCTGAAACTTTCTTTTCTTCATATTAACCTCTAGGCCGATTTTAAAGACAGAAGAACAGGCAGACTAGAGAGAAGAGCAATATAATCATTGTTGTTGTTCAGTCACGAAGTTGTGTCCGACTCTTTGCCACCCCATGGACTGCAGCACAGCAGGCTTCCCTGTCCTTCACTGGCTTCTGGAGTTTGCTCAGACTCGTGTCCATTGAGTAGATGATGCCATCGAACCATCTCATCCTCTGCTGCCCGCTTCTCATGCCCTCAATCTTTGTCAGCATCCGGATCATTTCCGATAAGTCAGGCCTTCCCATCAGCTGATCAAATTATTGGAGCTTCAGCTTTTGCATCAGTCCTTCTAATGAATATTCAGGGTTGATTTCCTGTAGGTTTGACTGGTTTGATTGCCTTGCTGTCCAAGAGCTTCTCAAGAGTCTTCTCCAACACCACAGTTCAAAAGCATCAATTCTTTGGCACTCAGCTTTCTTTATGATTCAACTCTCACATCCGTACATGACTGCTGGAAAAACCATAGCTTTTACTGTTTGGACCTTTGTTGACAAAGTGATGTCTTTGCTTTGAATACGCTGTCTAGGTTTATTATAGTTTTTTTTCCAAGAAGCAAGTGTCTTTTAATTTGTGACTGCAGTCACTGACCTCAGTGATTTTGGAGTCCAAGAAAATAAAATCTGTCACTGCTTCCACTTTTTTTCCCCATCTATTTTACCCAACTGGTATAGTGTGCATTCAGGATTGGAGCTGACTAATTTGCAAAGCCCGTGGTGTCTTGTAAATGACTTTTGAGTGCCAGGCCAGCTAATCTGTATGTACATAGGTAGTGAGAAACCACTCAGAGTTCTGGATAAGGCAATACATACTCAAAACTGGGTTTAAGAATAAATGGAGGAGGTAATGAAGAGTTAGAAGGATATAGAGCCTGGGGAAAGCAATGGATATTATGAAACCACTAGCTGAGGAGTTGTGAGAATCTGGCTTAGGGTGTATGGTTGTCAGATTTAGGCAAAAAAAAAAAAAAAAAAAAAATGGCAAACAAAAATCAGGATTCCCAATTAAATATAATTTGTGAACTTTTGGTATAAATATCTCCTATGCAATTTAGGGACATATTTGTAAAATATTATTACTTATGTGAAGTTCATATTTAACTGATATTCTGTATTTTATGTGGCAACCTGCACCACAGCAGTGCATTCCTATGCTAAATTAACCACCTGGAGTTAGCCTTGACTCTATAAGTTGAGGGCAGTGCTTAAGATGCCAGCTGCAAGTTCCATGGTTCTCAGGCTGTCCATATGTTGGACTAACAGGTCCCCAAATTGGAAATTCCCACAAGGTAACTGGCTTGATAATTTACTAGGACAACTCACAGAATTCAGAAAAGCACTGTATTTATTATAGTTTTGTTATAAAGGATACAGATCAATACCAGCCAAATGACACAGATAAGGGAGGTCTAGGAGGGTCCTGAAAACAGATTTTTAGTGGCCTCTCCCAACAGAATGTATCATCCTCCTGGCACATCGGTGTGTTCAGCAACCAGGAAGCTCACTTGAGTCTTGTGCCAGAGTTTTTATTGGGGCTTTATTACCTAAGCATGATTGATTGAATTATTGACCCTGTGTGTGAACTCAATCTTCAGCCCCTATTCTCTCCCAGGAGGTCAAGGCCCCCTGTGAATAACAAAGACACTCTATTATATGACACACCCTGAGTGTGGTCATGGTAGTGGAAACAGAAGAGGAAAGAATTATACCAGGGAAGGGTCAAAATTAATAGAAAGGTTTTAAATCCTGGGGCATTAGAAATATATAAGGAAATGTTCAATTAGGATGGGAGAGGGAGAGTAAATAATTAGCTAACTTAGATGCCTAGAGTGTAAGATATTGAAGGAACATTGTGATCAAAATTCAGGATAGAAGGACAGAAAAGCATATCTAGAGTTAAGAAGAGGTCTCAGAATTATATACTGGAGATCAATACTCCTTAGCATGCAAGTGATTGTTGCAGCTATATTGTTGCAGTAATGCAGTATATTACTCTGAAATGGAGTAATATACTGTGGAAAAAAAGTATAGTAGAATAAAACAGAAGTCTTAAGTATTACAGGAGGAAAATAGAAACCAAAAACAAAGTTAAAAACAGATTCATCATGTTCTAAATTTTCATGGTTTAAATTAAATTGACAAAGTATTTTCCATATGAAATCATTTGTTGTTTTTTACATAGTATTTATTTTAAAGCTTTTCTACATTTATTCTGTAATTTATTTCTACCCAGTTTTCCTGAATGTTTATGATATCCATTTACTTTTAATTTTAAACACTAATGGATTTTTGCCCAAATTTATGTAAGTTCAAAGTACTCAATGAATTGTCAATATATTAGGATAAAAACTTTACATGGGTTTTGAGCATTGTTATTAAGTACCTTGAAAAGGAGGGTGTAAAGTCTATAATTTTGATATTTTTAGCATATAGAAATAAACATATTTTATTTTGCTCAGTAAATCTAATTTTGAAGTTAACCCAGTCTTTACTCTTTAAAGTTTAGCTATTCATGAAGACAGAAAGGTTATCGAAATGAAAGTGAGTGTTTTTATTAATTCTTTTAAAACTTATTCTTTAATTATAAAATGGCTTGTGACTAGTAATAGTAAATTAAGGTAATTATAATTTTCAAATAACTACATTGCAAATAGTTGCAGTGTTTCTATGTAATATTAATAGCATAAAAAGCATTGGTAAAGCTATGTTATAGCACATATATCTGTAAAATATCACATTCTTTTCTCCAGCTTCCTGATACACGATGGTGACATTTCACAAAAACTGTTAAGTGCCTGCTCTGTGCCAAAAACACTGTTCTGAATTTTGTGGAACATACAAAAATGAATAATCTGGAATCTGAGACTTCTTATAACAACACTACCATTTGTGTTGACTTATTGTAATTTTGGTTGAAAACCACTTTGCTATAATCATACTATCAGCCCTTTTATCGACTACATTATTAATAATAAGAATTAAAAAGATTAGCAGAATGATTTTTTTTTGAAACATACAAATAAGCAAATCACTTGAACTTCAGTAGTTGAGTGACTTCACTTTCACTTTTCACTTTCATGCACTGGAGAAGGAAATGGCAACCCACTCCAGTGTTCTTGCCTGGAGAATCCCAGGGACAGGGGAGCCTGGTGGGCTGCCGTCTGTGGGGTCGCACACAGTCGGACACAACTGAAGCGACTTAGCAGCAGCAGTTGCTGTAAATGAGAAATTGGACTCACTTTTCCAGTCCTGTTTTTTGCAGTTATTATTGCTATTTGGAATTTCAGATAGTAGATTTCATTACCTGAAATCCAAATTCTGTTTCAGCCTTTAACACTGGAAACAATGATGGGCTCCGGCTGCATCTAACACGTGGTAGAAAGGCACAGACCGAGAATTAGGAGACCTGATTTCTCATCCTGGTTCTGTGAAAACATTTCAGCATCCTTGAGTGTTCTCATCTGTAAAATGAGAAGATTTCATTTATAAACTTTATGGTGCCCATACAATATTGTAAAGTTAAGCAAAATAAAATTTAATTAAAAAAAACCCACAAAAATCAAAGAAAACTGTTTTCCAAATACAAGGCTGTACATAAAAATGATTGAAGCCTTTTATTTGGGGGAATTATATTCAAAATTTAGTGAAGATGAGGTGATGAAAAATAATAAATCAGAAATTTGAAACCAAAAAAAAAAGTCTGTGGTAAAATAAACAAACTTTTCAATAACAAAGTTAAGGCCAAGTAAGTTTGACTTAGAAAATAGTTCAGAATTTTTTTACTGCTTTCCAACTATGTGGTTAGAAGTGAGGCTAGCAGAAAAGGCAGCCTAATAAAACTTACTAAGCATTGGTGATCATTAAGTGATATTATTTAAAATTTCAAATGTGAAATATATCACTAAAATGGGAAAATCTGTTTTTAAGGATACCTAAAAGCAGTTTCGGACACGACTGAGCGACTGATCTGATCTGAAAAGCAGTTTGCTCTCTAAAAAGCAATTAATGTTCATATAGTATCTATAAAGCTATAGGTGAACTATTTTTGGAAAAAGGCATCTTCCCAGATAATACTGAGACAAAATTTCAGCTGAAATGATTTTTGTATTATAGCAAATCAGCCACTTGCTCCTAGGATACGTTGGTAGTGATGTAGTCATTGTGGACATTCTTCGGTTGGAGAAATTTCTTTTGTGCAAGGAAAATTTTAGTGAGATTCTTTTATTTGAGATTTTGAATTTATTTTTAATTTTTTAAAAGTTAAAAAATTTTATATTATATTGGAATATAGTTGATTAACAATGTTGTGTTAGTTTCAGGTGTGTAGCAGAGCAATTCAGTTAGACATATACATGCATCTGCTCTTTTTCAAATTCTTTTCCCATTTAGGTTATTACAGAATATCAAGCAGATGCTGCTTCACAGACTGTTTATTAAAAGTGCCGATGCACACATGAAACTTCCAATGACCAAAGTCTCTTAGGTTTATTCAAGCGTTCTCCCTATTCCTAACTCTAATTTGGCAATTTACCAATTTGAAGAGTGAAATTTTAGAAAATAAGACCTAAAAGGCTTCTGATTGCTGATTGCATATTGAGATGTTCCACCCTCTGGAGAGTTTGAATGCAAGCAAAACCAACTGCAGCATCTCCAGGGATGCCCTGCTACCTGTGGTCAGGGGGAGACAATCTACACTACATTTGTTTATTGATGTGCTTACCCAACAGAATGCGCACCTCGTGTCTTGTGTTAACTATTTGTTTATGGAAAATGCACCTCTTTAGCTCAGTTTCAAAGAAAGTTGCTCTTTTAATAGTACATGGGATACTTTAAAATGTTTTGAAAGTTCCATATTGAGTACCATATAGAATTTAATTCAGGTGTTTTATATTCTCAAAGGGCTGAATAGGTGTGGTGTTTCAGACAATAGTTTTAAGCTCTCTTAAAAGGCTGTCTCGTCTGAGGTGCATATGATTATATTCTTTTGTGAAAGCAGGTAAATCTCAAACTGGAGTGTGCACAGACATCTTTGTGTGGGCTCTGGCCACAGAATTCCCATTAGCATTAGCTTGGCACTGCTTCTTGTCTCACAGACAGTAAGGAACATGCCTTTTCCACCCTTGAGGCAATAAAATAAATTAAAGGGTGCGGCATTAAATGAGTTGAATTTTGAGTAGTATTTTTCATGCCTCCAACGTTTTAAAATCCTTATGAAGCAGCATTTGGAGTCATGAAACAAGGGACTCTGTTTGTGCCAACATGTGGATCCTTTTGGTTTTCTGGAATGGTATGTTTGTGTCAAACAGTCTTTTGAGTCCTTTTCCCATTGTGGTAGTGTCTGTGACTAGAACTTTGTTTTTCAGTATAAATCACAAATAAATGAGCACTATGGATGGTAAGACATCTTGACTTTGTTTCTTCTGGGTCTTGTCCAGACTATTACAGTCCCTACATATCTCCATGACACAGAAGCAAGAGTTGCAAAGAACGTCCCCAGGGCCCAACCAAATCCTTCCTTTGCAGCAGCTGCCCTGCTCTGTCTGTGTTCATTATGTTTGTGCTTCCTCCAATTTTGCACTTTCTTTCAGTATTTCCTAAAGAGACTGGAGAGCATTCCTTTAATCTCCAACGGAAGTTTATTTTTGTTTTCATGGAACAAAGGTTTATCTTTAATGTTACCATGTGTCGTCTCTAATTAGAAGCCCTTTTCTTATATTCTCATAAATAAGAGGGAATAATTTAATTCTTAGTGGATTTGAACATCGATAACTTCAGAGACGGTAAAATCCAGATTTTCTGTAATCCTCTTTCACCACAGAAAATGTAGAGCCTCACCCAGACACCAGGAGGGCAAGATCTGAAAGTCCTGTCCTCTTATAGGGGGACTTCTAACACAGCCACTTACTCTTTCCAGGTGTATGATATTTTATTTCAGGACATCAGAATAGGAATTCTTTTCTCATATTAATCTGTTTTCCCCATTCAGTGGCTCTATTGTTATCTTTTCCAAAGCATGTTATGATTATTAATAAAGGTATTTCAACATAATATATTAACAAATTTTGGACACAATGCTATATCAGGCATCCTGCTAAATAAGTTCGTCATGCAATTGAACATATGTAACTTGCAACTACTATGATATATTATCCAGCTTTATAGACAATAAATGGAGACTCAGAATTCCTGAGGCTCACTCAAAGTCAGACAGCTCATGAGGGCTGGAGCCAAAGTTTAAACCAGAGACCAGAGAGTGTCTTCTAACTACGCATCTCATTGTAGGCTGTAACCAATTATTTTCCAAGTGACGCCACATGTTAGGACCTCTGAGAATAATGCCTTAAAGTGCCTGTTATTTTTTATTTTTATTTATTTATTTATTTTGCTCCATGCCTTATAGTGTTTAAGGTTATGACTTTCTATTTCATATCCATCATTGTTGTATATTTTTGTGCTATTTTTCTGGTGTCCCCAGATATCATAATTGGAGAAGGGAATGGCAACCCACTCTAGTATTCTTGCCTAGAAAATCCCATGGACAGAGGATCCTGGAGGGTGGGCTGCAGGTCCATGGGTCAAAAAGAGTCGAACACGACTGAGTGACTAACACTTTCAGTTCAGATACCATATTTCCACATTTTTATCATAGTGTCCCTCACTCATGCTTACCTGTTTTTCTCAGAAGTAGCATGTGTCAAGTAAAGCTAGCCTATGATAGGAAGCAAAGAATGAAAGGGGTATATATGTGGTGGGGGGGAGGTTGAGGGATGGAGAGAGGGTAGAGAAAGAGAACATTTATTAGCATTTTCCTTAGATATCGGTGAATATGAGAACGCTGACTGTGCTAATGCTTTTCCATCCTGCTCATTGAGTTTTCCTAGGATGGCTGTCAAGTATGTTAGTATTTCACGTTTGGTAGACTCTGAGTATCCTCTATTCCCTGACCTGGTGGAAATAAACACTCTGTACCTGTTCAGTCTGAGTCCCTGAAATGGGGAAGAGTCAGACCCATATTTTTAGCATATTTCTGCAGTGAGATTTCCATGTTGTATTTGTAGGTGTGGAAATGAAGAATAGGCTAAGGGGTTTTGAAGGCAAGAAACATTCAGAGTAGAAAAGACCCTTCTTAGATAAATGCAGGGAGGAATGCACAGTGGTTCTGACCTCAGGAAAATCTCTCTTCATTTTGAGGAGGGCATAGATGTCTTCAGTTAGGGTGTATCCATCGTGCTTACTTTTGCCCTGCATTTCAAGGACAATGAGGAAGGTTCCTGAGAATATTCACTTGCTTTAGACTGGCCTTTTAGGGGTCTAACAAAATGCAAATACTGCTGGTCAAGAAAATAAAGTTGATAACAGCTAATTAATATGTTTCAATGGTTATAGGAATATCAACTTTTTACATAACGTATTTTAAAAGTCGTTGTGCCCTGTGTTAAGTAATTTCTATTATTAATTACGCAGCTTTTAAATGTTGCCAGTAACATTATAACAAGGGAATTTTCAATTGAAATTCTGATTAAACCTAAATGTTGTGTTAATTACATATTATTCAAGAAATAATACAAAATAAACCCCAAATAATAAATACCCCACCCTAACCAATTACTCAGATCACAAATTCCATCATTGGCTCTACTTTTACCATTTCATTAGTCATATTTTTCTCACCTTCTTATTTCATCTCCTATCATATCTTATTTTCTCAGGTACTGATGTCATAGTAAAGATATGTATCAATAATAAAATTCTTACTGATAAGAGAACTGCTTTAATGTGATTCAGTGTGTCAGATTTTATAATTATATAATTTGTCACATAACTTACCTATAAATACCTATAAATATTCTGGAACTCAGAGAAGGAAAAAAAAAAAAGTTTGTTACCTTAAGGCAAAACAGTTTTGCTATGCTGCTGTTGACCACTGTTGAAAGTCATTTTTATAGTTTTCAGTATATTTGCTCAAGATCACTATTAATTTTAACATATAGTATAAAACTGCGATATTTTGTATTTTCTTTTTATAGATCGTTCTTTCATGTTAAAAACTGTCTTTAAAATGATAGTATTTAATGGAGCAACTGAGGAGGTTTTACTGTCAAAGGTACATGAACTAGCCGGCATGCTGTCACCTGTGATTTTGTTTCACGGGAGTAATAACTTTCCATTACCTATTATCTTTTATTAAAATTTTCTGTAGTTTGTTGTGCCATATAATAGACATAATTTGTGATATATCAACAGCAAATGTGAGCTTGGGAATTCTCTTTCCTCAGAAGAGTTGACTTCCTCTACCTTTTCCCACTGCGTAGGAAAGAAAAAGACAAACAGATGTAAATGGAAGAAACATGCAGTGGCTGTCTTTACCTAAAGTAATCTTTGAGCTGTGAAGAGAAGTTTAATCAGCCACATCACATCCTCCTGGGTCACAAATATGACTTGTTAACATGAAACACTGGGCTTGCCTGTGGTTTGGCTGGTGTAGAATCCACCTGCAATATAAGAGACTGCCTGTAATGCAGAAGACCCAAGTTCGAACCTTGGATCAGGAAGATCCCCTGGAGAAAGAAAGGGCAACTCATCCCAGTACTCTTGCCTGGGAAGTTCCATAGGTAGAGGATCCTGGCGGGCTACAGTCTGCGGGGTCGCAAGAGTTGGACATGACTTAGCAACTAAACAGAACCAAAAAAACCGAGGGAAACGTTCGGTATAATTCCAAAGAGTATTTGCTGATCAAATTGTTTATTGTTTTAATTGATAACTAGGAAGGAAAAAAATTAAGCTCAGCAAAATGTAGGATGCAAAGTGAAAGTGTTAGTTGCTCTGTTGTATCCGACTCCTTGTGACCCCATGAACTGTAGCCCACCAGGCTCCTCTGTCCATGGAATTCTCCAGGCAAGAATACTGGAGTGGGTAGCCATTTCCTTCTCCAGGGGATTGTTCCAATCCACGGATTCAACCTGGGTCTCCTGCAGATTTTTTACTGTCTTGAGCCACCAGGGAAGCCCATAGGATGCAAAGTTGATTCAAAAGAGCTCATGAAATTGACTTAGAATTTTCATTCACTCAAAATAATTAGGTTCGTTCTGACAAATTTTACTTATTTAGTTTTCTAATCTAAAGCTGATTAAAGCTAACTTCACAAGGATTATATTCTTTTATTTCTTTCATGTAATATATAGTGAACATTTCCTTGAGTTATTGGCATTCTTCTAAAATAGATTTTAAAGATGATACAGCACTCTGAGATATGGATTTACAACTTTTGAAACCAATCTGAATTTCCAGTTAGATTGCTTCTAAAACATCTCCCTTAGAACAAACATTATGATGAACTTTACTGAATACTGATCCTCATCTTCTCCAATTATTTCTGAGAATAGACTGTGAAGTTGAATTAATAACTGAGTTTGAACTTAAAGTTTTTGGAACATATTACAAAATAGCCCTAGTTATTATTTTTAATGATTATAGAGTATTCCAAAAGAATATTAATAATTAATATTTTTGAGTGTTTACTGTGTAGTACTGTTTTAAGACTGATGCTGAAGCTGAAACACCAATACTTTGGCCACCTCATGTTAAGAGTTGACTCATTGGAAAAGACCCTGATGCTGGGAGGGATTAGGGGCAGGAGGAGAAGGGGATGGCAGAGGATGAGCTGGCTGGATGGCATCACCAACTCGATGGACATGAGTTTGAGTGAATTCTGGGAGTTGGTGATGGACAGGGAGGCCTGGTGTGCTGCAGTTTATGGGGTCACAGTCAGACACAACTGAGCGACTGAACTGAACAGAACTGAACTGAACTGAACTGTTTTAAGAGCATCATCCTGGTTTACCACTTTTTTTTTAAAGATGATATGAGGTAGGGCTATTGTCATTTCCATGTTATAGATGAGAAAAATGAAGCACAGGAAAACAGAGACTCACTAAAGTTCAATCAAGCAATATTTTAGAGGAGGTTTTGAATCCAAACACTCTAGGTTAATAGCTAAATTTTACTAATACTCAACAATAGACAAACAGGCTTACTGAACTCCCAGGAGATTTAAAATGCATTATTTGACCTTCTTAAAAGTTGTATACTGTATAAACACTTATTTTCTTATTTTTTCTTGTAAAAAAAGTGATCATAGAACTTCGTTTAGACAAGTTGACAAGTCATATAATTAGTAATTGGTAAAGCAGAAAGTGAAGAACTAAAGAGCTTCTTGATGAAAGTGAAAGAGGAGAGTGGAAAAGTTGGCTTAAAACTAAATATTCAAAAAACTAAGATCATGGCATCTGGTCCCATCACCTCATGGCAAATAGTGAAGAAACAATGTAAACAGTGATAGACTTTATTTTCTTGGGCTCCAAAATTACTGCAGATGGTGATTGTAGCCATGAAATTAAAAGAGGCTTACTCCTTTGAAGAAAAACTATGACCAACCTAGACAGCATGTTAAAAAGCAGAGATATTACTTTGCTGACAAATGTCCGTCTAGTCAAAGCTATGGTTTTTCCAGTAGTTATGTATGGATGTGAGAGTAGATAAAGAATAGGATAAAGAAAGTAGGATAAAGAGAGTAGGATAAAGAGAGTAGGATAAAGAAAGCTGAATGCCGAAGAATTGATGCTTTTAAACTGTGGTGTTGGAGAAGACTCTTGAGAGTCCCTTGGACTACAAGGAGATCCAACCAGTCTGTCCTAAAGGAAATCAGTCCTGAATATTTATTGGAAGGACTGATACTGAAGCTGAAACTCCAATACTTTGGCCACCTGATGTGAAGAACTGACTTATTGGAAAAGACTCTGATGCTGGGAAAGATTGAAGGCAGGAAGAGAAGGGGACGACAGAAGATGAGATGGTTGGATGCATCACTGACTCATTGGACATGAATTTGAGCAAGCTCCAGGAATTGGTGATGGACAGGGAAACCTGGCGTGCTGCAGTCCATGGGGTCCCAAAGAGTCGGACTCAGCTGAGCAACTGAATTGAAAGTAGATTTTAACTGTTGCCTGGGTTATGTGTCTTGAGTGCCCAAACTCTGAATCTCTCCATTTTTCAACTATTTGGATCATTTAGGTTCTTACCGTATATCAGTATTAAAAATGGCATTTAAAGGAACATGGTTTGGATTATTTAATTAGTAGAGATTTCCGGACAAGGAGATCCCATGCCAAAGCTTCATAATGGTCTTAGGTCTGTACATGCATCACTGGTAAATTTTTCTGCAAATGTGAGCCACTTTGTGTAAGAGAACCAGTGTCTGGAGACTTCACCAGAAAGAAAAAAAAGAAAAAAAGAAAGAAAAAGACCGTGTTGAGATGGAGAGTGAAGGGTTAGTAGATGAGGCAGCAAAGCCCTCTGTGAAGAGGGGACATTTGAGCTCAAACTTGACCGATGATCTAAATCAGCAGCAGTGGAGTGTTCCAGGCAGAGGGAAGCATAAGATATAACCTCTGCATTGGGAATAAGCTTTGATTTTTGAAAGAATTAAAAGAAGGCTGATAATGCTAAGATACAAGATAGGATGGATGAGTTTGAGTTCATCTCAAAGAACGCTGGTGGTCAACTCCAAGTTGGCCTTTTTGTAGCCCTGGTGAAAGATAAAGGTGGCTTGAACTATGGACACAGATGTGGAGATAGTATGATGCTGTTGGCTTGGGTTATGTTTTAGAGGTAGAGATTCAAAGACTTGCTGATTGATTTGATGCATGAGTGAAGTAAAGAGGAGAATCAATTGTGACTCCTAACTTTGGTGCTTGAGAAAATCATGTTCCTTTAATGACTTAATTGCTATTGTCCCCCCTAGATGTAACCTCCATTAGGGAAAGGACCTTATCTCCTTTATTCACTGTGTATAACCACTGCCTGGCAAAAGACCCGGAGAAGGCAATGGCAACCCACTCCAGTACTCTTGCCTGGAAAATCCCATGGGCAAAGGAGCCTGGTAGGGGTCACAAAGAGTCAGGCACGACTGAGTGACTTCACTTTCACTGTTCACTTTCATGCATTGGAGAAGGCAATGGCAACCTGCTCCAGTGTTCTTGCCTGGAGAATCCAAGGGATGGGGGAGCTTGGTGGGCTGCTGTCTGTGGGGTCACACAGAGTTGGACACGACTGAAGCGACTTAATAGCAGCAGCAGCAGCAGCATAAGACCTGGCAAGGCAAAGAGGAGGTGTCTTGAAATATTCCTGAATAATTTAATAATTATTATACATTATTAGCATGTTATCTAAATTATTTGCTAAGAAATATCCCCTTATGTTTTATTTTTATAATTTTTTGACATTTTAACATATAAACCCCAAATATATTTAGATTTATGCTACATTATTTAAGTGTAAACTTAAGTCCATTTACTGCTCTGTGATTTCTTTCATGGTATCTAAAATAACCACTCCCCATTCAAAGATTTGGTTAATAACTAGTTCTGCTTCTTATGTGCTTATAGTTTTTATTTTTTGCTTACTTCTTAAAAAAAAAACCTGAAATTTAGTTTTTAAATTATATAAGGGCCTAAGTTGATTTTTTTCCCTAAATTGCTAATTACTTCAAATTAATTAGTCCATTCCTTTCTCTTAAAAAAATGTCTTCACTTACTGAATTTTTACAAGTATTAGTCTATTGCTAACTGTTTAGCAATAGTCTACTGCTAACCAGCCACATTGCTGGTTTGCTTTGCTAAGTCACTTTCAGTTGTGTCCAGCTCTTTGCAACCCCATGGACTGCAGCCCAAAAGGCTCCTGTGTCCATGGAATTCTCCAGGCATATATGGATATAGCAGCCACATATGGATATTTAAATATACATTTATGTTAATTAATACAGTTTAAAATTCTGTTTCTCAGTCATGTTAGCTCTATTTCAGGTGTTCAGTATAGTCAATGGGGTGAGTGAATACCATACAAGACAATGCAAAATTAGAGAACATTTTCTTCATCACAGAAAGTTCTATCAGACATTTTTACTCTAGGATATATTTTTTTTCAAATTCCTACAAATTTTCCAACGGTTTAAAAAATAGAATAGTGTGGTATATATAACTACATTGGGAATCATTGGCATCTTTATAATACCTAGTTTTTACTTTGGGGAGTGTGTTATGCAGCCACATTTGTGAAACAAGTTATTTTTTTCTTTCATTAAATTTTTAATTTCTTTCAATGTTGTATATAGTTCTGCATGAGATTAATTCTAGGAGGCTTTAATGTTATAAATTATTTAATATGTGTCTTTAATTTTTTCTTCAACCATTTTCAATTTAGGTATTCTACTTTAATTTGTTAAAATATAGCAGGCTTTTTAAAAAGAAATTTTGCATTCTACTGTATTTTCAAGTTTGTTAGTACAATGATTTCCTTGACTTAAAACCTATTTTGCTGTCTTTTACTCTTCAAATTTTATTTACTTGCTTTTACAATTTTCTCTAATAAATTCCCAGAGGTTTTAAATGTTTTAAGTAATTGTCAACATTTATTCAGTTTCTCCTCATTTTTCATACAAAAAACTCTGGACCTGTCTAACTGAGACATTTTGATGCTTTAAGATGATTTTGTGTTTTCCTCTTATGGCCTTCCATATGTATTTCATCATTTGCCTTCAGGATATCTTATTTGCTTCTCTGTAGTTCTTACTGGTCATTTTGCTGTCTCTCCTAGGTACTCTGAAGTTAGAAAATGAGTAACTGAGGAAGCTAGTAATTGAATGCAGAACTAGTAAAACCATATCTCCTACACTTTTAAAACATTTTAAGGAAAAATAGTTATTTTAAAATTCTATATCTTTTCTATTTGTACTACCTTGTAATACAATTTGCTTTTATAATCTGTTTGAATACCTAGTATTTGGTCAGTGTTTGTAACTATTTTATAAATCCTTATAGATATTTAGTCTTTGTTTATAGGAAACTGAGTATCTAACATCTAATTTTGTGCATGTAGGTTCTATTTTATTAATTGTTCAAATTATTTATATCCTTATTTTTTTATTCTTCAATGTATAGCACTGTGATAGTGGCTTAACAGTCAATGGTATTGATTTTTTAATCAACATGCTGTAACTAGAATTTGCTAATTCTTTAAATGTTGCAGGATATTAATAATATTGTCAGCATAAATTTTTGCTGGTTTCACATGAAAACATCTTTAACATTTTAAAATGTTTAATGAAACAATTAATATACTTCTGTTTTTATCCCAGTCTTAAACTTGTTCAGTTATCTGTCTTGCTAGATATTGCATTCTGTTTCTGTGCTCCTAATTATTGTATTTTAACTTTTATTCAGTATATTATTACTACTTGGTTTTAATATATTTAAACATATGGAAAGTAGAGTTCCTACTAAATGTTATCTTGAAGTATTATCCAGTTTGTTTTTAAAAGTCTGCTGCTGCTGCTGCTAAGTCGCTTCAATCGTGTCGGACTCTGTGTGACCCCATAGACGGCAGCCCACTAGGATCCCCCATCCCTTGGATTCTCAAGGCAAGAACACTGGAGTGGGTTGCCATTTCCTTCTCAGATGCATGAAAGTGAAGAGTGAAAGTGAAGTCACTCAGTTGTGTCCGTCTCTTAGTGACCCCATGGACTGCAGCCCACCAGGCTCCTCCGTCCATGGGATTTTCCAGGCAAGAGTACTGGAGTGGGGTGCCATTGCCTTCTCCATTTTGAAAGTCTACTTTTATCTAATTATCAAACCCAAAATAATTTAAATTTCTTTTAGAGAGGAATTAGTTGCTTTGCCATCTTTTCAACCCCACACCCTATTTTCTGTTAATCTACCCAATGTTTGCTAATCTTGTTAATATTTCATGCCTTTTTAATGTATGTTGTCTAATATTCTATTTTATTACAGTATTTCAAGCAAGCATTTAGACTCATTTGAATCAAACTTCTTTGTACTTTAAAAAGTATCTTTTTATCTTTGGTTAGTTTCAGTTTTCCCTTCAATTATTTTTAAGCTGAGATTTTCTATTCTTAATAGTTAATAATTCATCTCTCTGAAATTGGGAACACATCTTTAAAAGGAGGTCTGCAGCAGTGATGTCTTATGATGTAGTGTCTGAGGCAGACACTGAGACTGCCTGATCTGAGCAGATCTGAGACTGATTTGGTCAACATCACATATAAATTTCAGAGTCAACTGAATATTATGTTCTTTTATAGCTTTCCCCTGTAAGGCTGTGCTACTTTTTCCTTCTGCTTTTTGCCATTGTTTTTTCTTTTTTATATGATTTACTTTTGATGTGGAGAGAAAGATAGATGTAGGGGTAAAAAGATGATTCTGTCTTTACTGATTTTCTTTGACAATACAAACATGAACTTGATATTGATTTTTCTTAATCTCAAGTATGGGGGCTTTCTCCCAGTCTTGAAATTCTTAATTTTATACATATTGTCAATTCATCATATCCTTAGTACACTTAAATTTAGGCATATCTGTTATTAGTGGGTTGCAGTTGTATAACCAGATTCCTCTGGTCTTTTTTTCCCACTTATCACCTTTTTAACCCATTTGTATTTTTCTCTGCATTCTTGTGTGGTTTTTTATCATTTGTTATTAATAACACTAATTATATTTTTCTGGACTCAGCTGTCTATATATTGCTTATCATTATGCTTTTTGTTTTCTTTATTGTGATTTTAACAGTCCCTCCTTATATATTTAGTTTGAAAGAATTTCTCAAAATCTTACTGAAAAGCATATTTTGAAAATACTACTGCATTTTACTAAGTAAATATATCTCTGGGAAATACAGGAAAAGCCTTCCTTTGTAGTCATTAATATAATGTTAGTTAGCATATTGTCTTATTTCAAAATTGCTCCCCCATCACTAACCCTCAACTCCAAGGGCCCCTTATTTTATATTTTCTTAACATACCGAAATGACAGAGATAGCCAAATCATAAAACAGAGAATCAGCACACTTTAGGATTTCTGTTATCTCCATCAGCTTTATCCTGGTTGTTAGGTCTTTCTCCTTCTTGATGGTAAAGATGGCAAAGCCAGGATGATATAGAATAGAGTTTCTAGCACAGTTCCTGGCCAGGGGGCAGATAAATTGTTCACGATATTTTCTCCTTAGCAGTGAGAGTTCCTAATGAGATTTGTGATCTCCTTGAAATTGCAAAGGGACCAAAATTGTGATACTTATGGGAAGCTACTCATGCTAAGGAACTTGATATGAGGCAGATTTGACCATAGGTTCTAGGTTCTTATCATAAATAAGAGAAAATGAAACAGCTCAGAGTAAAGATCTAAAGGATTTAGGAAGCTGGAGGATAAACAGGTTCTAACAATTGGAAATATACTTTCTTGTTCTTGTGTACTGTTACTGATTCAGCCAGTTTCATGAGGTTTTTAAAAGAAGTGGCTTTGTGTCCTCATTCATACAAACATATTTTTAGAAATATGCTCCTGTGTTATATAAAATAGATTTTATTATCTAACCTATTTTAACCAAATAACTTTTTTAGATAAAAATTTAACCAAATGTTTTTCTTCTTTGTTATTTAAGCCTTAATGGTTGAGTTAGTGGTTTGTCACAGTTTTTTTTTTTTTAATGTGTTATTGCTTGACTGTAGATACACAAGGTGTTATTATTAATATATCTTATATATAGTAACAGAGAGGTTGCTTAAAATTTTTTTTTAAACCTGAATTTTCACTTGTTGACTTTTTCCTTGCTAATCTACATAGTTCTTAAATATTTCAATAAAATTAGGACAATTCAACTAATTTGAATTGTGTTATCTCTAACTTCCTCATTGAAGGAACTTTTCTCTCAATTGTACAACCTTCCCAAAGCGCCATGCAAATTACACTTTGCACATTATTCCCCGATTCACATATTGCTTCTTTCAAAGAGTTTGTGAAATTTTCAGTAGCTGTTTATAGAATTGTGGCAGATTTCTTGAGAACGTTTAGAACATCTCAACTTATCAACAGCTCATAAAAAATATCAGTTCTATCCCCCCTCAGTGCTGTCCCTCATTATAACTCTTCATTGGCAGCTACATATGGCAAGAAAACAAAACCAAAGGAAAGGTAACAGTTTCTATAACCTAATTTAGATATGCTTCATTTGTGTCACAGTTAAATCTTCAAAGAGCATTGGGAAGCATGATGGAATGGAATTCCCCCACAACTTCAGCAGGAGCCAACTCTCCATATGGTACATGAATAATTCTCAAGTGCAATGGATAAAATAAATGGTGAGACTGATCTGGTATGTCTCTTCAGATGTGGAAAGGAGGCCTCATAGAAAATAAAGCTGCAGAATTAATACCTTCTATCAGTACATACACTTTAGCCTCCAAAATAGAATGAGATGTTCTTGGGCAAAGTAGAACTAAATATAGAGGAACCTAATGATATCAAGGGCTTACTGTTAAAAAATAATGATCCATTCTTATCTTGCCCGTCATACTGTTGTGTGTGTATGCTCAGTCATATCTGACTCTTTGAGACCCCATGGACTGTGGCTCACCAGGCTCCTCTGTCCAAGGAACTCTTCAGGCAAGAATACTAGAGTGGGCTGCCATTTCCTCTTGCAGGGGATCTTCCTGACCCAGGGATTGAAACTGCGTCTCCTGCATTTTCGGGTGGATTCTTTGCCACTGAGCCACCTGGGAAGCCCCTCATGTTGTTGTAGGGAAGTTGTATCTCAGATCTGCTTCACTCTCCTCTTCTTTCCAGGTTTGGAACACGTATCACTAGCATCCCAGTGTGCGATCTGTATTAGAATAACTTGAGATGCAGGATTAAAATTCTAATTCCTAGGTCCTATCCCAGAGCTGCTGAATCTTTGGGAGTGGGGCTTGAACATCTTCATTTTCATCAAACATTCAGTGTGAATCTCATTCAGACTAACATTGATGCCAGTTATAACAGAGACTATAGAATAAGACTCGGGACAAAGAAGAGAATGGCAGAACCAATGATAGACACCATGATTTCCCTCCGAGGATGCAAAGGGCATCAGGGTATGTTTCCACCAATGGTTTCCTATACTTATTTAATATTTGAGCCAAGGGTTAGCCTGATCCAAGATAGAAGGCTGGAATGGGAAAGCTGGTGTGTGGTGGATGGTGCTGGGTGACAGGTACATACTTCTTTTTGTTCTCAGAAAGCATAGGGTAATAACAGCTTGAGTGGAAGGAAGCAGGATCAGATTGAATGCTGTAGTTAACAGTGAATGGCATCCATTCTGTGATTTAATTTCTTTCTTTTTCTGATAAGATTTACTTGATTATATTTTTCCACATCAAGAGTAAAATATTTTAGGTATATAAAAACAGAGTGGGAGGCTGATAGAATGATTTTTTTTAAATGGCTGAAAAATTATGTCTGAACTAGAGAAAGACTATTAACATATAAAAGTCATCTATATAGTTTGGTTCATTGCTGTTTACAGTGTATTGGTTCTAAATTGTAATTGCCAATAGAAAATAACCACAAAGAACAACAATAAAAATAGACCAAAAGCAAACTGGAAAAAAAAAAAACAAAACACTAATTCACCTGTTTACGGTGAACCTTTTTTGAAGACAAGAAGATGTTTATTTCTAGATGATTTAAGTTAGATGAATTTGTGTCGTTTACAAGAGTTAGAAAATGTGGCTTTATGATAGAAAATTACCCTGTATTTATTGCCAATGCATCGAATATTAGGTAAGTCCTGATAATTCTGGTATTCTGGAATTTTCTCTTTGGAGGGAAGGAATGCGTATTTCTTTGCCTTGAGTGAGAGGGTGATTGGGATTGAATCACTGTGGGTGAGAATCTTTCTAGGTTTTCATTAAGTGTGGCTATATAATCAGTATTGAAATAAGAACTTTATAGCTTACCACCTTCAATAATTGCTGCTGCTGCTGCTAAGTCGCTTCAGTCGTGTCCGACTCTGTGCGACCCCACAGACAGAAGCCCACCAGGCTCCCCCGTCCCTGGGATTCTCCAGGCAAGAATACTGGAGTGGGTTGCCATTTCCCTCTCCAACGTATGAAAGTGAAAAGCGAAAGTGAAGTCGCTCAGTCGTGTCCGACTCTTAGTGACCCCATGGATTGCAGCCTAACAGGCTCCTCCGCCCATGGGATTTTCCAGGCAAAAGTACTGGGGTGGGGTGCCATTGCCTTCCCCCTTCAATAATTAGTAAATTCATTTTTATGCTTACAGTTTAAAGGAAAAAGTGAAATTCTATTTAATTGGAAAGGAAGCTACTATGCCCAGTTTTTTTCCGTGTGTGTGTGTGTGTGTGTGTGTACATGCGCGTTCTAGTTACTTATATCAGAAGTGCATAGGAGAGTGTCTCCTGGAGGCTGACACAGGGTTTACGAGGCAAATATTGAAGGGCTGTGAGTCACCAGCAGAGAGTTCATTTATGTGAGCTTTCCACCTTTTGGCTTACCCTATAACTTCTGCCTGTAAAGGTGCTTGCTTTTATTCTATTGTAGCCTTTGTTGCCAAAGGCGGAGGATATTTTCTTTTTAAGAGAGCCCTTAGATGCTTCCTCCACGTTGCCTCTGCTGGAGCAGTGTGGATAAGCTACTTTGTTATCACTGGCACCCTACCTGCTCTCCTAATTCTCCAGAGAGTAAGTGTTCTTCTTAAAAATATAGCTATATTGAGTGCCTCTGTGTCTTTAGATACTCTTTTAATGTGCTAGTATAAAATAAAAGTCTTTTTGAAGATATGTTTTATGGGGAAGTGCTTTCTGGGGCCTCTAGAGATGTTCACAAGCACTGAATCGAGGTACCTTTATAGTGGTTTAATGACAGTGTAGAACACTTGTTATAAAGTGCCCTTTTGATATGTATCCCAGCGCATGGCACAATTAGAGCGTGGTGAACATGTTGATTTGTTTCCACCTTCACTCACAAAGCGCCACCCACCCCCATCGCTTTGTTAGGGTTTTGCAACTATAGATCTGTGTTTTGTTTTGTTTTTTTTTCATCCCCCGAAGATGAAGGAGATCCGTCAGAATGGAAATTTGGAAAATTACACATACCCTTGTGAAATTAGGCAAATTCTTATAAAGTTTGTATTCCCACCTAATGCACAGGATCCACAACAGTGCTTTGTTTTGTGTGAGGAATTGTTTTTCTCGCTGTGCAGAAATGTGTGCAGGACTGTACAGGCATAGAGAGAATATTCATCATTATTTACTGTGTCAAACTCAAACGGAGGGCCAAACTGGCAGCATTCCAGGAGCAGGAGGCCACACCTATTTGTGAAAATGGAACAGATTTCTTTAGTTGCCTATTTTGTTCCTATTGTTGACTATTCTGTTCAAGGCATTGGTGCTGGGACATGTAGTTTGCAAGCCGCCTATGTTGGTTAACAATGAAGGCTGGCCATGGTACTGCTCCATAAAATCCTGGAGACCACACTTGGTTTGTGCACCAGCCTGATCATAATAAGGGATTAGAGCAAGAGATGATAAGTGGAGGAACCTGTGTGATCCTTGCTTCACACTGATTGCCACTGATTGATGGGCCTGCTGATGGCTAGGCGTTTTCATCTCGCGAGATGCCCTATCCTCAGAGGAGGAGGAGGAGGAGAATGCCATGCTGCTTGAAGCTCCTGGTGTTCAAATAACTCACATAGCAGACTGTAATTTTTAAAAATTGAGATGCAATCGCTATTTGTATACAGATATTTTTCTATACTATAGCCAGACACACATGAAAAACTTGTTAGCCAAATTCACTGGCTGCTCAATTGTTTGCATGATTCAGGGCTCCTGGAAGTGTACGAAGCAGTGACATGTGGGATCAGCCTGAAGTAGTGGCTCCAGTCTGTTCCATGTCATCCCAGAATTGTCTGAAACAATGTGACTGAAGCACTTTCTAGACTCTCTGGCATTATTTGGGAGAACCATTAACCAACACTAAATAAGCCATTGCCGTCTACAAGCAAACCTAACCTGCCACTAATCAGGTCTGATTGCACTAAGTTGCCCTGGTGATAAGTAGTTTGATCACAGAATCAGCTGCAGTACACAAAGGATGGAGCCTATGTTAATTTCAAAATATTACACTGTTTCTATTAAATGATAACAAAAAGATAATTTGTACTGGTACACAGTGACTTCTAGCATTTATACCCCTACAGTTGTTCTCAAACTTGAGCGTGCCTTGGAATCCCTTACAGGGTTTGTTAAAACACAGGTTGATGGGCTTCACCCTCAGAATTTCTGAAGCCGGATCTGGGGTGGAGTCTGACAATTAATTTTGAATTTCTATCAAGTTGTCTGATGATGATAATGCTGCTGGTCTGAGGATGACATTTAGAGAACCACTGTTTGCTATCAAACTGTTTGTAATTAGCCAGTGAAATCAAGCATCATTTTTAGAGCCATTATTTTATAATATGAGTTTTTTAGAAGGTTTAATCAATAATGAATTGTACATGTAAAGAATCATTTTAATAAAGCAGGGTCAGAAAGGATGTTATTAAACTGAGGGAATAAGTAGAGGGAAATTGATCTATGTGATGAGACAGGGATTGTTAGATTACAGTTTTATTAAGAAGGAAAAGAAGTTTATATATACAGTGACCAAAACCTGATACAAGTATTTTTGTTGATATTTTTCTTGTAATTAAAAAAATTCCGCCAAATCTTTGCAGTGATTTTCCTTTAATTTCTTGCATATAGCCATGTGCTTGCTGGATGTTTTCACATGATGCAGATATGTTGCTTATGAGACAAAGAAATGCATCCTGAATGTTTTTAAGGACCATATTGATTCATCTTTGCCTTATGGAGTTGTTTAAGAAATTAATCGTCAGAATCCTTTGTTTAATATCTATTGTTTGGCTAATGCTTTTGTTGTTATTGTAGACTTTTGAAAAACCAACACATGCATTGTCTTTGATTTGCTCTAGAAAGAGAAAGAAATATGCATCCCTTCTAGAGTCAGGAGACCAGGCTCCCCTTGCCCCTGTTTTTTGTATCTCCATTTAAATGAGATAATTTTAAAAAAATAACATATCTTTTGGTTATACTAACTTAGCTTTGTAAAACAATATAGGATATTATTCTCTAGTTTTGCACAATTTTGTTTGTCAAATAAGAATACTAGCTGTATTTTGATTGGTGCTTTGAAGTTTCTAAAGAAGATGCACTTTATTTTTCTTGTACAGGTCTATAAACTTCTAAGTTCTGCTTAATTCACCTAATAAATATCATTCACATATCATGTATAAGAGGTTCTGTGGGCAGATTCAAATACTTTTTTCATACTCATAATGCTTTTAGAATAATATAACATACTGTATTCATATTCTGGGTAACACCTGATGATCTGTTGTGATAGCAGAGTTGATTTTGCAGAAGATTTTCTGCTTGCCTGATCTCACATACCCCAGAAAACTTTTGGCAGGCTGTGGGTGGATGGCACCTGATTTGAATAACCAGGAAATGACATGGATTTCACACTGATAGCAGAATAAACTTCCTTCAACAATATAATTATTAATAATTGGACCCAGTGTTCTCTCTCCTTGATTTGATCTTCAACTTTATGACAATTAAATTCAACGAAAATTTTCTTATTTGAATAACTATTAAATGCCATGGTTAAATGCTAGGTACCATACTTGTTACTTCAGCTACAAATGGAGGTCAGATAAAATTGTATCTGAGGAAATAAGAAAATGCAAAAATAACTGGAATTTAGGATATCTAAGAAGGCTTTCTTGCCCTCCCCATGTTTAAATGGAGTATCTTAAAGAAAAAAAAACGTTGCATGTATTGTATGTGTAACATCTGTCTCCTTCATTCAGTTACCACTCCATTCTGGCTGGGACCATCCACTTTGTACATTACTGTTAACTCAGTACGCGATATAGTGCCTGCCATGTGCTTCACCCTCAATAAATACTGGTTAAGTGAATAACGAATGAATAAACACATGAGTACATGAAAGTCTCATAAAAATAACAAAATAATTTATAAGATTTTCACCTATTTTTAGTTAATACTGATGAAGGGCTTTATATTATGGAAATATATCAAATCATATAGAAATACATACTTTTAGTAATGAATATACTTTTGCGTTTCTTTACGATAGAGTTACCATCTTCAGAAAGCTTTGCGGGGCTGTGGACTGAGAGGCCTGATTACAAAATATGTGAATTTCAGTGCCACCTCTGTCACTGACTTCCTGGGTCAATGCACAAGGCACTTATTAATGAACTGACTTTTTTCAATGCCTGAGTTACTGGCTGAGAGTAAATTGGTCATTAGAGATTCTAGTTTAAATTTATCTGGATTTTCTCATCTGACTTTGTTTTTCCTGTGATGTCAGTGTTTAATCTGCTCTGTGCGATTAGTTGCTGCTTGCTAGGTTTGCATATGTTGTAAGCAAAAGTATTTTCTTGTTAGTATCATTGACTTAATTTGAAGGTTCCCAAAACAGAGCATTTCAGGGGGAAAAATTAAAGAATTTAAAGTGTTCTCAGATTTACATATAAGAAGTATTAATACTGCTATCTAATAAAAATGGCCAAGGACCTTGTAGCAAATAATATTATTCTATTTTTATAAAAATCAAAGAGTTCATTTTTTCCCCTAAAGAAACAATTTGAATAAAACCTGACCCTCTTCTCTTCTTTTTACAATGGAATATGGTCAAATTGAACCCACCATTAAAAATTCTCTAATATCTTTTTTTGCATTAACATTTCAAAACTCAATTTAAATATTCACAGATCTCATTTTTAATAAACTTAACAAATTCAGGTAATTTCCTTCAACTTTCTAGATTGAAGGACAGCAGTTGGTACAGATATAAAAAAGATGTACAGCTATGAGCAAAGCCCAAAATCAATTATATATAAGAAATAACCTAACACATGGAAAGAAATTAATCAAAAAGAAGAATTTCTACTATATAATTCTGTGGTCTGCTACCTGCAGGCAACAAACGCAAATGAAAAAATCAACATTCTTTTGGCAGATAAGAGAAAAATTAATAAAAATGTTTCCTTCCTACTAGATCCCCTGATGCAACTATTGTTAAAAGTGAGTGACCGCAGGAAGAACTTGCTCGTTTAAAATGCTGTTTTTTTAAAGTACAGAAATAAGGTTTTATTCTTGCTGTTAAGCTCAATTACATGAGTTAGTATGGATTTGCACTGTCCAAAGAGCATCCCTTTTCCCTGCCCCTTCTCATTAAATGACTCTGTGGGATATGCATGAGACAAATGTAATAGGAACCAGGTGAGTAGCATTTTGAGGTGTGCCTACAGGGTAATGATGATTCTAGGGAATCTGAGTGTAGCAGCTGAAAACTCTGAGAGGAGCTACTGAGAGCCACAAAAAATGCCCCAGATACAGTCAAAAGATATTAGTACTCTAAAGATAGACATGTTCCTACTCCATAATGAGATGGGGAGGGGTGCATTTTTGTGGATTTCTGCTTTTTTAGAGTTGCATTTTTACTTTTCATTTCTAACTTAACAAACAAGCCATATTATACAGAATGTATGAAACTAGCAGTCTTTCCTATTAGAAGGATTTTATATTTTGTGTTGTATGAATATCATCCTGAGATTAAGAAGGTATATGAGGCTAGAATACAGAGGATTTGATAATGACATCCAATTTAAATACTAATATTAGTCCACTGCCACATTTCTATCACATGTAGAGAATGTAACTTAAGTTTAGAATGAAAAGTTTATATTAATTCCCCTTACCTATTAACTAACATACAGCATACCTGTATAGAGTTTTATATACATATTTGTATATTACATATTAAATGTAAACCATAATTTGTCTATCCCTTTAATTCGACTTTCTTATGCCTGGCTTATATTGTCATATTCACTTTTTGAAAGATAGCATTACATGAAAAGGTGGGCTAATTATTATGTAATATTGAAGAGTGGTATATATCATTGTTTGAATTGTCAGATTTACAGATCTCTTGTTTTATATATACTAGGTTTTATGTACCTTCTTACTCCTTTGTCTGAGTGATTCTTTTGCAAACAGCTTTAAATAAGCACAAAAGAGGAGCTGGCAACTTGGAGACAGTACACCATTTTCATTTTCATTTGTTCATTAAGATTTTAAGAAATTTATTTCATCATGTGTTCTTTGTTCTGCGTATGTCCTGTATGTAAAATTAGGTAATAAATTTTTGATGGAAGTTTTAATAATACTAACAGATGTAAAAATGACCTGAAATGGCATACATTTTAAAACACAGAATAAAAAGGTTTGGAAATACTTGTGTGTTTTAGAGGAAACTCACCTAGCAGAATTTCTGAGCACACTGTGATGGATTATTGTAATTATTGGGAATGATAATATTTTAATTCGACTTTCTTCCCACCTGTCGGTTGTAATCAAGGCTGCCCAGTATTCTGAAACAGTCTCATTTTGCTAGGTGGCTAGTCTTGTGCAGCCTCTAGAATGCTTAGAATATTAATGCACAGACAGGAGACTGAATGCCCTCTGTAGTTCCGTTATGGCAAAGTGTCTTGTTTTAATCAAAACATATACAAAACTGAACTAAAATAATTTATAATAAATTAATTCCAGCAAGTACTTAAGAGAAAGAAACCATTTTGGGGGACATTGTGTCAGAATATAGAATTTGGCATTTCTCTTCTTCATAATTGACAATGTATATTAATTTCTGTAGAATTTAATTTCTTTCTTGGGTGCCTCATTCTGAAGTGCTTTGAATTTATATGAACAAAGACAATCTGACATTTATGTGAGGATCAGTCTAGTTTATAGTAGGCAGCCAGAGTAGGAAATTTTTTATCAAGATAATATATGTTGAAAGACATGTTTATTTGATTTAATATTTATGATGTTGGTCTTTATCACTTTTTGCATTTCCTCCTTGTATTGCTTATTTTAGTCCTATTTCTTCTAAATTCTTATATATCTCCTATATTTTTTCCCTAGAGTTTTTGCTTGTTTGCTTTTTTTTTTTTGTCATCTAGCTTTTACTCCAGTGTCTTTGGATGGGCTTCAGGGATTTCTTTAACCACCTGAAATCATAGTAATAATTTTCTCATGAATTCATTTGTCCAGGGAGAAGTACTCCTCAAAATGCTTCTTAACTAAATAAATCTAGTTCTTGACATTCATTCATTCAGTGATTATGCTGCCTTTGTATAGAATAGGACTACTTAACCTTGAATGCCCTTCTTGTTCTTTGCCAATCCCGCATCACTGAAACAACCAACACGTGAAAAGTTTCTGCCACACGTAGTCTCAACTTCTGCAACAAATCTGTTGGTGCTGGGTGAATAAAGCCTTAGCAAGTACCGGCAGGCTTCCCTGATTGCTCAGATGGTAAAGAATCCGCCTTCAAGGCAGGAGACTCGGGTTCAATCCCTCCGTCAGAATGAACCCCCTGCAGAAGGGAATGACTACCCACTCCAGTATTCTTGCCTGGAGAATCCTATGGACAGAGGAGCCTGGCAGACCACAGTCCATGGGTTCGCAAAGAGTCAGACACAACTGAGTGACTAACACACACAGATAAAGCTTTCCCGCACTTTGGGAAGGTCCTGGGTATTATCAAGTGTTGTGAGTCTGCACCACCCTTCTCAGCTTCAGCTTTATCTCTAAGGGGCAGAAGTAGGAGAAGTAGCGGTCCATTCAGGTGATTCCTGGGTACCAGCTGCCTCCCTTTCTGAAAGTGGAAGTATTTCTTTGTATCCACCAGAATTTTCAGGTAATCTCTATTATTAATCCAATACAAAAGATGAAAAGATACCTCTTCATTCTGAGACATGATTAACAGCGTTGTGGGCCCGACATCCAGCATTGTTGTATTCATAACTTTAGGATGTACAGCTAATTGTTCGCATGTGGAAAATCAGATAAATATTTATATTTATAAACATTAAGACTGTTCATTCTGGAGTGTGTTTGAATATCTGTAAATCAGAGGCAATTGAAGAGTTGAAATTCAGATTTCCTTTCACTTGCCTGCCAAGTGGCCTCAATCAGAAGTAATTTTCTCCATGAGGACACAGAGAGCTCAGTCGTAAGCCTTTTCTAAGTAGATATTATTATTTGTGTCAAATTACGTGTGGTGATTTTTCTGAAGTGGACTTCTGTGCCCACTAATCCATACACAAGAGGTTCCTTCATTCGCTCCTTCATTGGTGCTATTAATTGTGCTTCAAGTGTCTCTTACCCTCTTAAAACGTTAGTTTATAGCCACCGATTATCTGTAAGGTTTGCAATATAGAGAGTAGGGTGAGATCTAATCTTAAACCATAAATACTATGCATTTTAAGAGAAACCTTTTTGCCAGAGCCTGATTTGATAGCATAGCTAAAGAAATGGTTAGTAATTTCACATTTTAAAGTACAATAAATTATATCAATCTGACATGTGCTTTGGGCTAAATACACATTGGTTACTAAATCACCTTTTTTAACCTGTTATAAATATTGACAGTGAGATCTCCTGTATTTTGAGCAGTGAACTCAGAAATCTCTTTTTACCTTTCATTTGGATTTTTGTAATTTGTTTTTGACAATAAGTGCTTCTTTGTAGTTACATGCTTTGAATTGCAAGTAGATAGCCAACATAAAATAAAACAGCCCCTGGAATATAGAACACTATACTGTCAATTAAGATCTTACCATAATCTTTGATAAATAAAAGTTATATATGATGTGGAAGCCTTTTTGACATATGTGTATATATATGAATGGCTTGGTTAGACACTTATTGAGCCTGTATCAATGTTTTGTGGGTTTCTTTCAAAATTTCACATGAGATTTTCCATTTAATTTTTAATAAAGTGATTAAATTTTAATTTAATGTATACTATTGGAGCCAAATTGTTAAGTCCTGGACGATTTTAAATAACTGTTCAAGTACATATTATCTTCAATAAAGACTCTTATGAATGTTAGAAAGTTTGCTCACATTTCATTTTTTTTAAAAAAAGTATTTTACTATTAATTTTATTCTAGTAATGTACATGCACTTTGTTTATAATATGTAGGCTTTTGTAATTGAAGAGCATACACAAGTAAAAAAGACATTCAGTAAAATTTATATGAATTATTTAAAATATTTATTTTATAATTAGAGATTTATTTTTTGTTAACCAAACCCAAGAGTATGTATTCCAAAAGAAGTCTTGTCTGTTACATGATATAAACTGACATTAAGGCACTTGCCTTTATAGATTGACTTGGTAAGGATATAAATTATGCAAATAATTAAATATTTGTAATCAATTATTTTATTTTTGGTAATATCTGTAAAAAAGACTTGTCTGGTTATTTTTGCTGGGAGGGTTTAAATTTTGGTTGATTTTTGGTAATCTGAGAAGAGCAGTAAGAGGTTTCTCAATTTTAAGACTAGATCTTTAAACATCTAAAAATAAAGTTATGTTAGTAGACATGAGCAATTTCTGAAGGATTCTGTGTTTATGAGTAACTTGTTTATAGTATTACTTATGAAAGAATGCATTTATAACTACAAAAGAATGGTCTGCATAGTAGTGTGGTATAAAAGGCATTTTAAAATAAAATAGAGTTTTCATGTCAACTTTTTCACATATTAACTTGTATCCTTATTCTGGTTAACTAACCTCCTGACCTTTACCTTCCAGATTTACCAAAAGAAAGAATAATAATTCCCGTACCTACCTCACTGGGTTATTTTAAAGATCACATAAGAAAGTACTTTGAAAGTCCTATATGAGATATAAAAATGAGACGGTTTAGGTGTCTTATTTTGACCAAACTTGTTATTAAAACTAAGTATCTTGAAAAAATAAAAACATGGAAAATGTTCTATTTTATTCCTTGTTAGACTTGCAGTTAATAATTAAAATTACTCAAATAACTGTTTTAGTGATTGTAATATTTTACCTTATTACTATTTTATATATTCCTTGCATGTCTTAGTACTTGACATAATTGTTAAAAGGTGAAAGATTATATATTACTTGAAATAATGAACAAGAGATAAAAACTAATATGAGATCCATGGCGTTTGAATGCAACTGAGCACACATGTTTTTTTTTTTTTTTAACTCTCCACCTAGAATTAAAAAAGAAAAAGCACATTACCAGAGTGTTTGGAATTAGTGCATCCTTTCTTCCTTAACATTTGTTATTTTGGAGAAAAGAAGAAAAAATAAATTTTAGAAAGGACAAAGAAACTCTGTAATAATATTTTTTTGGCTTGAATGTACCTTAAATTTAAATCCACATTTCCAAGAAGTAAGAGAAAGAGACTGCCTAAGCCTTTTAAGTATTTAGCCTGTCTGATGAGACTGCTGACATGAGTGACAATTAGTACAAATTACCATAATTGTGTTCTTTGGATGAAATGCCGCAGTGCTCCTTTAGGAGCAAATGCAGGCTTCCACTTAGTAAAATGAGTCGGATACTTTGATTCTTCTGGGCAGTCAGAAATTCACAATCAGCCATGTGGTATTTCCATGTCATCCACTTCAGATCCATCTCAACAACTACAGCCCACCCTTTCCTTTCAGTAAAATAGGTCCATTAATGTAATGCACCTGACTCTCATTCACTCTAAGGAAGTTGTATTTTTATTACAGAAAAAGTATCACATAAATACAAATTACATTTTTTTCATTAGAAAACTACTTTTCATTTCATAAAAAATTCAATTAATTATGAATAGGGTTATGCTTTCATCAGGGAGAGAAATATGTAATTTTTTCTTCAAGCTTCAAGCACATATAATGAAATCTTTTCTCAGAATCCACTCTTAAGATGGATTTTTAAAAGTATTGACTTTATTAAAATCTCAGTTCAATTAAAATGCATTCAATTATTTTAAATCTTTATTAAAATCTCAGGTAAAATTGTACAACAGTGTAAAAGAGACTTGTACTCTTTACCAGGCAGTTAATTCTAACAAATGAACATAAAGTGCACAGTTTTGCTCTTCAGGAGAGAATAAAAGAATAAGCTTTGGGCTTCAAGTTGGAGGTGGGGAAGGATGGGAGATGGAGGTTGCTTTCTATTTAGTAATTTCAGGAACAGGTTTCTTTCCACTTGTTACATTGCTCAGTATTACTTGTTGACGTGGATGTGGCATTATCTTGTCTGGGTGCTCTTGGTACTGCTTGTCCTTGCATAGAATACCTTATCCTCCTTCACCACCTTAATCAAAAAGACCCTGTTGAAGGATTTTATTTCACGCACTTCTTTGGATGTTTTTGGTACAGTGTCCCTCTTCTTTTTCAAGGGCCGCTAGAAGATGCCATTGAAGAGGAAGAAGAAGAATGTCCATCAGAGGAAACAGACATTATCTCAAAGGGGGACTTTCCACTGGAGGAAAGCTTTTCCACAGAATTTGGGCCTGAAAATCTGAGTTGTGAAGAGGTGGAATACTTTTGCAACAAAGGTAATCATTAATGATTGGATGTGATATGTGAGTCCATTTACTCAGATGATTTTGTGTAGTTGAAAACTGCACTGATACTGGAGGAAGAGTGTTCGGGGTGCTAATATTTAATTCAACAGTCTGAAAATGTGTACTGGATTTTTTAAATGCAATATTATTTTGAAAGATAAAAGATATTTTATAACTCATAAGTTATATTGTGTATTTAAACACATAGTTTCATATTGATTGGCCAGTTGACTGAATATTTTCATGTTGCTTGGACAGTTGACTACAATATATTTACTGTTCATCATTTATCCCTTCAACAAATATTACTGAACATCAGTTGTTTACAAGGCACTGAATTCATCATTGAGGGTAAGCAGGGGATGGGCCAGATTCCCTATACAAGATTTGAGCTCACTCCTTTTGAACACTGAATGCCTTAAGCGTTTGACATTGACTTTCAGCATTGAGGATGGTGCTCTTTTTAGATATTGACAAATAAGAAAATACACACTTTCTCTCTTCTAAATATTCTTTTGATACACTATCATTATAACAGAGGAAGAACCTGAGACACTGTATCTCAACCTATTTCCAACCTATCTTGACTTGGAGCCAAGTGGCCCTGCCAGTAATTATGTCCTCATTGGTCATGTATACTCATTATTTAACTTGCTTTTCCAAAACTGAGTTTAAGGGTTCTTATGATTCTTTTTAATTTTTCAATTTATTGTTTTGCCTCTGCAAGTGAGATGGATCTTCTGTTACCTCCTGCACCAATGTATAATTTCACAAGTGTTCAGGTTACTTCTTTGGTTTTAGAATAGCTACTTTTATTGATTTTACCATGGTTATTTCCCATAGGGCATGACTGAGAGTGTGTGTCTATCTCTGTATGTCTGTTTATATTTCTTATAAGCAATATTTTTTTGGTTTAGGCAGATAGAGAAATTATGGAAAGTGAGTTTTTACATGTCTGTGTGAATTTGATGATCAGAATTGATAGTCTGAAATCAATAATGCTGATATATCATCCCCCCAAACTGCTAATATACATGTCTCAGCAGCCAACTATTTATATTTGATACGTGTTTATAGAAGTTCAGAAAACCTCTTTGACCATTAACTCCTGGATACTTCAAGATGACTTTGTAACCTGGTCCTTGGCCCCCACATTAGAGACTTTTGGTTGAAAACAAGAATGGTAGGGACAGAATAGACCTTCTTTTTTACTATTCACTTAGATTTCAGGCTAAGTTAATATCTTCCCTATTGGAACCATTTCTTGATGCTGCATGACCACAGCAGTACATAGTAGACCTAGATGCAGAGGAAGAGTTTTTAAATATGTTTGAAGGCATCCCATTTTCCATCCTTATCAGGAAATACACTCTTTTGTGCCCTGTAGAGTACCTACCTTACGTTGCAGGACTGCAATAAAGGAAGGAACCGATAGCTATTAAGTATCATTTATTCTTTTTACTCTTGTCCTTAAAAGACTTAGTGCGTGGACTCAAGAATTTTGTCAATTTATTAATCCAGGGAGAGCAGTAATAATAATTATTAGATGTTGTTTACATTTGGTAATAATCATTGGTGATGGCCTGAATATATGAACAAATATGAAAGAATATATTGGGTTGGCAAAAGTTTGTTCAGGTTTTTCTGTAAGATATTACAGAAAACCCGAATGAACTTCTTTGGTCCACCTAATACAACTTCAAGTTTTAAGTTAGTAGTTTCTTAGAAGAAAATGGACCTATAGTGAAAATGAAAGTGAAGTCGCTAAGTCGTGTCCAACTCTTGCAACCTCATGGACTGTAGCCTGCCAAGCTCCTCTTTGGAATTTTCCAGGCAAGAGTACTGGAGTGGGTTGCCATTTCCTTCTCCAGGGGATCTTCCTGACCCAGGGGTCGAACCTGGGTCTCCTGCATTGCAGGCAGATGCTTTACCATCTGAGCCACAAGGGAAGTCCTAAATGGACTTATAGCAGATGCTTATTATAGGATTACATAATTATAGTCTCAGAATAATAACTTCTGTCTATACTAAACAGAGTCTTAATGAAAAATAATGATAGGCCTTGAGGGACTAAAAACAAAAAATGAAACAAAACTGAATTACAATTCTTAAGAACATTGTTTAATAAACATTATTAATGGATAAATAATTGGAAAGTTGAAAAATATATCAAAGTAACATTTAATATATAATGTAGGTAACATGGGGCTTCCCAGGTGGTGATAGTGGTAAAGAACCTGTCTACAATGCAGGAGACAAAAGAGATGCAGGTTTGATCCCTGGGTTTCGAAGATTCCCCGGAGAAGGACATGTCAGCCCACTCCAGTCTTCTTGGCTGGAGAATCCCCATGGACAGAGGAGCTTGGTGGGTTACAGTCCAAAGGTCAAAAAGAGTCAGACATGATTGAAATGACCTAGCACACACATGCACACATAGGTAATATATTAAAAATATATAATTAGTATATATTATACAAATAATTCTCTGTTTAATTTGAAACTAGATAATAATGCTAGGTGGGAATAAGAATTCTAATTTTGACATAATATTTTTTAGAATAAATACTACTTTACTATTTCAAACCACTGTCGCTTTAGTTAATAGGAAAAGAATTTCATTATTTTACTCTCATAAGTTGTGAGACCAGGGAATTCCCACTGAAGCAGTAAGAACTGGTGTGAAAGAGAGACAACTCTTTGATATGAATTGCATCCCCTTGAGGTCATACAGGGATTCCATTCATTTTTCATTTAAGTTGATTAACTGTAATAGGAAGAAAAAATTTTCTGTCTGGAAAATTAGAATCTAATCTTTCTGCAGAAATTTACATTTAGTCTCAGTGACACATAATTATGTTTTCTTGCCTGTTGCAGGGAAGAAGATAGATAGGTTTAAAAGAGTAAATGTATTTAAATGGTTAATAATGCCAGTGTCATGATTGAAGAAGCATGTGAGAATTGCTATTCTGATGAAAACTATTTTTAAGTTGGGATCATTGATGAGACATACTTTTGCATATATTCTAAATGATTTGTGACAAACGTAAATATGTGTAAGAAAATGCATTGGATTATTTTGAAAGTTTCTTTGTCTAAAAATCTAGTCAAAATCACAATCTGACAATGATGTAGCTGCTTTACTGGGTTCCAGAGATACTCTTATCAAATAGGATAGGAATTTAAAAACTAAGATCACAAAAACATGGCTGGAGTATCTTGTTTTCCAAACAAGGTATTTTGACACATTGTCAGAAAAGAGTATTGAGATATTCATATGGTTACAATATATCCTCATTTATATTTTAGCAACTGTCTTTTATATAAAAGCAATCTATTGTATTGTAACTTTTCTTTTTTAGAAAAGAAGAAAAATTTTGACTTTCTGGAGACATAGCTTATCATGGGTAAAAGTTGTTGTTTCCTTTTGAAATTGAACCTCTACATTATGCAGGATGTTTTCAGTGTTTAGTTATTTACTTATTATTGTGGCATTTTCCTCTGTTCCACATGAATATTATCTATTCTCTTGTTGTCAAAGGGAAGACTCTTTTTTTTTAACAAGTCTCAAAGTATCTATTAATGTTAGTAAAGTTCCTAGTTATAAAATGTGATTAAATGTGATCCAAATCACTCTTATAATGTAATATTCCACAGAAATGTAAAACAAGTTGGTCAGACTTTTGTCCTCTTTAAATGTGTATAATTTTTAATCACATGAATCTAAAGCCTAAATATTTACAATTAAAATGGAAAAGATGACTTTAGTAAAACCTTGGGGCCTAACATTTGAATCTGACAATTCTATTGATTCCTTTTTCACTTTTTACTTTGGGTTGGTTGCATGTTTCATGTTTTTCATCTTTGAAATGAATCAAATGAACTATGTTTATAAAAAGATGCTCTTTCAAAGTTGCTTTGATCCTTTTAGATTTTAAGAAATTTAGCAAAGTGTAAAGCACTGCTTTCAGTGTGCATCATCCTCTTTGGTGCAGTGAGTTTAGATCATTTGGCATCTTGCCTTACCGTATCTCAGAGAGGAAGGAAACAAGCAAGAATTATTTCCTTGAATTTACAGATGACGAAGACATCAAGGCTGGGTCCATAAGTGCTGCACATTTCCTGTGGTACTGAAGTATTTGCTTCAGTGCCTTTTTTTCTGCCTTTGTTCTGGCTTATAGAATAAACATGGAAGAACCTCAGTGTTGGTTTAGAGCTAAGCAAACTAGTATAAATTGAAATATAGGTGATCTCGAAAGCAACCTGGGGAGCTTTTGGTTATGTCACTGCTGGCAGGTGGGGATTCATATATATTAGCAATTCTTGGATCAACTCAGAGACAGTAATATTTATAATGAAGGTGATATTAAAGCAGCTCTAAAACTGGCTTACTATTATTAATTATTTGGAAGATGGTTTCCTCACTGAAATATTCAAGTTTGTTAATGACTAAAGTAGATAAACCTGTCTTGGGATACATTCCAGGAGGATGTCACATGCTACGTGAACAGGCAGAAAATTGCCAGGCCAGTATCATTAGGCTGTTAGAAAATGATGCTGTCAACAAGTAAGCAAGCAAACAACCACAAACCTCTGAAGAAACTATGTATTAGTGAACTTTGAATTATCAATAGTGATTTTCTGAAAAAGTTAACCAAGTTAACAAACTGGTCTCTGATGACATCATCTCTGAACAAAGTCTGAAAGGGAAAAATAATGTCATTAAAGTTGATTTTGAAAGAAAAGCAAGCCTTTCTTATAGTCCTACTATCTAGACACAGAGACTGATCAGAGAGGTCACTGAGTGCAGTGTTTTACTTGAAGAGATGAATTAGTGTTGAAGCTCTTCAATTTGGAAGAATTAAGGTTGAAAAAAGGGAGCATAATGGAAATCCGTAAAATAAGAAAACAGATACAGTATAACAGTGGGCATTCTCACTGCATTCCAAAACATTTGACCCAGGTAATGTGCAGAAAGTAAAGGTTGTCTTTCTACATTTAAAAAGCTTTAGAATAGCAAAATGCAAAAATATTAAAGAGAATAAAGCCTGAGTTACTCAGACTTGGATTTAGCTCTAGCCCCAGAAGTAATTAATACCAAAGCAAAAATAAACATAAATAGATAATTAGGTTGGCAGGAGCTTCCAGTTCAGTTCCATAGATTGAATTCAATACAACTCAACTTATATGTTAGGCATCTGCTATGTGTTGGACCCTTTTCTTGGTTCTGGGGATGCAATAATAGACAAAAGTCCATCTTCACTCTTGAGAGACAGACAACAATCAAACTCACATTGTATAATATAATGGCTGATGCTGAACATCATGAAGAAAAGCAGCACAGGTGGGGATGAGAAAATGCCATTGTGGGTGTGTGTGTGTGTGTGTGTGTATAGAGTGTGTGCTGCACACTGCCTTATACAGAGTGATGGTAGGATAGGTGAACTTTGAGTGGAGACCCGAGGGAAGGGAGTGAGCTTCTGGTACTCCAGGACCAAGTTGACTGTACCTGTGAGGCTAGTGTTGCGGGAAGCCGGAGGAGGACAGCTAGAGCTGGGGGGATACAGGAGAGGTATGGCCATACCTGTGGACATCCTAGGAATCTCTGGGATTCTTATTGCTGTGGAAGGCTTGGGTAAGCCACAAAGGAGAGCTGGAGTATAACTGAGAAAAGGCCACGATGATGACAAAATTTGTATCTACCTAGAGAAGAAAGGGCTGCAGAGAGTACAAGCAAAAGCAGGAAATGGAAGCAAGAAAACCGGGGCAGCTGTCAGCAAATACAGATAACTCCAACTGGAACCATCCCTTTACCCACAGTCTTGATGAGACTCCATCTGTATAGCTCATTAATGCAGTTTCCGGAAGAACAGTTTAGGGGTGTTTGAGGCTAATGAGTCTCTTTGCTCCCTTCTACAACACTAGAGCTGAGTATATGTTCTCTATAAATTTTCACATCCTTGACTCAGAAAGATAGAGCAGGACGCATGAAAATCAGAATAATTTCATCACTGTACTTAACTATTTCTGCCAATATGTTTCCAGACTCATGGGGATGTTCCTTTCCCCCAACTCTTGCCTTTCTTTCCATGGTTTGTGTCACTTTGTAGCTTTGTTAAAAATTTAAGAACGGAGGAAAAACCATATTTCTCTCTGGACTATGCCTGGATTATTGGCATTTGTCATCCCTCACCCCGCCCCCCATGTCAAGGTAAAGCAACAAAAATATTGTCTTAGATTCTTAATACTAGAAGAAGAAGAAGAGCAAAAGCGCAGTTTCATAAAGATTTGCTTAGGGGAGTAGTAATTGCTTGTTTTTCACTTGATTCAGTGTCAAACATTCATGCTAATTTGTGTCCTGTTTTCTTTTTTACTTTTCATTCTGTTATTTTAGTTCAGAAAATCTGTTTCCATACAGTTCATAAATGCTTTTCAGTCAGTTTGGTTTCCTTCTTCCTCATTTGTGCCTTTAATGACATGTTTTTGCCTCCTCTGATGCTTGGGCAACTGGAATCGGAATCTGCAAAAGGCAGCTCTACCATAATCACTTTGAGTTCAGTCAGGAAGGAGATCTTTACAGGCAACTTTGTTCCTTTTTTCTTAACGGGATTAAGAAGCTGAGCTTTTTAAATTCTTGCATGTAACATTGACATTTCCAGGGTGTGTTTGGACCAGGGAGTTCAAAGAGAAGGAATAAAAAGAAAAGCCAATATGACTTTGTTTTTTACCTTGCTGGAGGAGCTGTTTGTGCAAATCGCCTATAAGCTTATTGACCTGAATCTTTGACTCCTTGTTTTCTCTGGATTTGGCTGGAGTGGAGACACTGATGGAGCCCTGATAGAGCTGATTGAACAGCCCCCAGCTTTGCTTGGCACAGACTTCCTTTCCCTTCTCCTCCACTTCCCCCTCCCTCCACATGACATTATTGTTCCTTGGCAAACCCTCTGTTTTTCTGGATCTAGTACTCCTTTTTTAAAAATTTATTTTAAAATCATTAAATTTTTCTTGCATAACTCATCCAACAATGCAAAACGGAAAGTAATTTTTTTTTAGAATATAGAAATAGAGGCTATCATAGTGTCCTACTTGTATTTTTATCTCATAAGATTGGAAAAAGGAAGAACTACCTTATGACATTGTGGTATCACTCTTCTGGCCATATTAAAATCCCAAAACATATTTTGTATTTGGAGTCAGTTTGATTTTTTCCTTAAGCCACAATTATTGGAAAAAAAATGAAGGAACATTTGAAGGCAATTTGTGCTTTCAGGGGAGTTAGCATTTTCTCATTTTTTGGGAACCAGAGGATGTTCAAATTTGGTTCAAGGCTTAGTATTGTATTTGTAAGAATCAAATCAAACTTTATCTGTTTACCTTATCTTTGATGCCAGATATATCATTATGAAAATTTAAACAAAATTAACATGATTGATTTTACACAATGTTGAATGAGTCATGATGATATCATTTATATGAATTTTGTATGATAATATGTTCTATGTTTTTGCATGTGATAAACTAAATTCATTTTTTTTCTGTAAGCAAACCATTAACAGATCTCCATTGTGCAATCTACTAAAGGCATTTTTTAGATATAGTAAAACTTGATAAATATATAATTACATAATTATAATTTATGAAACAACTTCATGTTGTAATATAGCATATTTTATTCTGCTTCTGACCTGACTATATAAGATATTAAGAGATAGATATATGCCTGTTTTGTTTATATCTTTATTTTATATCAACATCATTATTGTTAATAATAAAAACAGATCAATATAAAACCATATTTAATCATTCAGAGATGTTGCCTTTTTGATATTGTATCTGCAAGTGAAAGACTACAAAACTCAGTGTACATTTGTTATTTTCCCTACAATGTTGAAACTCAGGAGAAAAGAAAGAATTTATTTAATCTCCTATTATTTTATATATGTAAAAATAGGCATCTATATAGTAGAAGACATCTGAATTATTGATTGACTTTTTCCTTTTTTCTAGATATTTACCACTGATTTTAGCTGAATACTGTTAAGGAAAACTGTACATTTTAAGCTCTTGTATTGCTGTATTTTCTCAGTGATATTCTGGGTAGAATGAAGAGCCAGTGTTTCTTGAAGGAAGTAGATTTGTTCAAGTAGTGGCTATTTAAACAGTTATTCTAAATTTAAAAAATATTTTTCAATTTTATTTTGCTCAAATTAAAAATATATATAAAATAATGCATGCAGATCTGCACTAGTGTGCCAATCATTTACATCTACTAACTCGATTTATTTTTCTATTCAAAGAAAATTACAAGTACGAATAGAATTAAGGAAGCCTGAGAAGCTAATTTATTTTAATCATATGGAATTAACATGGTTGACAACCTTGAATCCTACTGTTGGTCCCATAATAATTTGAGATAAAATGTTATCATTGTAGAGAAACTGATCTCTTGGAAGTAGTCATGTCTTTTCTGCTTTCTATTGCTAAACATCATAAATGATTTAAAAACATTTTCTTGGTTCTCTGCCCTAGCATTTTGTAGGTTTAAATCAAGGAAGAGTTTCAGAGCTTTTAATCTTCTAATATAAAATTCATAGTTTCTTGTTAGTATGTAAAATTTCTCACAATGTTTTGATTATCATTTGAGAAGCAACAGGCAGTATTAAAGCATTTGCCCTTCCATTGCCTGATGGGATAATCTTTACCTCTGGTAGTGCTAAACGTAGAATGTGGAAAGCTGCCGTATGATGAATTTAATTATAGTAATATAGTCAGTCACTTTTTTTGTTGTTCTTAAAAGGTCAAGTAAAAATAAGTGAATGTGTTATACGAGTGAAGCAAATACTGATAACGAATGCAGATTGCTGTTTCAGCTCCTTTTAGTAGTTCAGTGAGATTCCAGAGATTGACACTGAGTCTACATACCAATTATAATAATTATAATAATGGTAATAACACCTTCCATTTGGTGACTGCTCCTGAAAATCAGGAGTCTTGCTGTATATATATCGTTTCTAATCAACGTACTGTCCTGCAAGGTGGATGTTACTTTTACCTGCAACCTCCAAAGCTTCAGTAACGGCCAAAGTCACAAAATTACCAAAGGCAATGGCAGCCCACTCCAGTACACTTGCCTGGAAAATCCCATGGATGGAGGAGCTTGGAAGGCTGCAGTCCATGGGGTCGCTAAGAGTTGGATACGACTGAGTGACTTCACTTTTCACTTTTGACTTTATGCATTGGAGAAGGACATGGCAACCCACTCCAGTGTTCTTGCCTGGAGAATCCCAGGGACGGGGGAGCCTGGTTGTCTGCCATCTATGGGGTCGCACAGAGTCGGACACGACTGAAGTGACTTAGCAGCAATACCAAATTCAAACCTAGGTTATGGTAGTTATAAAGATAGCTAATTTTGTTTTCTGATGTCCATCATTATATAATCCTTATAGAAGGAGATGAGCACATCAGATGAAGCCTGGACATGTGAAGGATTAAACTCACTTTTTCAAGGTATTTTTAACACTTATTAGACATGATGTGTCCGTCAAGATAAGGGCATATGTAAATACAAGAAACTTAAAAAGGGTAAATAAATACTTCAGGGGAGGGCTTCAAAGATTTCTGTTCTTTTGGTCTTCCCTTAAAGACTCTGTCCATATGAACCAATTTGCAGTAAATAGGGTTGGCATTTCAGTAAAATGAGAGGGCTATATTGAAAGCTCTTTAGACTCATTATATTAACTGGATGATTGTTACTCTGATTTGGTGGCATGAAATAAGCCACAATTTCTCATTGTTTGTTTCTTGTGAAGTTGTTTTCAAGTAATTCAAAAGACTGGGCACAAACCAAAATGTGTGTGCTTGGGCAGAAAAGTGAAGTCGCTCAGTCCTGTCCAACTCTTAGCGACCCCATGGACTGCAGCCCACCAGGCTCCTCCATCCATGAGATTTTCCAGGCAAGAGTACTGGAGTGGGTTGCCACTGCCTTCTCCTCAGTAATAAATAGCAATAATGTTTACAAATCCATCAAGATTATTTGAATAGGAATTTCAGCCCTGTAAAAATCTTTGCAAAGTGAACTCTTTAAAACAGTTTGACCTTAACATAAAATAAGGCCAAATAAAAAGCGGAGAGAGGAAGGAAGGAAGAGGAGAAGACAGCATTGTTTGCAGGGAAAGCTCAGGCCACTGTGAAAACTTTTCACTTTTCTGAAGGAAATGCAGTGCAGCAGATGGTAAGAGTGGAAGTGAGATAAACATAGGAACTGGAAAAATAAGCAATACATTCTAACAGGTTCTGTATCAAAGATCTGGAGAAGTAGAAAGATTAGACAAGAAACTGTTCTGAAACTTGACAGTAGCTGTATCTTACCAAGTCTTAAATGCACATAGCAGAGATGGAAAGTGGAATTGCACAGACAGTAGGCTGTGATTATATTTTTCTGACAGTGAGAAGGGAAGGTCTCTTTAAGGATTATTTTTAAAGATAGAGATTTATCTAGGTGGAAATCTATAGTATAGATGTATAAAACACTTCACTTCTCGGCTACCTGTTTAACAATGGGATTTGATGCAGCCTTTGTTCTTGCTGTAGAATTAGTACAAGACACTGTGGTTTGGGTCTTAGATAATCTTTTATTTGTTTTTTTTCCAATTCTTTTTATGATCCAGGCTAGTTAACTAATACTGAAATCTATGTTACCTGTTTCTGGTTATAGAAGTGTTGGTATGTGTAAGTGCCTGTAAGTGACCACACATATACAGAGGCAGAAAGGGAAATATATAAAAGAATGTTTTTATTTCTTAAAGACGAAGTCATCTAATAAAGGAAGGAAAACATCTACAAGTGAGAAAAGGGAATATATATATAAAGAGTGGAGGAAATGTTGAGTTTGGGCTGATTAAGGAAGCATCGTAGTCATTCTTAAGCTTCCTATAACATTGCACGTCATTCCAATATGGAAACTGATTCATGAGCAAGGATCTGTCTCATTTAAGCCTGTGTTCTGTGCTCCTGTATCTTGACCTAGTGACTGACAGTGAAAGAGAATACCACAATACAGTAACTCAACCAGAAATAGTTCTATAAAAATATAGTGTTACTGACAATAAGAAAATAGGCTAATATCCTAAGGGAAACCCAATTTTTATGAAAAATGATATTTTCTCTATAATACTGTCAGTTTGTGTTGGGGAACTTTTTAAAGTGCCTCCCACCCCCAAATCTGATCATTAGTAAAAGGAATGGTTTTGACAGTTTACGTAAAATGCATACCTTATCTTCATATTTATTGCCAAAATATTAAATCTACTCATTCACCTTTTAAATTTATTTATCAATTGTTTAGTTAGTTTGATATGGTGTAACATAGCTTCAGAATTCCTCATTTCCTTCCAAGGCCCTGCACCTAATGTTGTAATTACAACTTTGCATTCTTCTTTTAAGGAGAGGCCTCTCCAATTGAATAAGCTTAAGGCCCCACAAGGCCTGAATCAACCTCTGTTAGTACTTTCAGTAAATATGGGTGATCTCATAGGAGACAGCAATGATCAAGAATGTTGTTTGCTTTCAACTTGCTAATTTTTGAAAAACCTTGAATAAGATTCCTAAAATTTCTTGGCATTTATAGTAGATATCTGAATTTCAAATCTGCTATCATTCTAGGATAGGTTGCCCTGAGCGTAAAGAGAGTATAAATACTCATGGAAACGCTGTATTAAAACATTTTCCCATGTTTCTGAAAATCTAGGCAATGCTCTGGATGCTGTCTCTGTTTTCCTTGTGTTAGCAGCAGCCGGGGACGTCTTGCTGGCCCTGAGGGAGGAGATGCTGTGGGAAGACCTTGTGGTAAAAGGAGTTTGAATGCCGCTTGATAACATGGCTTCCCCGGTGGCTCAGACAATTAAGAGTCTGCCTGCCATTCAGGACACCTGGGTTCAATCCCTGGGTTGGGAAGATCCCCTAGAGAAGAGAACAGCTACCCACTCCAGTATTCTGGCCTGGAGAATTCCATGGGCAGAGGAGCCTGGCAGGCTACAGTCCATGGGGTGGCAAAGAGTCGGACATGACTGAGAGACTTTGACTTCACTTGATAACACACGGGGACTATCCTTAGTTGTGGAAGCTGATTATGGATTTGAGTTTGGAGAAGGCTGATGTATCCTACGGGGAAGGCAATGGCACCCCACCCCAGTACTCTTGCCTGGAAAATCCCATGGACAGAGAAGCCTGGTAGGCTCCAGTCCATGGGGTCGCTAAGAGTTGGACACGACTGAGCGACTTTACTTTCACTTTTCACTTTCATGCATTGGAGAAGGAAATGGCAACCCACTCCAGTATTCTTGCCTGGAGAATCCCAGGGACGGAGGAGCCTGGTGGGCTGCTGTCTATGGGGTCGCACAGAGTCGGACACGACTAAAGTAACTTAGCAGCAGCAGCAGCAGCAGATGTATCCTAGAATACTTGCCCACCTCTCCAGATATGGAAACTTCATTAGGATTACATTCAGCTGTAAAAATAGGTTCCTGAAAGTTTCCTAGGACTCTTCCACTTATAATCCATTGTTGGGAATTTATTTTTAACTTAAGGAGTGGTCCACCTCATGAAAAGAGAGGGTGGGAATGTGTTACTCATTATCAGGTGACCACTTGCCCACCTGTAAGTTCTGTTACTGTGGAGCATTTTCAGCTTCAAAGGGCACTGTTTTTGTCTTTTCTTGATTATTGGAATAATGAATAACTCAAAGCATTGTGGCAGTCAGTTCTTACCACATGCATGTTTTTTTCCAATCCAGTAAATATTTATTGAACACTTGCTATATCAGACATTTTGGGCCATGCTGTGATTACTATGTGAGTAAATGCAGGGAAGGTCTTGGCTATTTTGGAATTTATGTCCTAGTGAGGAGGCAGACATTAATAAAATAATCACAGAAGTGGTACACGGTGGCTTGAAAGAGTGAGGAAGGTTAAAGTGTTCTTAAGAATGTGACAGTTTAGTTGCTATCTAATGCTAAATTAATTATGTAAAAAGAAGTAATAGAGTTCCAAGTAGAGGGGCAGCATGGCAAGAGACTAGTGAGCATGCAGATTGTGGTGGAACCACAGTGGGACTTGACCCAGAAGAGAGATGTATGGGCCAGAGAGATCAGGAAGAACAATGATCATGGGGTGAAGGACAGGAAATAATGAGAGGAAGCATAAGACAGGGAGATAAATACTTTGAAAATGAAGCATTACAGGCAAATCTGAGCTTCCCATAAACATGGTAGAGAGAGAAAATGAAAGAGTAAAATATATATAATTTCAGTGGTCATGCAGTAGAAAAAAACAGGGTTTATCAGAAGAAATAAATGTTATCCCCTATTTGTGAGCTCTGAGAGTCATTTATCATCATTAGGGTATTTGAACTACTGTTGGATAAAGGGCATTCAGATAGGGACCAAAGTTTTTGTTAGCTGCTGTCCCACAATATGCATTCTCTATTGGTCTTGGCTTTTTGGATGTGTGGTGTGAGTAAAGTCTTAATTATAATGAGTAAATTATATTGTGGCGATGGAGCACAGTGGTAATGAGTGATTGCTTATGACTCATATTCCTACATGGATTATGAGAAAGGAGAAGCCTCTCTGGAGTGAACTTTTAAACAGGAAAGAATAAACAATTAGATTGGATGGAAAACGATATTCAAAGATCATAACTTTCTCAAATTGGTTTGATCTTTCTGTGTAGACTAGGTTTACTTGTTAGGGAGACAGTTTGAGAGAGTGTGAGCTTTGGTTTTACTTTTTGTTGTGTGATGGTGATGGTGATGTTGATGATGATGATAACTTCCTAGAGGGAATGCTGGGTTTGAAGCTTGAAGACTGAGGCCATAAAACCGAAAGCTAATGGTTTCTTGATGGCTGAACAACAGATCCCTGAATAGGTCAATTACAGTTCATAGTATCATCATTTAAGAGTTGACTCATTGGAGAAGACTCTGATGCTGGGAGGGATTGGGGGCAGGAGGAGAAGGGGACGACAGAGGATGAGATGGCTGGAAGGCATCACTGACTCGATGGATGTGAGTATGAGTGACCTCTGGGAGTTGGTGATGGACAAGGAGGCCTGGCGTGCTGCAGTTCATGGGGTCGCAAAGAGTCAGACACGACTGATCGACTGATCTGATCTGATCTGATCTGAGGCCTTACTTTGTCTCCTCTTTGGAAAAGAAATAGCTTAATTTTGTAGAATCCTTCTCTGAACAGAACATAGTAGTTGCAGTGGCTTTTCCTTTTAGTTGCAGTGAGGGTTTTTTTTTTTTTTTTTTATTGTTGTTCCTTTGATTGGTTTGGTTTGAGGGGAAGCAGGGGAAGAGAAAATAAAAGTTATTTAAACATAATCTTTGAAATATGTATTTCAGAAATGTCTTTTAAAGTAAGATGCCTCCTCCACTTGCTTGTAAATGTTCTTGTGAGAAATAACGAGGAGTGAAATTTCTTGAATGATACAGTGCTGAGTATTTGCTTTTTTTCATCTCATGTGGAAATTTCCCTTGTGTTCCAAATCTTAAATAAACTTAAGCTTTTCACATAGAGGCTGATATTGATGTCAGGAATAAGTATTCAGGACTGTAGAAAGAATTTATAAACCACTGTTCTTTCTTCCTAAGTTATCAATAATTTCAATGTGACTTTTATTTGATATAGTTACCATGCTGCTGCTGCTGCAAAGTTGCTTCAGTCGTGTCCGACTCTGTGTGACCCCATAGACGGCAGCCCACCAGGCTCCCCCGTCCCTGGGATTCTCCAGGCAAGAACACTGGAGTGGGCTGCCATTTTCTTCTCCAATGCATGAAAGTGAAAAGTGAAAGTGAAGTCGCTCAGTCATGTCCAACCCTCAGCGACCCCATGGACTGCAGCCTACCAGGCTCCTCCATCCATGGGATTTTCCAGGCAAGAGTACTGGAGTGGGGTGCCATTGCCTTCTCCAGTAGTTACCATAAACATTAGTATTTTCAACAATTTTCCCTTACTAGCTATAATAAAATGCCACAGATATTACAGTAGTCATCTGTTGACTGTAGAGACTGAATTTCTTTTCAGAATAACAGACCTAGCTCTGGACCATTGTTATCAAACATTTAAGGATTGTTTTGTGATCTGGAGTCTAAAATTTATAATCAAATAAATGTGGATTCTGTTTCTTGATCTGTTTGATTCATACTCTGGGGTATGAAAAAGGCTATTATATAAGTTACAAGGAAATAACATGCATTTAAAACTGTGTACTGAATATAACTATCCAGAACACAGCAAAATCCTACATTTTCTTATATATTTATAGTAAGTCAAGGGGCACTTGAGACAGGCGTGATTATAGGGATCCTCAGAATAATGGATGTACTCTGTTCAAACCATTGAAATGTTTAGATTTTATTTTTAGACATTAGCAAAAAAAAAAAAAGGGCAACAATTGAATGTTTTTATTTTTTGTCTCTGGAGATGTAACAGTGTCTGTAATTTGGCAATGTAGAGTTAATTTTACATGACACCTCTGTTTGGATAATCTATAACCAAACAATTGTTTTAAGCCAAACAACATTCTGGAGGCTATTAGGCAAAGCAAACACAAACTGAATCTTAAACTTAAATGTCCTCGCCCTTCAATACAAGCCGCAGTTTTCTGTTTTTGACTGTTACAGTCCTTTAACCAAAGCTATCTTGTCTGATGATAAAACCATAAGTGTATGAAGCTCACACATTTTTCATCTCTTTTATGACCTTATCTTTCATGAGCGGCTTCTGTGAAGGTATCCTAACTATAGGAAGCACCTGGAAAACATATGTGATATCTATTCTCTGATAAGCAGTTGTGAACAAGAAAGTAGATCTGTCACTTCTGAACTGTTCATTGTTAAAAAATACTTTGATGATTTAGCTGATTGCAAAATACATTATAGGGATGACTAACAGCTACAGTAACACTCCTAGTCAAGAAAGTTCAATAGTTTCATTGTACAAGAATTTCTATAAGAGGTTAATATTGATAGGAACTACATGGATTAAAAGAGCAGGATTGAGAAAGGCTGTTTGCCTGCATGACTGCTTTCAAACACTGCTGCTATTTTGTGAGGAAAAAGTGACTGCCTCAGAACGTGGCAAGTCTTTAATTTCTTTTACAGGAGTGTCTAACTTTCAGTGAAAAGATATTTATTTGTGTTTTGAAATGATTTTTGCCTTGCAAATAGAGCCACTGCTTTTTACCACCTTGCCAACAATACCTAATATGGAATCAAAAGACACTGTCTCATATGTTCCAAAGACTATATTCTAGTGCATTCCCTGAGTCATTTGTGGTATGTTTTATAGTGCTCAGTAACGCCTTCAATTTCCTCCTATAGGGCTTTCACTGATTCTGAAAACTAAACTAAGAAAAATGGAAGGGCCCACAAAATATGTATGATATCTTTTAAAAGAGCAACAAAAGAGTTTAATCTTGCAATGGAAAACCATTAACTGCATAGCCATAATTTCAGAAATAGTGTAGATTTTGTTACCATTTGACATTTATTCCATTTCATCATTTTATGAATTGGTCTCTGATGTATATAGTGGTTATCCCATTAAATGTGTTTGTGCTTTGCTAAAAATATACTGAAATTTCTATTTAAAAGCATGTGAATAAAGAATTTAGCAAGTAAATGAATGGATATCAAATGGATTTCTAGCTCTTTCTATAATACTCGTCCTAGCATCCTTTTCTCTCCTTTTCCTCTTCCTACCAACAAAGCTTTTGAAGCAGTATCTGAACAAATTTGTCATTATCTTAGCTATTAATTATTCATGCCATTTTTTCATAAGCTGCTCTAGAGTGCTGCTTTCAAACATATAAGAATCAAAAATGGATAAAAGTTTTAAAAAAAGATGGTCAATGAAGTCATTCCCATTCAAATCAAGAAGAGGCTGAAATTGGGTTAAAATCAAAATAAAGTTCTATTTATAAATTTTCCATGAGAATAAATATTGATAGGAAAGAAGCAAGTCTCTATTGTGAGGGGAAAATACTGTTTCTTAAAGTAATTTAGAGATTTCATATTCGATTAAATTATTTTTTAATCATTTCATTTTTCATTAGTAAAAAGATTAAAAATGAATTAGGTGAAAACATTACCATAAAAATGAGAGCTGGTTTCCTGAAATAAACTTAAATGATGAAGGGTTTAAAAGTTGAAAAATGTGACATATCTTAGTTATTAAATAGTGCTGAAAGCAATTAATTAGTAAATGTAATGATATTGCAGTAGGTTATGCTAAAAAAGTATAAAACTAAAATCTAATTTTCTAGCTGCACAGTGAGCAATGGTTATTGATTAAGCATTTCTGTATAATTTGATTTTAGCAAGTTCTAAGTAAATAGTACACCTAAAATAAAAATGAAGAAACAAGAGATGGAGAGGGTGGGATGATTTGGGAGAATGGTATTGAAACATGTATAGTATCATATATGAAACGAGTCGCCAGTCTGGGTTTGATGCAGGATACTGGATGCTTGGGGCTGGTGCACTGGAACAACCCAGAGGGATGGTATGGGGAGGGAGGAGGGAGGAGGGTTCAGGATGAGGAACACATGTATACCTGTGGCGAATTCATGTTGATATATGGCAAAACCAATACAATATTGCAGAGTTAAAAAATAAAATTAAAAAAAAAAAAAAGAAAGAAGGCTTATATATGATGAGGAGAAAGCAGCTATCTTATCACATCTTGCTGTCTTTGTTGTTAGACCTTAATTCAACTATAATATCCTAATGGGTTTGGAGTATGGTCTTTGGAATTGGACGAACCTGGAATCAATTCTTGGCTCTGCTACTTAACAGCAGTGTGCTTGGGCATCTTCTCACATATCTGCCTACTGGTTTACTCTTCTGAAATATAGGGATAATAATGCATGGCAGAGTTGTTGATGTGATATGTTGTTCATTTAACTAGTTCTGTGTGGTACCTAAGAAATAGTAGCCATGTTTAAGTTCCATACAGAATCTGAACTTTGTGACATTATCTCTTCTTTATTCATCTTTATGATTTCAGTATTTGGCACATAGCAGACATTGAGATAAATATAAATTTAATTCTGACCCATTTTGTTTTCTATATCTAAATATTAATATATCATTTCTTATGATACTCTCATGCTTTTGATCATTTTTACATTTGGGGGTTCTTTAAGAAAACACAAGTAAAAATTAGTCAATGGCTTTTATTCTTCTCACTCAGGATTTATTTTTATCAATATGATACATATTGTACATTTAATCAGTTTCATAAATGGTTTAAAATAATTGTAAAATGTAATTTCTTTAGAGCTGTTAATTGTGTACTACCAGCTATTTTTGAGTGCTTCTGTACTGAATACTCTGCAGTATTTATTTTCAGTCGTTTTCTAATTATACGTGCTGCATAATGAAACAAATTAGATCAAATTGTTCCATGAATCAGGATTATCAATACTGAGTATTGCTGCAGATGTTGGCCCAAGTTGAAATCTAAGCTCTACAGTTTTGATTTGGCAGTTAAGTGACATTTAATGAAGACATTTTATTATATGAAATTACTAGTTCAATCAAGCCCTTGATAGTTGAATGATAATATTTTCATTTTGAGTGATTTACTAAAGTTCTGTGTGTATCAAATGTCTGCTTAGATTTGTAGTCATCCTGCCATCTTCTTTTCCTAGTAGTTCCTGATGAAAATGACCATGGGTAAAATTGGCCCATACTGAATGAGGGAAAGGACTTCATTCAATCAACCATCAAACAGTAGGAATATTTTGTGAATTGTCTCTTGTTAGCATCTTAAAACTCTCTCTGGATCCTATTTTTCCATCACTGAAATGTCTTTAGTTTCACCACCTTCAAGATGCCATTTTTCCCGCACAGTAACTTAGCTGCTGCTGCTAAGTCGCTTCAGTCATGTCTGACTCTGTGCGACCCCATAGACGGCAGCCCACCAGGCTCTGCTGTCCCTGGGATTCTCCAGGCAAGAACACTGGAGAGGGTTGCCATTTCCTTCTCCAATAATCTTTTTCTTTGGGGAAATGGTTCTCATTTTTAATCTGAAAAAAAAAAAAAAAAGGTTTTTAAACATGGAGCCCCTGGACGTGAAACCTACAGAGTTCAGATTCATTTAAGATTAGGCCTCCAAATTTCAGATATTTTATTGGTTCCTTTTTCTGGGAAGCTTCCATGACACCAAGTTTTTGTTAAATGTCATGCCTCTGTGCTTCTGTCACCATGGACTGCTCCCATGAAATCATCAATCGCATGAGGCTGCAGTCTGTTCATTTGTCTCTGTCCTAATCCACAGGTTGTATGAGAGAAGGAACCATCTTTGTTTTGTATCCGTAATGCTCAGAGACTCAAAAGTAGTCTTTTAATCAGTTACCTAAGAATGCTTTATATCACTTCTGTCTAATAAAGACAGACATCCATAGACCTAAGTCAATTCTCTTAATTTCTAAGTGTTGTGATTACTCTTCAATATATTCTTCCACACATACTTGTTTCTCATTGTGTTTCTGAATACTTTTCCTTCCAAATATATAATTTGCCAAATAAAGTATTTTAGAGTAAACAAAATTCCAGTCTCACAAAAAATTTAGTGAAGGGATGTGAGTTAGATTGTTATTACAGATTAAGTGAGGGAAAACTCAAGGACCACAGGTCTGAGAAAGTGTGTTCATAGAAAATAAATACATGTTCATTACTGTATTTGGGTTACATGATCATGTCAGTTCTCCAGTGCTTCTTCATCTTCAACAGGAAGGTAGAACTTCAAAATTAATTAGAAGGTTCTCCATGGTTAATGTCATTTCATACTTTTGGTCTCTGAGTTTCTATATCTTATGTGATCTTATTTGGAATTATTCATAGACTACCCTGGTTATTTTTGTCAGTGGCAACCTCTTTTATGCATGTGGCATGTCTCCTTAACTAGATTATATCATTTTTAAGAGAAAGCTTCTTTTTATTTTTCATATATTTCATTGCATCTTCAAATATATGCCTTGTCAGTGTTAATTACTGATTGAATTTTGCATAGCACAGTGTTTTCAACAATTAAGATATAATAGTAAAAGTCAGGAAGATTTACTTCTCTCTGTGTACGTAGAATGATATAAATAATAACTGAACATAATACTTAACTTACCCAAGTAGTTTTGATTAAAATTTTACTCTCTGTTCTCTGAGTCCTTGGATGTGTGATTTTTAACAGTGTAGTCTCATGCTTACTTTTTTATCCATCTCTCTATGACCTAAATCAAATCCCTTATGATTATACAGTGGAAGTGAGAAATACATTTAAAGGACTAGATCTGATAGAGTACCTGATGAACTATGGACAGAGGTTCATGTCATTGTACAGGAGACAGAGATCAAGACCATCCCCATGGAAAAGAAATGCAAAAAAGCAAAATGGCTGTCTGGGGAGGCCTTACAAATAGCTGTGAAAAGAAGAGAAGTGAAAAGCAAAGGAGAAAAGGAAAGATCTGAAAGCAGAGTTCCAGAGAATAGCAAGAAGAGATAAGAAAGACTTCCTCAGTGATCAGTGCAAAGAAATGGAGGAAAACAACAGAATGGGAAAGACTAGAGATCTATTCAAGAAAATTGGAGATGCCAAAGGAACATTGCATGCAAAGATGGGCTCTATAAAGAACAGAAATGATATGGACCTCACAGATTCAAAAGATATTAAGAAGAAGTGGCAAGAATACACAGAAGAACTGTACAAAAAAATCTTCACGACCCAGATAATCTCGATGGTGTGATCACTCATCTAGGGCCAGACATCCTGGAATGTGAAGTCAAGTGGGCCTTAGAAAGCATCACTACGAACAAAGCTAGTGGAGGTGATGGAATTCCAGTTGAGCTATTTCAAATCCTGAAAGATGATGCTGTGAAAGTGCTACACTCAATATGCCAGCAAATTTGGAAAACTCAGTGGTCACAGGACTGGAAAAGGTCAGTTTCCATTCCAATCCCAAAGAAAGGCAATGCCAAAGAATGCTCAAGCTACTGCACAATTGCACTCATCTCACACACAAGTAAAGGAATGCTCAAAATTCTCCAAGCCAGGCTTCAGCAATATGTGAACCATGAACTTCCAGATGTTCAGCTGGTTTTAGAAAAGGCAGAGGAACCAGAGATCAAATTGCCAACATCCGCTGGATCATTGAAAAAGCAAGAGAGTTCCAGAAAAACATCTGTTTCTGCTTTATTGACTATGCCAAAGCCTTTGACTGTGTGGATCACAATGAGATCAGATCAGTCGCTCAGTCGTGTCCGACTCTTTGCGACCCCATGAATCGCAGCACGCCAGGCCTCCCTGTCCATCACCAACTCCTGGAGGTCACTCAGACTCAAATCCATCGAGTCAGTGATGCCATCCAGCTATCTCATCCTCTGTCGTCCCCTTCTCCTCTCACCCCCAATACCTCCCAGCATCAGAGTCTTTTCCAATGAGTCAACTCTTCGTATGAGGTGGCCAAAATACTGGAGTTTCAGCTTTAGCATCATTCCTTCCAAAGAAATCCCAGGGCTGATCTCCTTCAGAATGGACTGGTTGGATCTCCTTGCAGTCCAAGGGACTCTCAAGAGTCTTCTCCAACACCACAGTTCAAAAGCATCAATTCTCCTGAAAGAGATGGGAATACCAGACTACCTGACCTGCCTCTTGAGAAACCTATATGCAGGTCAGGAAGCAACAGTTAGAACTGGACATGGAACAACAGACTGGTTCCAAATAGGAAAAAGAGTACGTCAAGGCTATATATTGTCACCATGCTTATTTAGCTTATATGCACAGTACATCATGAGAAATGCTGGGCTGGAAGAAGCACAAGCTGGAATCGAGAATGCCAGGAGAAATATCAATAACCTCAGATATGCAGATGACACCACCCTTATGGCAGAAAGTGAAGAGGAACTAAAAAGCCTCTTGATGAAAGTGAAAGAGGAGAGTGAAAAGTTGGCTTAAAGCTCAACATTCAGAAAACGAAGATCATGGCAACTGTTTCCCCATCTATTTCCCATGACTTCATGGGAAATAGATGGGGAAACAGTGGAAATAGTTTCAAACTTTATTTTTTGGGGCTCCAAAATCACTGCAGATGGTGACTGTAGCCATGAAATTAAAAAATGCTTACTTCTTGGAAGAAAAGTTATGACCAATTTAGATAGGATATTGAAAAGCAGAACAAAGGTCCGTCTAGTCAAAGCTATGGTTTTTCCAGTAGTTCTGTATGGATGTGAGAGTTGGACTGTGAAGAAAGCTGAGTGGCAAAGAATTGATGCTTTTGAACTGTGGTGTTGGAGAAGACTCTTGAGAGTCCCTTGGACTGCAAGGAGATCCAACCAGTCCATTCTAAAGGAGATCAGCCCTGGGTGTTCTTTGAAAGGACTGATGCTAAAGCTGAAACTCCAGTACTTTGGCTACCTCCTGCGAAGAGTTGACTCATTGGAAAAGACTCTGATGCTGGGACGGATTAGGGGCAGGAGGAAGAGGGGATGACAGAGGATAAGATGGCTGGATGGCATCACTGACTCGATGGGCGTGAGTTTGAGTGAACTCTGGGAGATAGTGATGGTCGGGAGGCCTGGCGTGCTGCGATTCATGGGGTTGCAAAGAGTTGGACACGACTGAGTGACTGAACTGAACGGATGACTAAAATTCAACTATTTTAAGGTATATGTGTTCTTTCTTCAACTATTGGGATGGGGAGGGGGTAAGAAGGCAAGAAAGGATGTTTTCGAAAGAATGGCAAGCAGATAGGAGACTCAAATTTAACCCCTAATCTTTTACAAACTGCTGATTTGGGTAGTGTTCATGATGCCTCTCTGTGCTCCCCCATAGCCCTACTGTTCTGCTTGTTAGGGGAAGGAGATGGCTGGGAAGCACTTATTGCTGAAGCCTGAGAAGGCTTAGGGAAGATTCCTTATGTGGAAATAAATGTTGTAGCTCTAAGACTGTAGATAAGTCACCCTATCTGTACATCAACTTCCTGTTGGGTAAACTTGTCTCATTTGGGCTACATCTTCTCCAGAGTCCTCTGTGGTGCTCACATCCCTGTTTCAAGATCACAATATATGAGAAAAGTGCTTAGAAGGCATGGATGTTGTTTAAAATATATAGGTTGATGCTCTAGTCTTCACTTTGGGTGGAGGGGGACATTTTCCTTTGTAGACTCCTCTGCACCAGTGCCTGGAGTTAAACTTCCATTCAGTCTGTGGAAAAGCAAGGAAAAGGTCACTCACCTAGGTGGTAGATTCTAGTGTGAATTATAGTCCCCATGAAAAAATAGAGCGTTGGTAAAGTCAGTATCATTTCAGTTCAGTTGCTCAGTTGTGTCCGATTCTTTACGACACCATGGACTGCAGCAGCCGGACTTCCCTATCCATCACCAACTCCAGGAGCTTGCTCAAACTCATGTCCATCGAGTTGGTGATGCCATCCAACCATCTCATCCTCTGTTGTTCCCTTCTCCTGCCTTCAATCTTTCCCAGAATCAGGATCTTTTTGAATGAGTCAGTTCTTTGCATCAGGTGGCCAAAATATTATTAGAGCTTCAACTTCAGTATCAGCCCTTTCAGTGAATATTCAGGACTGATTTCCTTTACGACTGACTGGTTTGATCTCCTTGAAGTCCAACGGACTCTCAAGAATCTTCTCCAACACCACAGTTAAAAAGCATCAATTCTTTGGTGCTCAGCTTTCTCTAAACTGGGTCAGACATCCCTGGTGGCACTCCAGAAGATTCGGTGGTACAGGATATTGTTTTAAGTAACATTGACTTAATTGGTCACAAAGTTTTCAGGTTTCTCAAATTCTTCCAGTATACTAAAAGGCCATGGAGCCTCCACATGTGCAGAGGCTGAGAACCAGTCCTGTTTGTGTCTGAGAAATGAGAGCTGGTCTCTAACCCTGATCTCCCAATTGGTTGGCACATCTGTGTTCCATGTGACCTACAAAAAAAAGGAGCACAGAAGATTCAAACTCTTACCTTACTACTGAGCCTTTGTACATACATTTCGCATGGCTCTTGGACCATGTCTTGCACTCTCAGTATTTATGAACTTGCTCTCTATAATGAGTTTTATACTCCTTTCAAAAAGGTATTTTTCCATATATATCCTACAAAGAGTCGGACACGACTGAGCGACTGATTTGATCTGATTTGATGCCTACCATAGTTCCTTAAACCTGGTAGATGCTCAATAAACATATTCTGGAGAGGATTTAATTTTGATAATCCAGAAAAGAAGAGAGAACTCATTTTTCAAAGAGCCTTCAATTCCAGGCATGGAGTTTGGTAGTATGGGTATGTGTTTTATTCTTTGTTACCCACCAGAGGCAACCCTTCTCTATTAGGGAAATTAAGTTCAGCAGAGCTGTCACTGGACTTCTGCATTGTATTTCTTTATCTTTATTTGACTTTTTAAATGATTTATTTTTGTGAAGCTATATATAGAAGTGAATATAAAATTTATGGAGTTTAAGCTTCAAAACTCATATTTACATCACACTACTGTCATTGTAATAATAACAATTATATGATAATATAAATAATTTATAATTATTATAAATTTATAATTATTAATAATTATAATAATTATAAAATAATATTATATAATAATAATTGTTTCCTGAAAATTTTGTATTTTCTAGGTTACTGTGAAAGATTTTAAAAATTCAATGTATAATTTATAGCAATATAAATATTTAAGTACTATTAATATTAGTACTATTAATATTAGAGATTTAACAATTGTGTGAAAATAGTTATTGAATGCTTCAAAGGGCAAGCAATTTGACTTTAAAAATTTAGCATTATTAGAGTCAAGGTTTAGTTTCCCTGTTTTTAATTTATATTATTTTCATTTTTGTCATCACATCACATTTTCTTGTTATTCTGTTTTCTGATTTCTGTATCCTTATAAATAGGAATGTTTGTATTATTGTTTGCACTGTATTAAAGTCAGTTGTTGTTGTTTAAAGCAGCAGTACTTTGTTCCATTATCATTTACAATTAAGGCACTTACAAAATTAGACTTTTTTGCTTTTAAAATGTGGTTACGTTAGTAGGTTTCTCATTCTTTGCTGTAAGTATACTTTTGCTCAAAGTATATTACATATTTTTCTTTTTTATGTGAAATGAAGGCATGATTTTGAAACTAACTGTACTTATTCAAGAACAAGTTGTAGGTTTATAGCTTCCTACATTGTGAAGACTTGTGTGACTGGCTCATCATATATGATAATCATTCAGTTATGACCTTTTTATACCCATTTTTAAAATAAATACAGACACATTTTAGTAAGCTTAATGACGGAGAAAAAAAAAATCTTCAAAATAACTCACTTTCAACCCAAACACAAATATGTCTTCTCTGCTGCATCTTGCCTTTATAAAAATGTAATTTGGAAATAAGCAAGTTACAGTTTTCTGTACTGAAAGCAGTATAAAGAATATGTACAAATTTTCATTTTCTTCTTCTAATACTAATAATTCCAAATGAAAAATTTTATGGAAATGTTTTTAGTATTTATAGCAATTTAGTTACTTATGACTAATGTTGATTTTATCATAAAGCCATAATAGTTATCAAAATGATTAATCATAGACCTATGTTCAGTATTATTACCATGTATGTAACAATTATATAATTAGACATATACTAAGGACATCCCTGTAGGAGGATTTGAATGTCAAGTACAGGGCTTTAATCACGTCTCCTTCACTTTGTATGTTGGTGTTTTCCAGGTGATGATGAAGGAGTCCAGGAGATGGCAGAATCAGATGGGGACACGCAGTCAGAGAAACCAGGGCAACCTGCAGTTGAGACAGACGACTGGGATGGACCAGGTAGGACAAAAATGTAAAATCAACCATCTGTTGCTACTATCCACTTTTTTCCCCCCTTGAATTTGAATTAAATAATAAAACTCTTACACTCTCATCTCTGATTTTAAAAAATATGTGTGTATGTTTGTTACATAGAAGTCTGAATAAATAACATCATTTAAAGAAGATTTTATCTTTGGTAAACTGTAAAAACCAGTGTTACGTCTACTTGAAGTTTTCATCTTTGTTTTCTTTTATGTTAAAATAAGATTTTAGTCAATTCTACTTGCATTTTCTTTGAAAAGAGATGTTTATGCCATATCCATCTTTAAACTGGGCATACTTTTAAAGCTTCAGACAATAACAGTACTCCAAAGAAATTCATTTAGTTTAGTCATGTTCTAAGTCATAGATTCAGTCACAGTATGTGTTTAGAAGTTTAGAAAATATTAACAGATACTCCCCTTTAATTCAAGATTTTGGTAACATTTACACTTTTACAAATGAAAAATAAATTCAGTTTTAAAGACCTTGATATTTAATCATTTCAAGAAAAAGAATAACTTAAAATACTCTAAAACACCAATATCATTTTATAAAAATACATTCAGTTATAAGAACCCTGTGGATAAAAAACCTTTATGCCAACTTTATTTGGTGCCAACTAATTTGAAGTTTATGGTATATTTATAAATGGAGACTATTACATCATAGGGCTTAAGGATATAGACGAGTTTTGAAATAGTTTTAGCCATAATTTCCAAAGCAGTAACATTTTTTCATTAAGAAAGATCCCTATATTTCAATCACATTTTCACCTTTACATGGCTTTGCAAATTGCTCTCTGTTGTGCATGAAAAAGAGAGGAACTCCAGTGGTAATTTTCTGAAACCAGCAGCGGGAAAATATAATGCAAACAAAAATGAAGATACAGTATATCTGATTATTATGATGTCATTTCTAATGTTATTTATGACATATGCAAGTGTTTGTATTCTGTATACTATAGCATAGTGTTACACAAGATTTTGGATCAAAATGTATTATAGTTAAAGTACTATAGTACCAAATTCTAAGTGTTTGAAAGAAAATGTGGACATCTGGCATTTTCACCTTATCGCATAATACTTCTGTTTCAATATAGGTAAGAATTCCCCTGATTAAAAAAAAAAATAAGAAAAAAACTTTGGAAAAAAGTTTTTGTCTTTGGAGATTACATTTAACTTAAAAAAGTGGGCAACTTGGTGTTGTATGGTTGTTCATTCATGGAATTAGGTATGTATTGGCTACTTAGAAGACTTTTTACATTTAGATTAGATGGCCTTTCTGATATGCCTACCCGCAAAGGGTACATTCTGGATTCTCTCAAAGGGGCAAACTTGGAGGTGGCTGGTTTTCCTCCTTGCTCAAGTCTGGGGCCCACAGTGTTCCCAGTGACTTGGAAGTATGTAAGCAAATTTCAGAAGGGTAGTGAATTATTAATCACATACTGAACACCCAATGCTACCTTTTTCAGGAATATTTTCCAGAAATAAAGTCATAGGTAAAAAAGGAGGGGAGCAAGGGTAAAGCATGATAAGATTTTTCACATCTGAGTTATTCAATGTACTTAATGTATCTGGTTTTATTCAATTGATATCAGTGAAAATATATATACTCTTTCTGTGGCACATTTGAATATGCAAACACTTTAAAGGAAAAATGTGTACCTCCAAGCAGATATACCTAGAGGAAATCCATCGTTTGTATGTTGTAAAATCAGTAACACATTTTTCTCTATAGGTGTTTTGAAAAATAAAGGGGAGTTTATTATTTTGACATCCTCTGATTAATGAAATTGATTCATAACAAAAGATTACCTATTGGACATGTATCTTTTAAGGTATAACATTTCTCCAATCAGGAGAAAGTATACAGGATGTTTCTGGACTTTTCCTTTTGTGTGAATAGTGATTACATCAATCATGCTCACACTCAGTTGTTCAGTCATGTCTGACTCTGCAATCCCTTGGACTGAAGGCCGCCAGGCTCCTTTGTCCATGAGATTTTCCAGGCAAGAATACTGGAGTGGGTTGCCATTTCCTCTTCCAGGGGATCTTCCCAGCTCACGGATTGAATCATCTCCTGCATTTCCTGTCCTCTGGGGAAGCCTAATTACATCAGTATTTTTACACAGATTTTTGTTTTTCAGAAAAATTATTGGTATTTCACTACTGTATTAAGGAGAGGACGTTTTCGAGGTTTTCATACATGTTAGACGGAGAAGGCAATGGCACCCCACTCCGGTACTCTTGCCTGGAAAATCCCATGGACGGAGGAGCCTGGTAGGCTGCAGTCCATGGAGTCGCTAAGAGTTGGGAATGACTTAGCGACTTCATTTTCACTTTTCCCTTTCATGCATTGGAGAAGGAAATAAAAACCCAGTCCAGTGTTCTTGCCTGGAGAATCCCAGGGATGGGGGAGCCTGGTGGGCTGCTGTCTATGGGGTCGCGCAGAGTTGGACACAACTGAAGTGACTTAGCAGCATACATGTTAGAAAATGAGCTCTGGATTCTAAAGGTTTAGGTTCAAATTCTGGATTTGCTGCTCACTTGCTGAATAATTTTTGGCAAATTGCTTAATCTCTCTGTGCCATTATTCTGGTTTGTTAAAATGTAGAAAGTGATATTAATGCCTCTTAAGGCTTTTGTGAGAATTAAACCAGATCATGCACATAAACTACTAATGATCATTATTATGGCTTTGAAATTGTTGAGACTTGAAGCAGAACCTTTAAAAATTCTTTTTGGCATTTTTTTTAAAGTGCAGTAATACATCTGATACAACAAGGATAAGCTTTGTAATGCTAAACATATAGTTTTGAATTTAGCCATAAATTGTCAGTTAAAGCATGAGGTGATGAGTCAGGTGTGATTTCAAGGTCTTCTAACTTTAAGAAGACCTCCCACCCAGTTCTGAAAGTCACCCTAAGATGGACAGTTTTCTCTAAAAAATAGAACAGAATCTAAGCACAAGGAAATTATCTAAAGAATTTGAGGCACAGAGCTGACATCATTTAAGATGGATCAGGATTTACCTTATTTTTAAAGTTTGATTGAAGACAACTCCACAACTTTTCTTGATCCTTAATTCCATAATGAATCACCTTCTATCTAAAGTGTTCTATTGTATCAAATACAGATTCCCCAGTGCAATTTTTCCTTATTTGTTGTTCATCTAAAAGGTACATTTTGTAATTGCTTGTACCTCTGCTAACTCGTAAAGGTGGAACCCTCCCAGGTGGCTCTAGTAGTAAAGAACTCACCAGCCAATGCAAGAAACTTAAGGGATGCTAGTTCGATCCCTGGGTCAGGAAGATCCCCTGGAGGAGGGCATGGCTACCCATCCCAGCATTCTTGCCTGGAGAATCCCATAGACAGAAGAGCCTAGTGGACTACTGTCTATAGGTTTACAAAGAGTTAGAACCAAATGAAGTGACTTAGCACGCACACAAGCAAGCAATCTTTAGGAAAATTATCTTCCATTTGTAAAGATTTCTAATGGTGAAGTTCTTTAATGTTTAAATACTTGTGACTTTTATTTGAATAATCTTCAATTTCTTATGTGTCTTGCATATTTTTGTGGAGTGCTAGAATCACAGTAAGCTAATAAAGTAGAGGCCAGTATAAAAGTCATTACCACATTATTTCAATATTTCACACATCTATTTGCAACTTTCATTCTTCTTTCTTTCTCTCAAGAAAATTACCTTGACACTACCTTGCTTGGAATCTAGTTCAAATGATACTTGTTATCCACTGTTCTTCTTTTTCATCTGCATTTGCCTATACCTCACTTCAGAGGGTAAAGAATCTGTCTGCAATTCAGGAAACCCGGATTTTATTCCTGGGTTGGGAAGATCTCTTGGAGGAAGAAATGGCTACCCACTCCAGTATTCTTGCCTAGAATTCCAGGGACAGAGGAGCCTGGTGGACTCCTGTCCATGGGGTCGCAAAGAGTCAGACATTTACTTTTCATACCTTTCATATCATTTCAGTCTTCTTTTTAAGTAAATGCCTTTTCTTTTATCATCCTCACAAGTAATTCAGTCTGTCAGTACCCATACATTTAACTACTTAATAAACAAACATTGTACACTAAAACACTGTGAAAGGTGCTAGAGAGAAGTCCAAACATGTAATATTATGCTGTCAACAAGCTCTTGTTTTTATTGAGGTATAGTTGATTTACAATGTTGTGTTAATTTCTACTGTGCAGCAAAATGCTTTCATTAAACATTCCTTTTTATATTCTTTTCCATTCCGATTTATCACAGAATATTGAATATAGTTCCCTGTGCTATACAGTAGGACCTCATTTATCCACTGTATGTATAATAGTTTGCATCTGCTAACCTCTAACCTCCACCTTGGCAACCATAAGTTTAGAGTCTGTTTTGTAAATGAGTTCAGTTGTACCATATTTTAGACTTCACATGTAAGTGACATCATATAAGTGACTTCCACATCTGACTTCACTTAGTATGATAATCTCTAGTTCTGTCCATGTTGCTGCAGATAGCATTATATCATTCTTTTTCATGGCTGAGTAATACTCTCTTCTGTGTATGTGCCACATCTTCTTTATCTGTCCCTCTGTTAATGGACATTTAGGTTGTTTCATGTCTTGGCTATTGTAAATGAATAGTGCTGCTGTGAACTTAGGAGTCCATGTATCTTTTTGAATTATAGTTTTGTCCAGATTTTTGCCCATGACTGAGATTTCTGGATCATATGGGAACTATTTTGTTTTTTGAGGAACCCCCATGCTGTTTTCCATGGTGGCTGCACCAACTTACATTCCCAATAGCAGTGTCAAGGGTTTTCTTTTCTCCACACCCTTTCCAGCATTTGTTATTTGTAGACTTTTAAATGATGGCCATTCTGACCAGTGTTCACACTCTTTTTTGAGGCCATTTCTCTCCTTTAATAGTCTTTAATTATCCATGTATTACAGTTAGGTAGGATGCAGTAATTAAGCATGTCGACCTAGAAAGCAGATAATGATCTTGATTACAGGAGAAAATGCACAAGTTTTGGAGCCAGACAGATCTGTATATGAGTATACATGCTGACACTTATGGTCTTGTGACCTTGGGAGTATTGAACTGCCAAAACATGATCTTAGTTTTTTGATGTTTAGTTTTAAGCCAGCTTTTCCACTCTCCTCTTTCATGCTGATCAAGAGACTCTTCAGTTCCTCTTCACTTTCTGCCAGTAGAGAGGTGGATTTGCATGTGTGAAATTGTTGATATTTCTTCTGGCAGTCTTGATGCCAGCTTGTGATTCATCCCGCCTGGCATTTCTCATGATACATTGGGTTAGTTACTAACTCGCCAAGGGCTCAGTTTCCTTATTTATAAAGTGGGGCTAATTGTAACTACCACATCATTAATGAGACTTTCTATGTAAAACATGGAGATCAAAGCTTCATAATTGCTTAACAGATAGCTGTTAATATTACTTTTAGTATCATTTTGGCAATTGTGCCTTAGAAGCTTTTATAATGCCTTCCAGGTGATAAGCTCACATTTGTATAGTGAATTAACCTTGCCATATTTTGCTATTAGAAATCATCATAGGGTTATATTAACTATGTTCTAAGTCAACTGGATTTAAAACGTAATTCAGTAAGAGAAATTTTAATGTAAGTAAATTTTCAAGAATAAATGTTTAGCATAAAACCAGTTATATGTACTTGTTGCATCTGGACTAAAAATTGGTCAAGACATCTATAAATGTCACCTCTTCTCAGTTGCCTGTCCGTGTTGCGGATGCATGCAGAGGATCAAGCTAGCTGTGGTCTGTGCCTGAAATTAAACTGTGAAGATGGGGAATTTTGTGCAAAGTGGAGTGGCAGCCGGGAGACTACTGTGAGGAAGCACATACTAATGATACAGGGTTTTTTTTTTTTTTTCTCCCCCTTTACTAGTCCAAAGAAGGGCTTGGAGATTACAGTTCTGATTTAGTTTCCTTTTTGATTGGGAAAATGTGGTAGATATAAGATCTGGGAAATGCCATTTGAAGTAAATTAACAGAAACCTATGAAACATAGTTAACCATAGATATAGTCTGACAGTAAGAAGAATATTGTGAGAAGCGGAGGAAATCGTAGAATGACTGTGTATTACTCTGACAGTGAATTGGTATTATCTCTGCTATCAGATAATGCAGTTATCATTAATTTTCACATTTGCATTTCAATCTTTGGAAGGAAATGACTCTTGCCGGATGAAGATAAGAGCTCTGTACCACTATAATGAACCATCATTTTATCCCAACTCTTTGTGTCCATATGAAAATGAGGCAGGGAGGAGTGTGTGTGTGGTGGGGGGAGGGGGTCAGAAAAACATTATAGCAAAGTGTCAAAAATTGCTACAGACTTTTGAGCCCCTTCTGAAACAAGAGGGGGTCAAAATAAATCTTCTACAGTGTAGTTAAGTGAATATCGGATTAAAGATGAAAGCCTTACTCTTTGTAGAATGGAATGTCACATAAACACAGTGTAAAACTTTTCTTTATCTTATTCCTTACTCCAGTTTTCACTCTGATATAGAATTAGAACAGACACAAACCTAACCAAAAAAGAAAAAGAAAAAGGTAGATTGAAGGCAAAGGACTTATGATTATTATTTGGAACGAGATGTCTTTGAGTAATAAGAAACTGTATAAAATATACCAGTTTATCATTATTATTCTTTCTTCAGATGTACAAGAATGAGAATCAAGGATATTTAAATAATGGCTTGTTTTAGAATATGCAAATACCTGATTTGTTTGCACAAATTTAATTGAGAAATTCAAGTTAAAGGATAATGAACTGAGATTAATTTTTTTTGGACCTTTTCTTTCCAGTGACTTTTTCCTCAAACACACTCCTGGAAAATAAAATACAATGTCAAGTTTTATAAATATAGCATGATCCCAGAAAAATATATGACAACACGTACTTTCCTATCCCAGACCCTACTCTCATGACAGAATTCACTCATTAATCTTTTACATTCGAAGCTTCCTTCATTAAACTAAAATTTCCACCCTTTCTATGAAACTTACTGATTGAGACTGTTGTGGGTTAAGTCAGGTCCCCTCATAATTCACATGCTGAAGTCTTAAATTCCGAACTGTCCAAAGTGTGTGGTGTTATTTGGAAATAGGGTCATTAAAGATGTAATTAGTTAAGACAAGGTTGTACTGGATTAGGGCAGGCCTTAAATCCAACATGACTGGTATCCCCATCAGAAGGGGACATTTGGAGACAGACCACACACACGGAGAACATTGTGAAAATGAAGGCAGAGATTGAGATGATGCTCCTACAAGCCAAAGAAGGCTAAAGATTGACAACAGATCATCAGAAGCTAGGTAAGAGGCACGGAACAGATTCCCTCACAAAGCCCCCAGAGGAATCAATCTTGCTGAACTTTGATCTTGGACTTGTAGACTCCAGAATTGTGAGAAATAACATTTCTGTTATTTAAACTACATGATTTATGGTACTTTGCTACAGCAGCTCTAGTAAACCAATACAGAGACCAGGAGCTAGAAAGAACCATGTGGGCAGTCACTTATATGCCTGCCAACTGTATATATGTTACTGTAACTTTTAATTGATTTTAAATATTGTCTAAACCACCTAAATATATTTGCAAAATATGACATTGTTTCTATGGCAACCATATTGAAACCTTCGAAAGAGTGGGTAAAGAGAAATATCTAAAACATTTAGGTGTGGACAAAATAACTTAAAGAAGTAGGGAGAAAATCATAAAAATATTGTAAGAATCTATCTCAGATGGCTTTGCAAGTGCTTTTATATCCTCACTGTACTCTAATGAAACAAACTAGAAATTATAGATGAAGCATTTGAATGACATTTATGAAACTGGAGGACCAATTAGTGGACTCATAGGCCCAATACAGTGAAGGTCAAGGCCTTACATCAAATGTTTATTAAAAGTGCTTTTGTATATTGTAATATACTATATATTATAATGTAATACTTCAATTATTTTGTATATATACTATTATAGAAGTATACTTCTATAATATTTTTAATATAATACTTCTATAAGTAATATAATACTTCTATTATTAATTAAAAATCATTCCGTGGTTTGGCTGTTTTGATTAACTACTCACCTCAATTTTGTCCAGTAAGAGAATTTCTACTGTGTTCCTTCCTCCTGAGTCATAATTTGCTTTAGAATTCTTCTCAACATGCACTCTAGGAAGACACTTGTCAATAGAGTATGAGAAAAACCTTTGATATCCCTTTTATAAAGAATCAGCCCGCAATGCAGGAGACCTCGGTTCAATCCCTAGGGTGGAAAGATCCCCTGGAGGAGGGCATGGCAACCCACTCCAGTATTCTTGCCTGGAGAATTCCATGGACAGAGGAGCCTGGAGGGCTCTAGTCCATAGGTCGCAAAAAGTCAAACATGACTGAACAACTAAACACAGGACATCTCTTTGATAACTCTTTTTATTGAAACATATGCATTAGATGTTTAATTTGGCACAAGAATTTTTGGAAATTGTTTTTCTTGACTCAACATTGTGTCTGGAAAGATACCTAAAAATTTGACTGACTCTTAAATCTAAAAATTTGAAAGAAAACCTAAACTGTGTAATTATTTGCTTCTCTTTTGTCTGGTTCAGAAAGGGACTTAACAAAGCTCTTAAGGGTAAGTAAAGACCAACACAGTGACAAACACTAAAAGTAATAGTAGTTTAAAAAGACGGAAAATAAAAGCAAGTATATAGAGACATGCACACTTGCTATTAATGGGCTACAAATTGAAACTAGATTACTATTCAGTTCAGTTCAGTCACTCAGTCGTGTCTGACTCTTTGCAACCCCATGGACTGCAGCATTCCAGGCCTCCCTGTCCATCACCAACTTCCTGAGTTTAATCAAACTCATGTCCAGTGAGTCGGTGATGCCATCCAACCATCTCATCCTCTGTCATCCCCTTCTCCTCCCGCCTTCAATTGTTCCCAGCATCAGGGTCTTTTCAAATGTTCTTCGCATCAGGTGGCCAAAGTATTGGAGTTTCAGCTTCAGCATCAGTCCTTCCAATGAATATTCAGGACTGATTTCCTTTAGGATGGACTGCTTGGATCTCCTCGCAGTCCAAGGGACTCTCAAGAGTCTTCTCAACACCACAGTTCAAAAGCATCAATTCTTCAGCGTTCAGCTTTCTTCATAGTCCAACTCTCACATCCATACATTACTCCTGGAAAAACAGTTTTGACTAGATGGACTTTTGTAGACAAAGTAATGTCTCTGCTTTTTAATATGCTGTCTAAATTGATCATAGCTTTTCTTCCAAGGAAGAAGAAATTTTAATTTCATGACTGCAGTCACCATCTGCAGTAATTTTGGAGCCCAAGAAAAGAGAATCTGTCACTGTTTCCATTGTTTCCCCATCTATTTGCCATGAAGTGATGGGACTGGATGCCATGATCTTAGTTTTTTTTTTTCTTTTTTAATTAGTTTTTAAATTTAAATTTATTTATTTTAATTGGAGGCTAATTACTTTACAATATTGTATTGGTTTTGCCATACATCAACATGAATCCACCACGGGTGTACACATGTTCCCCATCCTGAACCCCCCTCCCACCTCCCTCCCTGTACCATCCCTCTGGGTCATCTCAGTGCACCAGCCCCAAGCATCCAGTATCCTGCATCGAACCTGGACTGGGGATTTGTTTCTTATATGATATTATACATGTTTCAATGTCATTCTGCCAAATCATCCCACCCTCTCCCTCTCCTACATTGTCCAAAAGACTGTTTTATACATCTGTGTCTCTTTTGCTGTCTCACATACAGGGTTATCATTACCATCTTTCTAAATTCCATATATATGCATTAGTATACTGTATTGGTGTTTTTCTTTCTGGCTTACTTCACTCTGTATAATAGGCTCCAGTTTCATCCACCTCATTAGAACTGATTCAAATGTATTCTTTTTAATGGCTGAGTAATACTCCATTGTGTATATTAGTTTTTTGAATGTTAAGTTTTAAGCCAACTTTTTCACTCTCCTCTTTCACTTTCATCAAGGGGCCTTTCAATTCCTCTTCACTTTCTACTATAAGGGTGGTGTCATCTGCATATCTGAGGTTATTGATATTTCTCCCAGCAGTCTTGATTCCAGCTTGTGCTTCATCCAGCCCAGCATTTCTCATGATGTACTGTGCATATAAGTTAAATAAGCAGGGTGACAATATACAGCCTTGACGTACTCCTTTCCCATTTTGGAACCAGTCTGTTGTTCCATGTCCAGTTCTAACTGTTGCTTCCTGACCTGCATACAGATTTCTCAAGAGGCAGATCAGGTGGTCTGGTATTCCCATCTCTTTCATAATTTTCCACAGTTTGTTATGATCCACATAAAGGCTTTGACATAGTCAATGAAGAAGAAATAGATGTTTTTCTGGACTCTCTTCATTTTTCAATGATCCAGCAGATGTTGACAGTTTGATCTCTGGTTCCTCTTTTCTAAATCCAGCTTACTATAAGATTATTTATTTTTTTTTATTTTTTAATTTCTTTTTTTTTTATTTTGCTTAACTTTACAATATTGTATTGCTTTTACAATACATCAAGATGGATCTGCCGCCAGTATACACGTGTTCCCCATCCTGAACCCTCCTCCCTCTCCCCTCCCCACACCATCCCTCCAGAAAAATAAATGACCCAATCAAAAAATGGCCCAAAGAACTAAATAGACATTTCTCCAAAGAAGACATACAGATGGCTAACAAACACATGAAAAGATGCTCAACATCACTCATTATCAGAGAAATGCAAATCAAAACCACTATGAGATACCATTTCACGCCAATCAGAATGGCTGCTATCCAAAAGTCCACAAGCAATAAATGCTGGAGAGGGTGCGGAGAGAAGGGAACCCTCTTACACTGTTGGTGGGAATGCAAACTAGTACAGCCACTATGGAGAACAGTATGGAGATTCCTCAAAAAACTGGGAATAGAACTGCCTTATGATCCAGCAATCCCACTGCTGGGCATATACACTGAGAAAACCAGAATTGAAAGAGACACGTGTACCCCAATGTTCATAGCAGCACTGTTTACAATAGCCAGAACGTGGAAGCAACCTAGATGTCCATCCACAGATGAATGGATAAGCAAGCTGTGGTACATATAAGATTATTTAAAAGGGTAATATTGATTAACACAGATAAAATGCATTTCTTATAATTGGTAGTTGAATTTAGATCCTTGAATAAATTCAGGTTCAATATTGTAGGCAACAGTGCTACATATACATTACTGGTGCCTTCCAATGCATCATATCAGAATATACAGGCCAGGCCACTGTTCCACTTGTGGTGAGTTTATTGTAACAAGTGGTTCACCTCCATCTATTGTAAAATTTCACCTCCATCTATTGTAAAATTTCCCATCAACTTTTCATCTAATGATTACTGCCAGGATGCTGTATATCATTAGGGCTTGCGAAATGGTGCCTTTCACATTTTTATCATTCCTTCTGTTTTATTGGTGGTGGTGGTTTTGTCGCTAAGTCTTGTCTGACTTTTGTGACGCCATGGACTATAGCCTGCCAGACTCCTCTGTCCATGGGATTTCCCACGCAAGAATATTGGAATGGGATGCCATTTCCTTCTTCAGGGTCTGTATTATTAACTAACATTGTTACCTTCTGAAAAAATTTCCCTCACCTACTATATTGCTGCTGCTGCTGCTAAGTCACTTCAGTCATGTCCGACTCTGTGTGACCCCATAGATGGCAGCCCACCAGGCTTCCCCATCCCTGGGATTCTCCAGGCAAGAACACTGGAGTGGGTTGCCATTTCCTTCTCCAATGCATGAAAGTGAAAGTGAAGTCACTCAGTCATGTCCGACCCTCAGCGACCCCATGGACTGCAACCTACCAGGCTCCTCCATCCATGGGATTTTCCAGGCAGGAGTACTGGAGTGGGGTGCCATTGCCTTCTCCCTAAGGAAAGAGTGTTTAATTCTTTCCTATTACATATCAATTTTCAGAATAGCAAAGAATGGTATAAGGCTGGTAAAGTGAGCTGTGAGTACTATTGTTGGATTTAAATTCAAAATCTGTGTGAAGACATGTGATACATATAAGCCACATACTGAGAATTATATTAAAAATAAACTACTTGAACTACAATATGAAGAAAAGATAGAAGAAGGACAGTAGAAATAGAAATACAGCAGTAGTCTTATCAAGAAGTAATCAAGCTCTACATAGTATATTTTGCTCATTTCTTTAAATTTTATTATTTCAACTTTTATCTCCTAAAAACTGGGAGTTTACGTGTGGATTTCATTTGAGTTTTATCATTTTAATGTAATTGATATGCTAAATTTAATATAATATATAAAATTTACTGCAACTGTGATGTGTTAGAGGTATGCTTTCCCTTTTTTTCTAATAATAGACTTAACGTGTTACTATTATTCTTGTTTAAGCCTCAGGAATGCACTTGGACCTTGGGGATTGTTATATCTTTGTTTTCATAATAAACTCCTACACTGTTTCTGAGATTGATTCTTAGAGCAAGCAACTTACTCATAAATATAATTTGCATATGCCTGCCAGATCATGTACTTCTTCCCCTGCACCTTAGCAGACCCACATTGAATTAATTAATTTAATTAGTTCAAACACTTATTGAAGAATAACTGTGTGCCAGACTCGAAGGATAAAATGATGGCTTGGGCTTAGAGTACCTTCAAAAAGCTCAAAGTACAAAGAAGACAGATAAATGATGAGATAATTGAAATCCATTTCTATGGATTCAGTTGTAGAGGCATGTCCAGTGTGCAGTGGTGGCAAAGGGAGAGGAAGGTCATCCACTGCAGAGTAGGAGGGGTGGTGGGAGAGTGGCTGAGCGATCAGCTTTCAGAGACGGAGTAGGGAAACATTACTGATGTTGGTGAGACTTAAAGCTGATGAGCTAAAACAAGCAATAGGAATCTCGTCAGTGATCCCAGAGTGACAAATACACACTGGACACGCTTAAGTTGTTAATGATTGATAGGACATGTTTAGTTGTTTGCAAAATTATATATATATTATGTATTAAGTATAGTAAACATGCTGTCATTTTGCCTGTAAAGAAGCTTTCATGTTCCTGTTAAACCTGCCCTACTGTACCACTGTTACCTAGAAGGCACTGTCCTTCCCTCACTCTTGGGCCTTCTGAAAGATAATAGAAACTTAAGTATCCTCAAGTCATGCCTGGGAATCTATACTGAAGCATAGTTCCATCTATAAACTGTTGATAACAGCAGTTAAAGAACTTCGTAAAAGGTCAGCTAAGAAAAAAATAAAGAAACCTTATTGTTATTTTAACCATTTACTGGAAATTGAGCAGCAAAGCAGGGTATGTAGTGGCCCAACTGGTCTTGCCTGTTGTTTGGAAGTGGGGCTGACTCTTGGAGGTTCTTGGAGAATTGGGGGGTGGAATAAGAAAGCAAGTCTCAATGTGGAAAGTCTAAGGTTTTTGCTAACAGCAGTTCCACTTGGTAGACTTCCCTGTAGGCTGTATTTTAAGGGTCCTTAAAAGAAAATGTCTAAGTGCTGCATAAAAAAAAAAAATTATTGAATACATTCTCACATACAAGAGAGTAATGAAGATAGCATTTGATGCTAAGCATAGTTTATATTCGGGTAAATACATGAGAATCAGATATCTTGAGTTTCATGGCAGAATCTCTTGATGTTAACAAGAAGTATAACATTCTTTTTAACTGACACCCTGAGAAAAAACAGTCATAAGCCTTCCTGATTGAATGGAGTTTTAACAAATTCTTTGGTTTTATTCAGCTAATATTTTCATATGAATTAATCAGTATTGTTTCATTTTTGAGCATTGTATTAATGTAAAATAAAATGAAGAATACACGATTATAACAAGGATGGAAACATGACATTTTTTACAGAATTAAGTAAACTATAAACCAGATGAAGAACGTGAAATGGCTGAGGATGTGAGACTGGCAGCATTTATTTTACTGTGTATTTTAAGTAAACAATGAATTATTTAAGTTTATAATGAGGGCGTGGCAACCCACTCCACTGTTTTTGCCTGGAGAATCCCATGAACAGAGGAAGCTGACAGGCTACAGTCCACAGAGTTGCAGTCAGACACGACTGAAGCGACTCAGCACACAAGGTATTTAAAATTTTATTTTCTATATAAAAGCAATGCAAGTTCACCAAAAGAAGAGAAAAACGAGTGGAAGTCATTTTCAGCCATAAGAGTGTTTGTTATTTCCCTCTACTCATTTTTCTTTAAATTAGATGCTTTCTGAGAATTTAATAAAAGGGGGACATTGGATATATAAATAGCAATTGTTGTAATATGATTAATGCAATAGTTGTTAAATAGGGTGATAAATGATATAACATTTTAAAATATTACGCCTGCAATTTCTAATCCTATAGCTGGAAATAATGACTTCTGAAAACCATTCTGTTGTAAAAGAAGTCAGTTGAGAAGCCTTTCTTAATTATACAAATATAAGAGCCAGGGTATTTCAGACTGGGTGTGGGAGCCCTTTGTCTCCTTGGGATAAGTGCTTGCTGTCTTGTCATCTCACAGTTCTGTGAGAGGGCAGGGAGATGGAGGGCTGATTTACACGTGCAGCCTGTGGAGCTCTCTGTGTGGCAATCGACCGCACTCTCCCACTTCTTCCCCGCATTGTGGCTTGCATGAGTCTACTCAGGCTGCCATAACAGAACATCATTGACTCAGTGGCTTCAGTGACAGAAGCTTATTTCCTCATAATTCTGGAGACTGGAAGTTCAAGATCAAGGTGCCCACAAAGTTCATTTCTGGTGAGACTTCTCTTCCTTTCTTCGCGACCTTTTCACTGTGTTCACACACAGCTTTTTCTCCATGTATACACACTCCTGATGTCTCTTCCTATTCTTATGTGAATACCAATCCTGTTGGTTTAGGGCTCTACATACTTATGGCCTCATCTCACATGCTAGTAAAATAATGCTCAAAATTCTCCAGGCCAGGCTTCAGCAATACATGAACTGTGAACTTCCGGATGTTCAAAATGGTTTCAGAAAAGGCACAGGAGCCAGAGATTAAATTGCCAACCTCTGCTGGGTCATCGAAAAAGCAAGAGAGTTCCAGAAAAACATCTATTTCTGTTTAATTGACTATGCCAAAGCCTTTGACTGTGTGCATCACAATAAACTGTGGAAAATTCTGAAAGAGATGAGAATATCAGACCATCTGACCTACCTCTTGAGAAATCTGTATGCAGGTCAGGAAGCAACAGTTAAAACTGGACATTGAATAACAGACTGGTTCCAAATAGGAAAAGGAGTATGTCAAGGCTATGTATTGTCACCTTGTTTATTTAACTTATATGCAGAGTACATCATGAGAAACACTGGGCTGGAGGAAGCACAAGCTGGAAACAAGATTGCCGGGAGAAATACAAATAACCTCAGATATGCAGATGACACCACCCTTATGGCAAGTGAATAAGAACTAAAGATTCTTTTGGTGAAAGTGAAAGATAAGAGTGAAAATGTTGGCTTAAAGCTCAACATTCATAAAACTAAGATCATAGCATCCAGTCCTATCACTTCATGGGAAATAGATGGGGAAACAGTGGAAACAATGTCAGACTTTATTTTTGGGGGCTCCCAAATCACTGCAGATGGTGACTGCAGCCATGAAATTAAAAGATGCTTACTCCTTGGAAGGAAAGTTATGACTAACCTAGACAGCATGTTGTAAAGCAGAAACGTTACTTTGCCAATAAAGGTCCGTCTAGTCAAGGCTATAGTTTTTCCAGTAGTCATGTATGGATGTGAGAGTTGGACTGTGAAGAAAGCTGAGTGCCAAAGAATTGATGTTTTTGAACTGTGGTGTTGGAGAAGACCCTTGAGAGTCCCTTGGACTACAAAGAGATCCAACCAGTCCATCCTAAAGGAGATCAGTCCTGGGTGTTCATTGGAAGGACTGATGTTGAAGCTGAAACTCCAATATTTTGGCCACCTGATGCGAAGAGCTGTCTCATTTGAAAAGACCCTGATGCTGGGAAAGATTGAAGGCAGGAGGAGAAGGGGACAACAGAGGATGAGATGGTTGGATGGCATCACCGACTCACTGGACATGAGTTTGATTAAACTCTGGGAGTTGGTGATGGACAGGGAGGCCTGGCATGCTGTGGTCCATGTAGTCGCAAAGAATCAGACACAACTGAGTGACTGAACTGAACTGAACCTTAATTACTTCCCTAAGTGTCCTGACTCCAAATACAGTAACATGGGGAGATAGGGCTTCAACCCATGATTCTTGGAAGAGAGACAGTTTGGGTCATGAATAGTGAATAACAGGTTCGATTGTGTGGGTTTTACCAAAGTCTGCTGGCAGGGAAAGGACATCTTGGAAAATGGACAATTTGTGAAGAGCAAGAAAAGCCAGGACTCAACCGCAGGGCTTGAGGTTTTAAGAGAGAAGGTTATTTTTAAGAGAAAGCACTATTTTCCCCCACCCTTTGTTCCTAAATATGGAACTCTTTGTGAGACCAGCTTACATGTCCTGGGATCCTGCTCTGGAGAAGGATTGATGATCTGAGATGTGATGTGAATTCAGTGAACTGAATCCTGAAGTCTAAGGCAGAATACTATGGCAGACTGTACAAGACTTGAGTCCACTTGGGTGTTTCCTTAGTGAAGAGGGGGAGTCCACTGTCCTGTGTGGTACCCATGTGCAATAATGACCCCGAGGAATAGAAAGCAAAGCAGGGGCTCCTGCTGGTCCCTTGGAATTCAGAGGTATGGTTGGCTCTTGGGGAGTTCTTAGAGATTTTGCAGGGAATGAAGGAAAAGATGTCAAGAAGGAGAGGCTTAACTTCATGTTAATTGAGATTTTACCCCAAGCTGAAGAATGAGGGCATGGGAGTCGTGGGAGAACATAAAGGAAATCCAGGGAAAATGCACCTATCTCTGCTCTGGGAGGCCAGTCAAGGCCTCTTTACTTGTAAGCATGGATGCATTTACAGATGGAGGGAGAGATGAGGGGAAGGACATTCCAAGGGTCTAGGCTAAGGGAGCATACCACACCTGCATTACTAGAGATCGTGCATTGTGGTTGGCAATGAGGTAGGGACTCACATTGGACAACTAGACAACAGCCTCTTGCAAGAATTTGAATCAGAATGCAGTAGAGATTTGGGTCATAAATGTTGCCAGCATCATAAATATTTGTGTAAGTTCAAAGTAGTTTTAAAGAGGTAAAGAAAGAAGGGATTTCTCCCACCCCCAAATCCTAAGCACAGGAAGACAGTGATCTGGAAGTGGCACTGGGAGCAGGTTGGAAGCCATCTCAGCTCTGAACCATTGTCTCTCTCTCTCACTCTCTCTCACTCTCTCTCACACACGCACACTCATTCACAAGCACACACACTCTCTCTCTCTCTCATTTTTTACTGAGCAGTGTGAAAGCAGAAGTTTTCTTATGAACCTTTACCCTTATTCTACAAGGAGAAAAAATACTTTATTCATTGTGAAAAAATATTTTAACTTTTTTCAATTATTAACTTTAATCTTTACATTTTATATTAAAGTTGAAAATAAATATGAGATTTTAAAAGGCACTCAGCCACTTATAATGCACCTTTTCCCCCCAGTTTTGATATATTGATATGTATGATAGGAAAAATTATTTGATTTTCAAGAATAAGTAGATAGTTTTGAAAAGGCCAAATTACTCATTCATTAAAAATCATAATTACAATTATGTGGCAAAATTAATTTTTTATAAAATAGGTTTTTCTGTCTGTAAAATGGAAGTGAGTTATTTTACAAACTCATGTAACTTAAGGCTACTTTTCATGCTCATAACTCATAATTAATATATGGTAGAATAATTTAGCACATTTTAAAATTAGAAAAGTCTTTTAGTTAACTCAGCTTTCTGAATTTTACTCAATTTTTAACTTTTAAATGTAAACATAATAAAATGAAAAATAGTTATTAGATATTTTAATAAAGTAAAATGAAGATAGCATTAACGTAACTATTTCAAAAATGCAGGAAACATTTCAATCATTATTTTAAAATGCATAAAATTAATACTACTTCTAGTTCTCTTTGGGCCTTATTAAATATTATTACTGTCAATAGATCTGTGTAATTCAAGACATTTCATCCATTGGACTCAGAAAATCATTTTCAGAAATCCAAAAGACATACAAATAAAGTAAAATCAGTAAATCACAAAGGTTAAAGCCTTTATTTTTCAAAGTGTTATTCTCTTGAAATGTTAAAAATGAAACCCATCTAGAATTAATGTTGAGGTCATAAAACTCTGTTGGGCAGTATTGTCTTCCTCCACGAACTTTTCAACTTTCCTCTTTCCAGTCATGTCTCTAGTACCCAATATTTATTAAGAGTTTACTAGGTGCTGGTCACTGCTTTAGGCATGGAGACTGTAAGAGCAAATTCTCATTGTTTTCTCTCATGACCACTCTAGGAATACTTTTTCCCTCTTGACAAAATAGAAAGACAAGGCACAGAAATTAACTTGCCTACGATTACAGAGCAAATAATCGTGAGATTGACATGAAACACCTTGACTCCAGAGATGGTGCTCAGCATCACTGGCTTTTCTCTACCTTTCATGCAGTGAGCCGTTCTAAACTGTGCCACCTGTTATTTGTGACCACATTTTGACATCCTTTCACCTGACTGGGGTTCTTTTTCCTTCCCTAAAATACAAGCAAGGAGAATACATTTTATCTTTCATTAAAACCTTTTAATAAGTTTCATTTATCCTTTGATAAAGATTTTTGTGAACCCAAGACTTTCTTTCTAGTCACAACATTTTGGTTACTACGTTTAGTTTATCATTTGTTTGGCTTTGCCCTGGAGAACAACATACCCTTAACAGCTACCATTCATTAAGCACCTTGGCTCCAGTCCCTGTATCATTTTACAGTTGAGGAAATTAAGGCTTAAAAATTTAAGTTTGAGGCATACCTTGGAAATATTTTGGATTCTTTTCCAGACCACCTCAGTGAAGCAAATATCACAATAAAACAAATCACACAATTTTTTTGGTTTCCTAGTGCCTGTAGAAGTTTTGTTTATACTATAATGTGGTCTATTCAGTGTGCAAAGCATCATGTCTAAAAAACAATGTACATACTTTATTTAATTTTTTAAACATTATTATTGGAGTATAGTTGGTTTACAATGTTGTGTTAGTTTCTGCTGTGCAGCGGAGCAAATCAGTTATAAGTATACATATATTTCAGTGGGTTGTAGTAACATCAAAGATCACTGGTCACAGAGGACCATAACAAATACAACAATAATGAAAAAGTTTGAAATATTGCAAGAATTATTGAAATGTGACCCAGAGACCTGAAGTGGGCAAATGCTGTTGGAAAAGTGTTGCTGATTGACTTGCTCAACACAAGGTTGTCACAAACCTTCAATCTATAAAAAACACAGTATCTGAAAAAAGCACATAAGGCAAAGTGCGGTAAAACGAGGCATGTCGTCCCAGCCCGGATTTCCATTGAGAGTGGTGATCAACAATGCTGGTAATATTCCTTTGGAGGACATTTCCTTTTTTTGTCCCTGTGTAAATTGATGTCTTTGGGTACTTCTGTTAATCCTCACAGCAAGTGTGACAGGTTATCCCTATTTTATATGTAAAGATGTTAAGTCTTAGAGTAGTTAGGTCCCATATTGCAAGTATGTGATGAGTAGCTTACCTAGTCTCAGATCAATGGTGAGGTCACACTTGTAGGGGTAGTGAAGTGATAGAAGATACAATCTGAGATGAGTATACTTTTAGATTCTGCTCTTCCACTTAACAGCCGAGTAAATTTTGTCAAATTATGTCACCTTTCTCATCTGTTAAATGGGAGTTTTATATACAGCCCACTCTCATTATCTGCAGGTTCCAGATCCTTGAATTGAATCAACCATGGATGGAAAATACTCAGAGAAAAGTTCCAGAAGTTTCCAAGAAGCCAAACTTGAATTTACTATGGCAGCAACTATTTACATAGCATTTTCCTTATGTTTAAAGCTATTTATATAACATTTACATTGTATTCAGCATCATAAGTAATCTAGAGATGATTTAAAGTATATGGAAGGATGTATCGCTACCACGCAAATGCTACACCATTTTATATAAGGGCCTTGACCATTTGAAGATTTTGTTTTTCCTGCTGGGAGGTCCTAGAATCAGTCCCCTGTGGATAGGGATGACTGTACCTGCGTCATAGGATTTTATAAGCTTTGCATTAGTGAAGTGCCGAGAAGAGGGTCTGGTCCAGAGTAAGTACCGTGTAAGTGATGTAAGCAGGACTTCATCCTCCTCATCATCTTCATCATCCTTATTTTATAGTTGGATTTTTTTCTTCCTGTCTTAAATCTTGCTTCAGCTTTGTTTCTTCTCCATCAGATTTATTCAGGTTGCATGGCCAGAGTAGTAAGTCCCTTTGTGTCTGTTTGTTTAGAAAATGAAATTGTTTCAGAGGATTCAACATCTTTGATCAGAGTAAAACTTCCAGTTGAATAGGAATTGAGTATTTTAGATTAAAAAATAATAATAATTTAGACATTTGTTGCTTATGCTCAGTCTCATTCCACAAAGGATTTGGGGTGACTTGTGGAAAACATGCAGTATAAAATGATAGTATAAATTATAAAACTAGGGGAAAGAAAACTGGACAGGAAGATGGTAGAAGCGAGCTAAACCAGAGTCCAAGATAGTTGCTTAAAAGCCCCACCTCTCAGGCTCTCTCCTCTGAACTCTTGGTTTTGGTGTTCTGAGGGCTCACAGTACCTTCCTATTCCTCTTTCCTTCTCTCCTTTTCCTCTTGGGACTTAACCTGCACACCTCCTGAGATAAACATACTGAAGAGTTCTCATGAGACCTCTATTCTCAATTGGTTTTGTATCTTTCTTTTTACTCAGAACTGCTCAGTTCACTTTCTGAAGAAGAAACAGGAAAGGGCAGAATGTTACTGACTCCTTCCGGGGTGTTCAAATTACCACAACATTGACAGCTTTTCATTTTGTATGCTTTTCCAAAAATTCCTATTTAGAAAATCAAATATATGCTTATCATTATTTTACTAAAAAGTCCACTGAATAAATGAATTCCATAGGATTAGAAAAATAAAGTTTTGCTGTGAATGGTGGATGACACTGTTGTTCAATAGGGTGCTCTTAAAAACAGACCAAATGCTTTTTGCAGTTTTCAATTTGTAAGAAAATGATTTCATTAGAGGGGAAGAGAGAGGGGGAAAACCATCAGTGGGCATGTTGGAGAATGCAGGCTCCTCAGGAGACCTGCAGAGAAGGCAAACCAAGTGTCCAGATGCAGATTAGGCCTCAGAACATGAGGGTGTAAAAGGGATTTAATGGTGGGGTGGATTATAGAAATCCATGTAACAATGTTAAATAATTATAGTTCCAACCGAGATCAAAGCAGTGCTGATTGAACGCCCTCAAGCTGTTAACACGAAGTATCGTGAAGGGAAAAAAACCCTGCCTCAGAGATTGGTCAGCCTGGGCAAACAATGTCTGTGATCTATAGAAGTTCCAGCTCTATTGAAGGCACCCGTTGTCGGGGAGGAAAAATGGAGGAAGCCTGTGAGGGAATTTCTTCCTTTGGATGTCGATATTGAAACTGACTTTTACAGCTGTTTGTAATTGGGTTGAAATTGCTAAAAAAATATGTATGTGATTAACCCTTTCATTTGGAGGCTGGAAAAAAGACTGAGGCGTATTACGGATGTCAATTCTATAATTGACTTACCGTTCTTGATTTTTCTCTTTGAGGAAAATGTCACTTTTTGCTACATATACCAGGATTGATAGTGACTGTAGATGGGGTTACCAGAAAAAAGATTCCTTGTGGAAGACACATTTATCTACAGAGGAGCAAATATGTCTTGACTATCAAGGGGGAGGAAATGAGACAACATTCATTTGTGGATATTTTTTATTTTGTAATGTCTCCAAGACATTATAAAATGTAGAATTATGAAACAATTGAAATTAGTTATCAAAAGGGACAACCAATGAAATTAACTGCAATCACCAGTTGTTAGACTAATTTCATGTAGAATATATATATATTAATATCTATTTATTTATTATGTGATAAAGGAAAGAGAGATGTATAGTTTTTACACCATATAGATGCATCTTTTTCTACTTTAAAAAAATGAAATTATTATTTTAAGTCACTAAAAACACAAAGCCAGCAAGTGTTAAAACTAGATTTATGGAAATTACATTTCTGTATTTTATATTTCTCTTTAAAATATATAGCTGACATACATGGTTGACTTGTACAGTTGCTACATAGCTGACATAAAAAGTTGAATTACGTAGTTGAAGAGCCAACGCTTTGCAAATGGTTTTCATGGTACTGTGGATATTGTGACTGGAATTTAACTTGGAGTAGATTAAAACAGAGATTTCAGTAAGACACATGACATTTCTAATACAGTTACAATTTTAAGATTTGGAATGTTTGGAACAGAGTTATCTACCGCATTTTACATTTTGAAAGGCTTTTTGTTAGGAGATGAAATATTGATCCAGATATTTGATAATAAATATTTATACATCAGTTAACAAGTTGGTAATGACTTTTTGAGAGAAAATTGGTTTTGGCTAGACAAAATCTGAATGTTCTTAGTAGAATAATTCAATACAATTTTTGCTAAGTCAAGTACCTTTGGCTCAACGTTTGGGTAAGGATGTTTCAAGAATGAAGACTTTGTGCTGTATGACTCCTTCTATTGTAGGAAATAACCAATATTAGAGATAATGCCTCACTAAATTGGTGTGATAAATGGTCCAACTTCATGGCTTTTCTTAGGTAGAGGTTTTATGACATTACAGTTAATTTTTAATATTTTAATGTGAATGCAGTTTCCTTGCCAAACTAATTTCTATTTTTATAGGGATACAGATGTGTTAGCTGTAACATCTTTTCTCATCTGTGGAAAACATCATTTCTCCTATGTAAAATATTATTTTAAAATCATATTCATGTGGTATTGGAGAGGATGATAAGAAATTATAGGAGTAAACTCTTAATGAGTATATATTGAATATTCTCAAAACTATTTAAAACAATAATAAAAATATAAATTAAGACAATTTCTACAAGCTACCAGCTAATTATTAGTCAATTTTATGGTTTCCTACACATTTTTATGTTTAGGATGTCAGTAATGTTCTAAAGTTGGTCTTATATATTTAACAACTGAATAATTTGGTTATTTTATTTCTTTTCATTGTTCCTTTTCATTTACATGGACACAAGCACTTTTTTTCATTATTATTTTCATAGTTTCTTCTTTACAGAGAAGGTTTAAAAGTGCATAAGGAGTTCATTAACTGCCCAAGTTACGCATAGTGAAATGCTGTTACTATAGATTGTAACTTTAATTTTTTGGTTGTTTAAAGTAATATCATTGTACTCCATAAGTAATTACACACTTGAATAAATGCCAAATGAAATAATTTTTTAAAATTTCTTTATTTTCTTATTTTTGAGAAAGTTCTCTTTTTGGTTTAAGAATACAAATGACGACATGGTTATTGATGAGTTTGTGCTTCGTTGCTTCATTCGTGTCCCACATTTTAGGAACCCGTGGACCTTATGTAGCCCTCCAGTCTCCCCTGTCCATGGGATTCTCCAGGCAATCATACTGGGGTGGGTTGCTGTGCCCTTCTCCAGGGGCTCTTCTCAACTCAGGAATTGACGTGTGTCTCCAAGTCTCCTGCATTGCGGGCAGATTCTTTGCCTACTGAGCCACCTGGGAAGCTTGTTGATGAGTTCAGCATGAAACAAAAGATTTGGAAATATAATAGTATGGAAAAAGAAAATTCTAATATGTTTATTTGTACACAGTTGGGTCCAAATCCTGGCTTAGTGTTTGATTACTCTTTAGTTGAATGACCTTGGAAATTTTGCCTACTATCTCTGAATTTTAGTTTCTTCATAGGTGATACCTGCCTCATACATGTGCTGTGAGAATAAAGCAAGGTCAAGTGAAACTTTGTATTTCACCCTAGTCAGGCTGCAGGCATGGGTAGAAGGAGAACTGTCCTGGAAACTCTCCAACACCCTTTACAATTAAACGCAGATCATAGCAGAGTTTGGGTGGAGAACTCTGACTTTGGGCTTGGCAGTTCTTAAATATATTTGTCATCTCTAATACAAGTCTTTTTACCAAAGTGAAACGATCTTAGAAAGAGAGTGATTTTAGTTGTTACTCTGTATCTCTTCTCAGTTTTTCTACTAACAAGCTACTAACTAGCAAGTGGGGGTAATAATACTAACTAGCTTGCTACTAACTTGCTACTAGTAATAATACTAATCAGATCAGATCAGATCAGTCGCTCAGTCGTGTCCGACTCTTTGCGACCCCATGAACTGCAGCACGCCAGGCCTCCCTGTCCATCACCAACTCCCGGAGGTCACTCAGACTCACATCCATCGAGTCAGTGATGCCATCCAGCCATCTCATCCTCTGTCGTCCCCTTCTCCTCCTGCCCTCAATCCCTCCCAGCATCAGAGTCTTCTCCAATGAGTCAACTCTTCGCACGAGGTGGCCAAAATACTGGAGTTTCAGCTTTAGCATCATTCCTTCCAAAGAAATCCCAGGGCTGATCTCCTTCACAATGGACTGGTTGGATCTCCTTGCAGTCCAAGGGACTCTCAAGAGTCTTCTCCAACACCACAGTTCAAAAGCATCAATTCTTCGGCGCTCAGCCTTCTTCACAGTCCAGCTCTCACATCCATACATGACCACAGGAAAGACCATAGCCTTGACTAGGTGAACCTTTGTTGGTAAAGTAATGTCTCTGCTTTTGAATATGCTATCTAGGTTGGTCATAACTTTCCTTCCAAGGAGTAAGCATCTTTTAATTTCATGGCTGCAGTCACCATCTGCAGTGATTTTGGAGCCCAGAAAAATAAATTCTGACACTGTTTCCACTGTTTCTCCATCTATTTCCCATGTAGTGATGGGACAAGATGCCATGATCTTCGTTTTCTGAATGTTGAGCTTAAGCCAACCTTTTCACTCTCCACTTTCACTTTCATCAAGAGACCACTGGTAGTAACTAACTTAAAAAAAAAGTTAAGCCCAGTGGGTTGCTAAGTATTTATTGAATGTCTGTATCTAATGGAGTTCTACAGAACCACGAGAATGGTTGTGGTCAACTAGAGAGAAGCAATCACTGACCTCATGGAGCTTGCATTGTACTATGAACTTTGCTTAAAATCCTTTTAATCAACATTAAGTATATCAAAGCACTTTTCAAACCGTGTTTATTTTAATGATGATAAAAGTAATATACCTAGTCTTTGAATGACTGTGTTAGTTTTATGGAAGGAAAAAAATCTTTTGGCAAACATCTCAACCTCACTGTTTTAGACTTTTCTTGCCTTATTACCAACCCCAGTACCTTGTTAGAGGAGAATCTCTCGTTTCCTCCTCACCACTTCTATTGCCACCATCACCCAGATACTTATCTCACTTTCCTTCTCTGGGTTCTCTTATCATCCCTCACTGCTCCCTCTGGACCACAGCCTTATCTTTTTTTGGTTCAACAAACCATACTTTCCCAATATGTAGTGGTTACACCACTCTCTTTACCATTCAGCCAGACAGTTTTTATGTGTTGTCACTTGCTGATCTCAGGTCCCCCTTAGGATTCTTGCCAGTGTTACTCAACATTTGCCTGCCATTGTCTAGCTTTCTTTCTCGTGCCATGCCAAGTCGCTTCAGTCGTGTCTGACTCTGTGCGAACCCATGGACTGTAGCCCACCCAGCTCTTCTGTCTATAGGATTCTCCAGGCAAGGACACTGGAGCAGGTTGCCACGCCCTCCTCCAGGGGACCTTCCCAACCCAGGAATCGAACCTATGTCTCTTGTCTTCCTGCATTGGCAGGCAAGTTCTTTACCACTAGCACCACCTGGGAACCCCTTTCATTCTAGGGCACATTCATTATCCCTAGCTCTTTCACTGTCGGAGAAGGCAATGGCACCCAACTCCAGTACTCCTGCCTGGAAAATCCCATGGACAGAGGAGCCTGGAAGGCTGCAGTCCATGGGGTCGCTGAGGGTCGGACACGACTGAGCGACTTCACTTTCACTTTTCACTTTCATGCATTGGAGAAAGAAATGGCAACCCACTCCAGTGTTCTTGCCTGGAGAATCCCAGGGACGGGGGAGCCTGGTGGGATGCCGTCTATGGGGTCGCACAGAGTCAGACACGACTGAAGTGACTTAGCAGTAGCAGCAGCAGCTCTTTCACTGTACTTGTGACCATTTAAACCACAGTTACCTCTGCCTGAGGGATCACCTCTTCCGTCTCCTATGTCAGCCCTCATATACAACCACACTTTATTTTTCTTTGTTACCCAGAGTTGTTGCTACACACTTAGAAATTCTATTCTCTGTTTATAATGATCTATTCATTTTCTGTATTTTCTATGCATTTTCAATATTGCTGTAAAGAGCAATATTGCATAGGAACCTGGAATGTCAGGTCCATGAATCAAGGCAAATTGGAAGTGGTCAAACAAGAGATGGCAAGAGTGAATGTCGACATTCTAGGAATTAGCGAACTAAAATGGACTGGAATGGGTGAATTTAACTCAGATGACCATTATATCTACTACTGTGGGCAGGAATCCCTCAGAAGAAATGGAGTAGCCATCATGGTCAACAAAAGAGTCCGAAATGCAGTACTTGGATGCAATCTCAAAAATGACAGAATGATCTCTGTTCGTATCCAAGGCAAACCATTCAATGTCACAGTAATCCAAGTCTATGCCCCAACCAGTAACGCCGAAGAAGCTGAAGTTGAAAGGTTCTATGAAGACCTACAAGACCTTTTAGAACTAACACCCAAAAAAGATGTCCTTTTCATTATAGGGGACTGGAATGCAAAAGTAGGAAGTCAAGAAACACCTGGAGTAACAGGCAAATTTGGCCTTGGAATACGGAATGAAGCAGGGCAAAGACTAATAGAGTTTTGCCAAGAAAATGCACTGGTCATAGCAAATACCCTCGTCCAACAACACAAGAGAAGACTCTATACATGGACATCACCAGATGGTCAACACCAAAATCAGATCGATTATATTCTTTGCAGCCAAAGATGGAGAAGCTCTATACAATCAGCAAAAACAAGACCAGGAGCTGACTGTGGCTTGGACCATGAACTCCTTATTGCCAAATTCAGACTGAAATTGAAGAAAGTAGGGAAAACTACTAGACCATTCAGGTATGACCTAAATCAAATCCCTTATGATTATACAGTGGAAGTGAGAAATAGATTTAAGGGCCTAGATCTGATAGATAGAGTGCCTGATGAACTATGGAATGAGGTTCGTGACATTGTACAGGAGACAGGGATCAAGACCGTCCCCATGGAAAAGAAATGCAAAAAAGCAAAATGGCTGTCTGGGGAGGCCTTACAAATAGCTGTGAAAAGAAGAGAAGCGAAAAGCAAAGGAGAAAAGGAAAGATATAAACATCTAAATGCAGAGTTCCAAAGAATAGCAAGAAGAGATAAGAAAGCCTTCTTCAGTGATCAATGCAAAGAAATAGAGGAAAACAACAGAATGGGAAAGACTAGGGATCTCTTCAAGAAAATCAGAGATACCAAAGGAACATTTCATGCCAAGATGGGCACGATAAAGGACAGAGATGGTGTGGACCTAACAGAAGCAGAAGATATTAAGAAGAGGTGGCAAGAATACACAGAAGAACTGTACAAAAAAGAGCTTCAAGACCTAGACAATCATGATGATGTGATCACTGACCTAGAGCCAGACATCTTGGAATGTGAAGTCAAATGGGCCTTAGAAAGCATCACTACGAACAAAGCTAGTGGAGGTGATGGAATTCCAGTGGAGCTATTCCAAGTCCTGAAAGATGATGCTGTGAAAGTGCTGCCCTCAATATGCCAGCAAATTTGGAAAACTCAGCAGTGGCCACAGGACTGGAAAAGGTCAGTTTTCATCCCAATCCCAAAGAAAGGCAATGCCAAGGAGTGCTCAAACTACCGCACAATTGCACTCATCTCACACGATAGTAAAGTAATGCTCAAAATTCTCCAAGCCAGGCTTCAGCAATATGTGAACCGTGAACTTCCTGATGTTCAAGCTGGTTTTAGAAAAGGCAGAGGAACCAGAGATCAAATTGCCAACATCTGCTGGATCATTGAAAAAGCAAGAGAGTTCCAGAAAAACATCTATTTCTGCTTTATTGACTATGCCAAAGCCTTTGACTGTGTGGTCACAATAAACTATGGAAAATTCTTAAAGAGATGGGAATACCAGACCACCTGATCTGCCTCTTAAGAAATCTTTATGCAGGTCAGGAAGCAACAGTTAGAACTGGTCATGGAACAACAGACTGGTTCCAAATAGGAAAAGGAGTACGTCAAGGCTGCATATTGTCACCATGTTTATTTAACTTATATGCAGAGTACATCATGAGAAATGCTGGACTGGAAGAAACACAAGTTGGAATCAAGATTGCCGGGAGAAATATCAATAACCTCAGATATGCAGATGACACGACTCTTATGGCAGAAAGTGAAGAGGGGCTAAAAAGCCTCTTGATGAAAGTGAAAGTGGAGAGTGAAAAGGTTGGCTTAAAGCTCAACATTCAGAAAACGAAGATCATGGCATCTGGTCCCATCACTACATGGGAAATAGATGGGGAAACAGTGGAAACAGTGTCAGACTTTGTTTTTCTGGGCTCCAAAATCATTGCAGATGGTGACTGCAGCCATGAAATTAAAAGACGCTTACTCCTTGGAAGGAAAGTTATGAGCAACCTAGATAGCATATTCAAAAGCAGAGACATTACTTTACCAACAAAGGTTCGCCTAGTCAAGGCTATGGTCTTTCCTGTGGTCATGTATGGATGTGAGAGCTGGACTGTAAGGAAGGCTGAGCACCGAAGAATTGATGCTTTTGAAGTGTGGTGTTGGAGAAGACTCTTGAGAGTCCCTTGGACTGCAAGAAGATCCACCCAGTCCATTCTGAAGGAGATCAATCCTGGAATTTCTTTGGAAGGAATGATGCTAAAGCTGAAACTCCAGTATTTTGGCCACCTCATGGGAAGAGTTGACTCATTGGAGAAGACTCTGATGCTGGGAGGGATTGAGGGCAGGAGGAGAAGGGGACGACAGAGGATGAGATGGCTGGATGGCATCACTGACTCGATGGATGCGAGTCTGAGTGACCTCCGGGAGATGATGATGGACAGGGAGGCCTGGCGTGCTGCAGTTCATGGGGTCGCAAAGAGTCGGACACGACTGAGCGACTGATCTAATCTGATCTGATCTGATGCATTTTCTAGCAACCTCATTGTGTAGCCTACATAGCTCCTGGCTTCATTTCTAGTGTGTTGTGTGTGTGTTAGTTGCTCAGTTGTGTCTGATTCTTTGCAACCACATGTACTGTAACTCAGCTGCTTCTCTATTCATGGAATTCTCCAGGCAAGAATACTGGAGTGGGTTCCCATTCCCTCCTCCAAGGGATCTTCCTATCCCAGCAATCAAACCCGGGTCTCCTGCATTGCAGGCAGATTCTTTACTGTTTGAGCCACGAGGGAAGCCCTTATTTCTAGTATTACTCAGTCTCAACCCCGAATCTAATTTTTTCAACATTATACTTATTAGCATCTTAAATGGCTTGACCTCTGTGGTTCTGGCACATCATTGCCTCATTGTGAGGATGAAGAATAGACATTCTCTATTAATGCTACTTATATCATCAGGGAAAAAATAGCTTAGATGTATTAAGTGAGCATTTATTACATATGAGACACTGTGTCAGACACTTAATAGCCAACATCTCAAACAATCCACTCAACATCTAAGGACCCAAGAAAATCATATAACTGATAGCACTATTGCAAATTTTAAGTTATTACTGGTTATTATTTTATTTCCTGAAAACCTTGTATGTAAACCCCTACAGTAGTTCTAAAACTCTCCAGTCTTAGAATCATTAATCCTCTTTCCTCTCCACATTCCTCTCAGCTCCTCTCCTGAAAACAGAGTAGTTATTTTGTACGTCAGGGATTCCTTTTTGAAGACCTTTCAAAATTCAGAACTCTCACTTGTCCCATGGCACAGAAAGGGGATGTGAGGAGAAGCTCCTCAGAGCACATGAATCTGGAAACATTGTAGCTTAGAGGTATTACAACTGCTTTGATCAGGGAGCCATGTCATCACATTTTTTTTTTCCTATTATCTTTGCCCAGTTATATAATAAGTTTTGCCAACTTCAAGGTGAATCTGCTTTAATGCTGCTTTTAATTTTTCTCAGTGTGATCTCTAATATTTCAGAGTACTCACTTTTAAATTAATTGCTGCCTGTGATTAAAAGAAAAAAATGACCTCACTATTATGTGAGATTTCCTATAATGAACTTCTTTTCTTGTTTCACATCTCCTCATCCTTGCTTATCCTTCACTATCTCTCAATTCCCTCCCTCCGCCCCCTTTTTATCACCAAGTATCCCATTTTCCTTCTGTCTTCAATTTTTATCTCGCTTGTTTCTTTTCTACCTGCCGTATCTCTCCAGCTCACATATTCATTCCTGTGTGCATGCGGTCAACAAATATTTCTTGAGCACGCATAGGGTGGAGGGTTCTGAAGTCAGACTGACTTCCAAGGATAGACTTTTTCATAGCCATGCTCTGAGAACTTGAGCAAACCCCTTAACTCATGCCTGTTTCTTCATCTTTAAAATAGGAATAATAGCAATGGTAGCAATAATAAGAATAGCCAAAGTTTGTTTATAACTTACTACATACCAGTAAGCAGTAAACACATTACCTGTTTTAAGTCATCTAGACAAATAAAGCATGGTGCCGTTGATACTGTTAACCCCATATTTTACCTATGGGGTTCTATATTTTCATAATTTGCTTTATGTCACAAAGCCACCTAGTTTATCTGAGGAGTAAATGAGTTCACTCATGTAAAATTCTTAGCAAAGTGCCTGATACAGAATAAATGCTTGAAGATATTTAGCTATTATAATTATGATGTTCATTATAAATATTCCCATTACTACCAGGGAAGTACTTAATTAATGTTCAGTTCAGTTCAGTTGCTCAGTCGTGTCCGACTCTTTGTGACCCCATGAATTGCAGCACACCAGGCCTCCCTGTCCATCACCAACTCCTGGAGTTCATTCAAACTCACGTCCATTGAGTCTGTGATGCCATCCAGCCATCTCATCCTCTGTGGTCCCCTTCTCCTCCTGCCCCCAATCCCTCCCAGCATCAGTCTTTTCCAATGAATCAACTCTTTGCATGAGGTGGCCAAAGTACTGGAGTTTCAGCTTTAGCGTCATTCCTTCCAAAGAACACCCAGGACTCATCTCCTTTAGAATGGACTTATTGGATCTCCTTGCAGTCCAAGGGACTCTCAAGAGTCTTCTCCAACACCGCAGTTCAAAAGCATCAATTCTTCAGCACTGAGCTTTCTTCACAGTCCAACTCTCACATCTATACATGACTACTGGATAAACCATAGCCTTGACTAGATGGACCTTTGTTGGCAAAGTAATGTCTCTGCTTTTGAATATGCTGTCTAGGTTGGTCATAACTTTCCTTCCAAGGAGTAAGCATCTTTTAATTTCATGGCTGCAATCACCATCTGCAGTGATTAATGTTAGCTATTGTTATTATAATGATGAGTAAGGCACCATGCTAGGTGCCCTGGTATAAAAGATAAGTCAACTATGATGGCTATCCTCAAGAAACTTACAATATGTCAAAGAACTGTAAAAGTTTGTAATTTTCTCTTTTTTTCAATTTTCTTTTTTTCTCCCTCTTCTCTGCTGCCTGCCATCACAACCCCCCAACTTGTCTTCTCTTTCTTCTCTGAGAGAAGTGGAATAACACAGGACTTATAGACTCAAGAGCTAGGAAGAAGACCTGCTTCACATCTTGACTTCTGCTCTCTAGTTGAATGACTTTTAACAAGTGAATTCGCTTTGCCATGCCTCAGTATCTTCTACAATAGAATGGGCCAATAATATGGCTACCTCATAGGGTCTTTGAGAATATTAACTGACTGCTAAGTCACTTCAGTCATGTCTGACTCTGTGTGACCCCATAGACAGCAGCCCACCAGGCTTCCCCGTCCCTGGGATTCTCCAGGCAAGAACACTGAGGTGGGTTGCCATTTCCTTCTCCAATGCATGAAAGTGAAAAGTGAAAGTGAAGTCGCTCAGTCGTGTCCAACTCTTTGCAACCCCATGGACTGCAGCCCACCAGGCTCCTCCATCCATGGGATTTTCCAGGCAAGAGTACTGGAGTGGAGTGCTGTTGCCTTACATGTACACTTAAAGAAAAGAGCACGTGGGCGTGTGTTGGGAGCCCGCTTGGATCAGCGCTCCACCCATGATAAAGGTCATGAGGAAGGATGCTCGGCATATGCAAATGCGTTATTTAGCCTCAGGAGCCCCCCTGGAAATTCTCGAGCATTGACCCCCCAAAACCAGAGTCTGCCTACTTTCTGCTTTGTGTTCTCACCTACACCTTTGACTTTATGGGGGGCTGTCCTCTACTACCTCTCTCTAAAAAAGTTAACTTACAGCTCCAGTTAATAATTCCTGGGTGTGACAGTGTTTCAACCTACAAACTCTTTTGGAAATCCTCTAGCCTGCCTGAATAGGTTTTTCTGGCCACATGTGATTGTTCAGAACCTCCCAACTGTGAGAGGCATGAGATGTTCTAAACTGTCTAAATACAGATTCCATTGAGCAGTTAAAAGATTGATTAGAAATTGTATTGGTAAAGAATTTTTCACTTGTTGGGCCAATGTTTGCTGCTAAGTCTCCATATCCCTTACCTACTGTGTCCTTGGCAGTGTATTGATTGATATAATTGGTTTATAGAAATATAAGTAGTAGCTTTAATGTTTGTAACCTTGGACCCTTGAGTTAATTCTTTCTCTTGTTATAACCCACCACACCTTTGCCCTATAGAAATGCAACTCCAGTGCCTTTGGAGGGTGGCATCTGACTAATCACCTTTAGAGAAAAATAAGTTTTTTGAAGAAAGGGTCTTAAAATGTTGACAGGCCTCCGGGCCAGAGGATGATGCAAATCACCTAAACTTTTGCATATGATAAGTTTGCAGGAAGAAAGCCTGGCTTACTGCATGACTCTACCCTTCCCCCATTATCCTCTATGCATAAATTAAGGTATAAAAACTACTTTGAAAAATAAAGTGTGGAGCCTTGTTCACCGAAGCTTGGTCTCCCCATGTTGTTCTTTCTCGTACCTTCTGGCTGAATTATTCAGCCTTCTCTCTCCACAAAATGTTCTCATTGAGCTATCCTTATTTCATCTGCTTTTCTTCACTGAATTTCCTCACTGAGCTATCTTCATTTTTATTACTCTTTATATCTTTAATTAACGCCTAATTAATCATTTCCTGACCCCCACCACCGCCATCTCCCCTTCGGATTCCCTGGATCCACCGGGGCTGGACCCCCACAGCCGTGGTTAACACAGTGGAAGTGGAAGCTAGTTTTCCTCTGTTTTTATTCATTTAGTTGCAAAAATAGATGTGAAGTTGTAAATATATACTTTGATTACTGTGAATTAATTATATTGATTGTTTGTGTTCCCTGTTCTTAATTTTAACGTGTTTCATATTTAGTATTTTACATTGTTTACTTTTAAAAAGTCAGTCAGTTCAATAGCTCAGGTGTGTCTGACTCTTTGCAACCCCATGGACTGAAGCACGCTAGGCTTCCCTGTCCATCACCAACTTCCGGAGCTTCCTCAAACTCATGTCCATCGAGTCAGTGATGCCTTCCAACCATCTCATCCTCTGTCGTCCCCTTCTCCTCCCGCCTTCAGTCTTTTCCACCATCAGGGTCTTTTCCAGTGAGCCAGTTCTTTGCATCAGGTGGCCAAAGAATTAGAGTTTCAGCTTCAGCATCAGTCCTTCCAATGAATATTCAGGACTGATTTCCTTTAGGATGGTCTGGTTTGATCTCCTTGCAGTCCAAGGGATTCTCAAGAGTCTTCTCCAATACCACAGTTCAAAAGCATCAGTTTTTTGGCACTCAGCTTTCTTTATAGTCCAACTCTCACATCCATACATGACCACTGGAAAAACCATAGCTTTGACTAGATGGATCTTTGTTGGCAAAGCACTGTCTCTGCTTCTTAATATGCTGTCTCAGTTGGTCATAGCTTTTCTTCCAAGGATCAAGCATCTTTTAATTTCATGGCTGCAGTCACCATCTGCAGTGATTTTGGAGCCCCCCAAAATAAACTCTCACTGTTTACATTGTTTCCTCATCTATATGCCATGAAATGGGACCAGAAGTCATGATCTTAAAGGTTTTTTGAATGTTGAGTTTTAAGCAGACTTTTTCACTCTCCTTTTTCACTTTCATCAAGAGTCCCTTTAGTTCTTCTTCACTTTCTGCCATAAGGGTGGTGTCATCTGCATATCTGAGGTTATTGATATTTCTGCCAACAATCTGGAGTCCAGCTTGTGCTGCATCCATCCCAGCATTTTGCATGATTTACTCTACATATAAGTTAAATAAGCAGGGTGAGAATATACAGCCTTGGTGTACTCCTTTCCCAATTTGCAACCAGTCTGTTGTTCCATGTCTGGTTCTAACTCTTGCTTCCTGACCTGCATACAGATTTCTCAGGAGGCAGGTCAGGTGGTCTGGTTTCCACAGTTTTTTGTGATCCACACAGTCAAAGGCTTTGGCATAGTCAATAAAGCAGAAATAGATGTTTTTCTGGAACACTCTTGCTTTTTCAATGACCCAATGGATGTTGGCAAAGTACTAAACTAAAATTATTTTAAGTTCTCTTATTATTAGTGATGTTTCCTCTGAAACAATGACTCACATTTTTTAAAGTTTATTACTTTTCTGCTATGAGGTGTAACTTTTGTTTATTTGGTTACATTTTTTCTATACTTGAAATCTTTTTCCCACAGGTCCCAATGGAAACAGCTTCTGATCATACATTTAACTTTGATAGAGATCCATCAGTATCATTCTGCTGGTAATTTTCTCCAGTGGGTTAGCACATTCTCTTGTTTAGAGCATTCCATCTTGGAACATATTTTCCTTGGCAAACTGTATATGCTAAATACCAGCCTCAGACAGAATTGGGCAGAGTGATGAGTTTCTGTGTACATGGTTTGTATACATTTGTTGAGAGCTTACTAGGCCTAGGACCACAAAGAAGAGTAAGATATGCCATTTTTAGCATGAACTGCTCACTGTCTGGATGGACGAGAAGCAGAAACATATCTTATTTGGATGTATCATGGTTGGCACTATTTCAAGAGTATAATAAAAATCCCAAGGAAGAACCAAGGAGAATTTAATCAGTCTCTTCATGTCTAACGAGATATCACATTTGGGCAGAATCTTTGTGAACAAGTGTTTGGTTTACTCAGCTAATGGGTTAAGTCTGAACATAAGAATGTAGGTTGTGGCTGGCCAAGCTTACATGTTTCTCCTAAAGAATTGGGATGAGGGTGAGGGGTAGGGGCAGGACTGCATGCAGAACCCTTTCCATATTCCCCAAAGAGAAACTTGCTCCTGGAGGCCTCTTTTTAAGTTCTGCACTATCAGCTATTCTTCACTGATTGCTTGGGATTTTGGTTCTGACAAGAGCAGAAGCTCTGCTTAATTATAGCTCTTGTCAGAACTATCACTAAATTCTAATGCACCTGCATAGTCTCTTTATCATAAAAATAATTTAGATTACACTGCTGGGGTTTGACCTCTGGGAATCATTTGGATTATTCCTCAAGGCCCCAATTTTCTAGGCCTGTGTTTGACAAAATGTGGTCAGTGGACTACTTGAGCATCTCCACAGATATACCAAATAAAGTCCATAACATTTTTATGCACAATGATCTTTGAGAACCTCTATGCATGTATGCCTGCTAAGTTGCTTCAGTCATGTCCAACTCTGCAACCACATGGACTGTATGCATCTCCTCTGTCTGTGGATTCTCCAGGCAAGAATACTGAAATGGGTTGTCATGCCCTCCTCCAGGGAATCTTCCTGGTTCAGGGATTGAACCCACGTCTCTTACAGCTCCTGCATCAGCAGGCAGATTCTTTATCACTAAGGCCACCTTGGAAGCCGTAAGAACCTGTATGCTGCTAAGTCGCTTCAGCTGTGTCCGACCCTGTGAGACCCCCATTGACGGCAGCCCACCAGGCTCCACCGTCCCTGGGATTCTCCAGGCAAGAAAACTGGAGTGGGTTGCCATTTCCTTCTCCAATGCATGAAAGTGAAAAGTGAAAGTGAAGTTGCTCAGTCGTCTGACTCTTAGTGACCCCATGGACTGCAGCCTACCAGGCTCCTCCGTCCATGGGATTTTCCAGGCAAGAGTAAAGGCACCTGCAAAATAAATTGGAAACCAGTGAGCTTTAATGACCTTTCATTTACTTTGGTAAAATATTTGAGAAAAAATTGACCTTTAGACGGTACCCCAATATGCTTTCAAAGAATCAGTCTAATTTATTTTAGAGTGTTGAACATAAGCAGATATATAATTTTTCAGTATTTGCTTGGAACTACAAAGTTAAATCACAAAGGCTACTAGGAAATCTGAAATAAATAAGTTATTAATTTATTGCTTCACCCAAGTAAATATCCCTGATGCTTTACTTAGTTAACATTTTATTTTCAGCCAACATCACAGAGTATATGTCATTGAATCATTAGTAATTAGAGTTGATTAAATTCTATAACTGGAGAACAACTTAAATATTAAAAAAACAAACAACAACAACAACCTGACATCTGACTTTGAAACTCATCTTGTATTTCATAGTCCTCTGTTCTCACTTGAAATATGCCTTTCCTCTCCTATCTTAAGCTGACCCATCTTGAAAGATCTAACTCAGAATCTATGATCTTTTACTCTCCTTGGCGGCGGGGGCCAGGGGGGAGAAGGAGGGTGGTGCCCTGTAACAACAGTAGTTCATACAGTCTATTTTGTAATGCATCAAACACTGTTTTGTGACATTGATCTCTTAATCTTGCAAACAGATGTTTAAATCTTGTTTTAAATGTTGTACATGTGTATGTCTTGTCTCTAACTAGCTGACTAACTCTCTGTATCTCCAGTGGAGCCCAGCCCAGTCTCAAACACAATAGAGTCTCAATAAATATTGAATAATTTGAGATGTATGCAGTTTCAGTGGGTTAAAGAGGACATAAAAGAATCAGCTCTACTACAGTTTACTTCAATACAGCTGCTAACAAAGTTAAAGTCCACTCAGGAATGCTATTGTATCAACTTTTGTGCCTAGATAGAACTCCTATAGGATAATGGAATTCTCACTTCCAAAAGTAATTTTTTGGAATTTCTCCCTCACTTCCAAAACCTTCAGAAATATAGGATCTCAAACTTAGAAAAATTACTTTGTATAATTATTTATTCACTTATTATCTATGAATATATATGCAATTGTATTAACACAAATGGATATAGATATAAATGTGCTTGTAGATACACACATGTGTACACATATACACATGTGCAAGCAAATACAGTAGCTTTTAATGTTAAGGAGAGAATCTAATCGACTTTATTCTTCCGTTTTGCAGCTTAGATTGGAAAAGTTCCAAAGCACTTACGGGGCTCTGCTGCCTTAAACAGGCTACCCTGCCATATGGCAGTTTTACTGTGGTGGTTTAGTTATAATTGATTTATATTAGATTATGACGATATACTCCGAAGTCCATTAACAAAGTGACTAAGCTGAGTTCTTGACTACTGGATATGCCTGTGTAAAATTTAAGATTTTTATTTCTAATTTTCAGTTCCAGTCTTTGTTACTGTCTCTCTTTGTTTCTGTGCTCTTTGTATCTAAAATTCATCTGCCCTGGGAAAATGTTTTACAAGGGACATATATTATGAATCACGTTGCTTCAAGTTCACAAAAGCTATGACGTTGATATTCTTCATTTTCAGTCAAGCATTCAGTAATAGTTGCTAGTTACTCATGTTGAAAATGGTCAGGAAACATGTAAATTCACTATGAACTAAGTAAATTAATATGAACCAACACTTTTAAGAAAACAGTACCATACCAACATTTTAAACTAAGATGCTAATGAGAAACAAGATTAGATTTGTGATTTTCCTCCTTTTTTTTTAGTTTTCCTATCCTTTTTTCTATCTCTTCATAATGTCATTGATAAGTTAAAAAAAATGAACATCAACTAGCACAGATCTCATAAATTCTTAATTATTAAAAAATAATTAGTAAGAATTCTATGGAGAATTTACAAATTTATCTTCTTAAAATTTAATATATAGTAAATCATCAACTATTGGCATATATGAAGTTACATAATAATTTGCAAACCTAATAGGCACATATTTAAAAGCAAAGCAATTAAAACTTAAATGACTAGAGATGGTCATGTTGGGGAGTACAGCTTTATAAACATTCATCCTAGATGAATACTTTTCTTAATTCAAGCAAAACAGCTTTAGCTTTTCTTTTTATATTTTTGGTCACAGTTTCCCCACCCTATTGCCCTCAGGAAAACCCCACTCCTGAGTTTGTGAGACCTCTAAGATGTGTCTCATTCCGTGATTCAATAGTCTGTACCAATTCAGTCAAAATAAAAGAACATCCATATAAGCAAATAAAATGTGGATTTAATGCAAAGTTCCTGATTTATTGAAAAACATTGGCTAAAAGTACTTCATTTCTTTTACTGCTGCAATAAAGTGGTTTTACAGTTAGTAACATATAACTTCCAGGAGTGACAAATTTGGTACTTAAAAAATATTTAGGTTAAAAAAAAGCCCTGTCACTTCTACTAAGTCATTTTTAGAGCATGATCATTTTAATTCTTCCCTCTTTCTAATTTTATAACCCAGAGACAACCTTTCCAAGGAAAATCCCCTAACCTCCTGTAAAGAACCCTTCTGCTTCTCATTGTTTATGATTCTCGATGAATGATTAGTGAGGTTAGAATTGACCTGGAAATTAACCAACACTTGGGTGCTTTTGCTTGGTGCTCTGTGCACATAATAAATAAACACCATCATTTTAAAAGAGCTTAAATGTACAAATTTAACCTTTGATTGTTAGTAGAGATCAAGTATTTCAGTTACTTAGTGCTTATAATTTGCTGAGGAAATACTGTGCCCAGTCAAAATGCTACAGTCAAGGAAAATTTGCAGGTGCCAAAGATTTAAGCTGAGGAAGAAACTGGCCTGAATTTAAGATAATTTTGGAGATACATAGTTAAAAATTTCAATGTGACTTTGAGAAACATTTTTAACATTATATCTGTAAGTCATTAATGAATCATGTTCCACACAAATAAGCAAACAGAATTTTTCAGCCACTGTTAACAGCAGAATTTTTACATTTTGCTTATTGATTTAGAGAAATGTCTGCTATGTTGCATATTTCAATTTCCATATTTAATTTTGGAATTCGTTTAACAAAACAAGGATTTCCAAGTAAGAGCCTTGAATGGACAAGTTAAGAAATTGGTGTTCAAAATGAGGTATGCATTATAAATCTGTTTATAAAACAGGTAGCCAGACCTGTATCATCAGAATTTCATAAAATAGCTTTGAGGATTTTGGTGTTTTTTGAAAAGTCTTTATAAGATTTTGGTGTGTGCCTAGAAGTTAGAGGCATTTGTCAAATATGGATGAGGCCATGTAGACTATTTTGTAGGACAGATGTGACTTGCTCTTAAAATGGTTTTCCTCAGAGCCGTTGATTTCCTGCCTGTCCTCTCCCACACTTCTCTAGAGGAGGCCTTCTCTCACAGCACTTAATGTTCTTTGTCCTTTAAGTTAGTGTTTTAGGCAATTTCCTCTCTTCCTCTAACTGACTGGAGACTCTGGAATGGGAGCCTTGTCTGCCTTGCTTCCCATATTATCACTAGTGATTAGTGTAGGGTTTTGCCCACAATAGATAATTGATTGATATTTATTGAATGAATGTAGAATTTAATTTATTGCTTTAATTCATTAAAATGTGCCTTTTAAAATGAGCATGCTCAAACAGTGATTTGAATGAAGAGTTGGGGTGGAGTGAGGGTGAGGCAGGGAGATTTAGGGAGTTTGGGGAGATGGTCATTAGGAACACTCTGACTTTCAAGTGTGAGTCCCCCTTCCAGCACCAGGCGTTTTTGCATTTAGTCTTGAAATATCCCAGAAGTCAGTTGAAAACTGAAGACTGTGCAAATATGTGCCAAATTTCCACATGGTCTTTATTTGTTCTTATAGCTATGCAGTTATATTTCTACTCCACGTTGAAAAGTTGAAAAAAATTGTTTGTAATAAAAACATAATTCAATGACAGTGATATAAATGTTCTTTGATTCTTTGATAAGGTGTATGTTCAGCTGGTAGTGGATTTTTGGTAAATTTTTCAAGAATTTAGGAAATTGGTTAACTTGCATTTATTAGTGAAATAAAATGAAGTAATTCAGTCAGCTGATTTATTTCTGATAACCATCATATGGGTAGAGAGTCGTACGGTTACCAAATTAAATAGTATTGTGTGAATAGGAAAAGTAAAAATCTTTTAAAAAAGAATACCCAAGGATTTTCTGAAACTTTCTCCTAGGACTTGGCTATTAGTGATCATCTTGAAAGCATAGCGTAGCAATGCTTTGTTTATATTAGATACCAGCTCCTCCCTTCTACCCAAGTGGAAACTTAGGTCTAAATAATTTACATGCCTATCTCAAGGTAATATAACTATTTAATGGCAGATCTGGGCTAGAAATTGAGTCTGTAACTTACTGTAATGGAGAAGGCAATGGCACCCAACTCCAGTACTCTTGCCTGTAAAATCCCATGGATGGGGAAGCCTGGTGGGCTGCAGTCCATGGGGTCGCTAAGAGTCGGACACGACTGAGCGACTTCACTTTCACTTTTCACTTTCATGCATTGGATAAGGAAATGGCAACCCACTCCAGTGTTCTTGCCTGGAGAATCCCAGGGATGGGTGAGCCTGATAGGCTGCCGTCTATGGGGTTGCACAGAGTTGGACATGACTGAAGCGACTTAGCAGCAGCAGTAGCAGCAGCAACTTACTGTAAAATCTTTCCATTACAACGCTACTCTAAATTTTTCTACATCTGGACCATACAGGAATAAGGGTTATAGTCATCACTTCTTTCCTTAATGCACAATGCACTTACCTCAATGATAAGAATTGTTTAATTTTGGCTCCAGAGGAAATGAATTATTTCAAGAATTAGAATGTGGAACTCTGATCAAAATTTGCAAAGCAACAATGAGTCATTTGACATAACTCTAATACATAATGTCCTAATTAGATATCTTCCATTTAAATGCTATTGAACATGGGAATTGAAGTTAGCACACATCAGTTCAAGTGTCAGCACTCAGCTTCTCTACTGCCTGGCAGTGTGGTGCTGGATAATTGCTTTAGCTTCTCTGGTATAATGTTTCTTCATTTATAATATCAAATATCTGTTAAAACTGATGTGAAGATTAAATGATACTTTATGTTGAGCTGCCTGTGTAAATCGTACTTTAAAAATATTATGCGGGTGTTGATAAATGTGAGTTTCTATGTATCTAGTTTAGTTTATAAGAATGGAATGTGTCAAAAGAACTTAATGTCCTATATTCTACCCATGACCTGATGACACTCTACCCATACCTGTAGATGTCAGAGTTAAGACAGCTAAAATAACGTACCTCTAATGATCCTGACCCCTAATGGGAATTACCTGGGCAAGTTGGGAGCAGGATCTGTCACGTACTCTTGTAATTTGAGATTTCTTGATGATACAGACAATTTGGGCTTCCTAGGTGGCTCAGTGGGTACAGAATCCACCTGCAATGCAGGAGACGTCAGTTAGATCTCTGGGTTGCGAAGATCCCCAGGAAAAGGAAATGACAACCCATTCCAGTATTCTTGCCTGGAAAATCCCATGGAAGGAGGAGCCTGGTGGGCTACAGTCTTTAGCGTCACAAAGAGTCAGACAAAACTAAGCAACTGAGCACAACAACAGTAGACAATTTATGCTATCATAAAATTTGAGGTAAATAGCAGTCTTAGGATTGGAAGGCACCTAACAGAGACTGATAACTGGATTCCCAAGCCCAAATCCCATGGATATTAACTCTTCGATGTAGAAAGGGGCCTGGGAATCTACATTGTTCATAGTCACTTCCTCCTCATGTTGGCTCAGGTGATTCTACTGACCACCTGTTTGGGTGTGAGAAGCATGCAAGTGATAGTCACTTAGTCGTTCTGACTCTTTTCGACCCCTGGACTGTAGCCCACCAGGTTCCTCTGTCCATAGAACTCTCCAGGCAAGAATACTGGAGTCAGTTACTATTCCCTTCTCCAGGGGATCTTCCCAACCCAGGGTTCAAACCCAGGTCTCCTGCATTGGAGGCAGATTCTTTACCAGGGAAGATTCTTTACCTGGAGCCACCAGGGAAGTCTTGCACCTTCTTCAAATTCCTGATTGGGTTATTTAATTATCCTCCTCTTCCCTCTGACCCAGGTTTTCCTGAAGCCCAACTAGATTTCATCAGCAGTTTTGATGCTTGAAACATTTTACTGTGAATAATTAAGGCCCCAAAGATAATGTATGCATCCTTTTTCTTTTTCTCTTTTGGTTGATCTAGATAATCTTGCAATAAGAAATCAGTGAAAATCGTTTTCGACAAAAAGTATGTTTTCCGTTTTCATGTTGTTCTCAGAGACCTAAAAATTTTGTATCCTGTCCTTTGCTTACATGATAATGATGGGGTTTTTTATTTTCTTTCTTACTCCAGGGATAATTTGACACTGAATCAATTTTAAGATACCCAGGTTGGCGTGAAAATTCAAATCGATATACAGAAACTTGTGTCGTGAGAAAACTGACAAAAAAATATAGACAATTGTTTCACTCTGCATTACTTACTTTTTACTGTCTTTCAGAACTAGAGAAGATGGATATTTATGTATTTAAGTTGTTGTATTAATTTTTTTCCAATAGGTCTGCTTTTTTGAGACTGTAAATTCCTTTTTAATCCATGTATTAAAAATATAGATATTCCCCCCTCTGGATTCCCAGTTTCAGTGCCTTATACATAGAGGGGCATGGCCAAAAATGTGTTCTTTCTTCTAAACCATTTAAATAATATAGTAATGTCTATAATTGGCAACTTAGTTAAATCTGCAGAATCCCTGTACAGTAGCACTTAGATTGATGAGTGATTGAAGAACTGGGAGAAGGTATATAACCAGGGCCGAGTATCTGGGGATTCTGTCTGACACGCAGACCCTGCCCTGAATGGACGTGTGAAGCTTGGAGGCTGCAGTACAGACCCAAGCAGCAAGGATAGTCCGTTTATATCACTTGACTGAGCAAAGGCTGGTAGAATCCAGGGCAAGACAGAAGGGCCAAGGTGGGAAACTAGAGCAAAGCTGGTAGCTATTTTAGTGTTTTCAGGTCCCACTGGTTATTGGCTTGAGAACTCTGAGTCCTCGGTCCTCACTTGCACAGAGGAAGGCAGGGTTCTGGAGTAAGCCATGCTGTCCGCATTGAAATGAAAAGGAGACACTCCCAACATTGTCCAGTACGTATGTCTAGAGACAGAAAAGTGATAAGAGCTTAGTTCAAAAAATATATATACAAGAATTCAAGAAATGTGGTATAAAATAATGGTCAAAATATATACCAGTTTTTTAAAGATTTATTTTATTGCAGTTAATTTCTGCAGTTTCTGCTGTACTGCAAAGTGAATCAGATCTATCATCTATCTATCTATGATTTCTCATATTCTTTTCCATTATAGTTTATCACAGGATACGGAATATCTTTCCCTGTGCTATACAGTAGGACCTTATTAATCCATTCTGGTTTTTTTTTTTTCCAATTTTTATTCTATATTTGGAGTATAATTGATTAACAATAGTGTGTTAGTTTCAGGCATACTGCAGAGTGATTCAGTATACATATGCACGTGTCTGTCCTTTTTCAGGTTTTTTTCCTGTGTAAAATTGATGCTAATGAACTTCCTTACAAAACAGAAATAGACGTACAGACTTAGAAAACAAACTTATGATCACCAAAGGGGAGCGCTTTGGGGGAGGGACAAACTGGAGTTTGGGAGTGATATACATACACTACTATATTTAAAATAGATAACTAATAAGGACCTACTGTATAGCACAGGGAACTCTGCTTAATATTCTGTAACAACCTAACTGGGAAAATGTTTATAATTTTAATGGTAAAAACATAGATGTTACTCCCTCTGGAGTCCCAATTCTGTGCTTCATACATAGAAAGTAATGGCCAAAAATGTGTTCTCTATTTAAATAATGTGGTAATGTCTATAATTTGTTTTAAGATAAATGCAATGTAGTTCAGGCCTACAGCACAAGTGAAATACCTAAGGCTAGCATTCTTGAACCTCAGAGCTTTAAAATCAGTCCTAATAAACAGAGGAACTTGTTAGAAGAACTTGTTGCATTTCTCTTTTTGCAGTTCATTGGCTCCATTGTTAAAAGAGTGTTTCACAGTTATGGAAATAAAAGCCATTAGAAGCTTATTTGTGTGAGATAATCTATAACACTGCCTTTCTATAACCAGAAGATGTGTAGTGAAACATGTTTACAAAAATCTTGACTGCATGCTCGGTGGGATTCTTTTAGGGAACAATAGCTAGTACTTTGCCAGTCCTATATATTTTTCTATGTATCAGCTATCTCGATTATATAACTCTCACTGTATTTCAAAGCAGTTTTTATTCCACTGCCTAAGTCAAGGTACTGCCGAGTTGGTGAGCTGCTTGAACTCCCCATTGAGCATCAAACAGTGGGTAGGTAATGCGAGCCGCAAGCTCAGTTATTACCGTGATAATCTTTTGAGAGTGGATGATTATGGTAGTACATTGTTTTCTTGTCGGTGGCTTTTCTCATAGGTCATTTGACTCAGGTAAATTTTAAATTCTGTTTCATGGTTTGCAGGGGAGCAAGGAGCAACCATATATCTTGTGCCTAGCTCTCTGAACTGCATGTGTTTGAAAGCAAAGAGCAAGGGAGCACTGATACGTTATCTAATTTGCCACTTCTTTCTTCCTTTCAGAATCTTTTCATCTTTCTGTGCCTATGTTTATGCATGTATCTTCAACTTACACGGCAGGCAGTTAAATTACATAACTCTGTACCTACTAATATAACCATATCTAAACAATCTCAGGTATTGCACCAGGATCACTGTAGATCACAGATTGTGTGTTACCAGCATAAAAGTAAGTTATGTATGATGTAGTTTCTATTCTTATTTTTTATTTGAACTCTTAATATCAGCTAGACTTATTTTCCTCTAATCAGGTATTTATTGAGTTCATACAATGGAATCTAAAAGATTGGAATGTAAAATTAATACCAAAAAAATTATATTCTCAAAAGTTGAAAAGATTCCTTTGCAAGGAGAAGAAATAGTTTCATGTGTAGTAACTGCAATCAATACATGCTCCCTAAATTAATGGAGGATGACACTATAGGATTATTTTCCCAAAACTCCAGAAAATATGTGGAAGCAAAGTGAGAGTAAGAGAAGCTTGGTATGGGCTGGAAAAATGTGTTATGTCACATTTTTAGTGTAAGAAGAATAATTTTAAACACAGGCTGCATTGCTTCCTTTAAGTTTCATGGTTTGTTCTGCCATTAGTATATTTGGTCTTCCATAACAAAATACCTTAGACTGGGTGGCTTAAACAACAGAAATTTATCTCCTCACCATTATACAGGCTGGGAATCTGAGATCTGAGTGCCAGCCTGGTCAGGTTCTGGTGAGGACTCTCCTGGCATACAGACAGCCATCTTCTCCTTGTGTGCTCACATAGCCTTTTCTCAGGGTGAGTGGAGAGAGAGGGCACTCTGCTCTGTCAGCCTGTTCTTATAAGGACACATCTCACTGGGTCAGAGCCCAGCCCTTAAGGCTGCATTTATAATGGGTTCCAAAAAGACACTGTCTGCAAATAAGGCCGCATTGGGAGTTCAGACTTCAACATATCAGTTTTGGAAAGACAAGTCAGTCCATAGCAGTCAGTAATGAGTTTGCTGAGAGAATGGCATGCATGTAATAAGAATGTATCTTAAGTAGGTAAGTAGGCATCCAGCTGATGCTCAGATAAGAACCACATGGCAGGCCCTCGACTGGGTTCAACTCTATTTAGAATAGAGTGTCAATTTTGAGTGCAGTTACAAAAGCATAAACTAGCTTAAGTGTAAAACAACATCAACAACAGCTTAGTGCAAATGATGGGAATGGGGCTGCAAATCCCAATTTGGATCTGGCTTCCAAGTTAATATTCTGCAGTTGAGTGAGTGGATGAGCAGTCAAATATTATATATGTGCTCTGAAAAAAATCCATATTCTCTGAGAAGGTGCAGATTCTGTTAGATCAAACAGTTCAGTTTGATTGTTGGATTGTCTTGTATTTTTCTCTATTTGATTTGCCAATTATGGCAAGAAATATATTTTCACCTCTCATTATGAATATGAATTTTCCACTTTTCTCTTGTAATTCACTAAATTTTTGCTTATGTGTTTTGACGCTATGCTATTAAGTACACACAAGCCATTGTCACCTCCTTTGAGTGAATTCCAAGCTGTGTGATTGCTGTCCAATGGGAAAAATATGTTTAGTTTTATATGCTATGCTATGCTAAGTCACTTCAGTTGTGTCCGACTCTGTGTGACCCCATAGACGGCAACCCACCAGGCTCTGCCCTCCCTGGGATTCTCCAGGCAAGAACACTGGAGTGGGTTGCCATTTCCTTCTCCAATGCAGGGAAGTGAAAAGTGAAAGTGAAGTTGCTCAGTCGTCTCCGACTCTTAGTGACCCCATGGACTGCAGCCCACCAGGCTCCTCCGTCCATGGGATTTTCCAGGCAAGAGTACTGGAGTGGGGTGCCATTAAATTACCAAATCATCTTTCAAAGTGACTGTACTATTTATCTTCCCACTACCAATGAATAAGAGTTCCTGATATTCCATACTCTTGCCAACAGCTCACATTGTTCTAGATTTTGGCCATCCTACTAGGTAGGTAGTGGCATCTCATTGTTTTAATTTACACTTGCCTGATGATGTAGGATGTGGAACATCTTGCCGTGCACTTATTTGCCATCTGTATATCTTCTTTGTTGACATACCTGTTAAGATTGGCATACCTGTTTTTAAAAAATGGCCCATTTTTGATTGGGTAGTTTTGTTTCTTATTTAATTTTTTGAGATATTTTGATCCTTTGTCAGTTATAACTTTTGCAGATATGTTCTCCCAGTCTGTGGCTTGTCTTTTCCTTCCCTTGACATTATCTTTTGCAGAGAAGACATTTTTAATTTTAATTATTCCTTTACCTTTATTTTTTTTATTTCAAGTGTGCCTACTTAATGTACTATGTAGGCAGGTTTTTTAAAATGTTAACTCAGAGCCTTTGTCCATTAACTGGGTATTTCTTCTGTTTGCATTTATCATGGTTATGGATCTACCTCTATGTATTTCTCCCATACAATCTTGTATCTTATAAATTATTTGATTCTTTCTTTACCCTCTTTTTGCAAACATTTTTTTTTCAGCTTTTAAAAAAATCTTTTTTTTACTCACTTGGAAGATATATGTTCTTATTTCTGTTTTTTAAATTTTTCTTTGAGCGCGGGGGGGGGCGGGGCAGGAGGTGGAAAAAAAAATTTTTCCTTTATGTATTTATATTGATATTTCAACAGCAACAAAGTCTATCATTAAGCAACATCTATATCCTTCTGATGAACAATTCTAAGACTATAAAATAATTTAATCCCAATACACTTTCTTGTTTTATGTGATCTTATTTTCTTATATTTTAGAAATTTACTATTGTTATAAATGAAATATTTATATAGATGTATTCTGCTTGTTTACCGGGGTTCTTTGTCCCTATTGTCTTTTGCATTTGACTCTTAATTTCTTATTCCTGAGAGAACTTTGTGTTTCCTTCTGCAATATTCTCCAAGCAGTGAACCCTCAGCATCTTAAAGCCTAGAAAGATCTTTATTTGGCTTTTAATACTGAATAATAAACTAGCTATATTAAAATTTATGTTTACAGTTAATTTCTCACAAAATTTAAAGAGATTATTCTGTTATTTTCTGGCTTCATTTCTTGCCATTGGAAAGATTAATTGTTGTATTAATTGTCATTCCTTTGTAGGATATCTATCTTTTCTCTATGGTTACTTTTAATCTTTTTTTTTGACTTTGAGGTTCTGTAGTTTCACATGATCTGCTTAGGGGTGGCTTTTTAAAAAATATGATATGTGTTTTCCAAATATGATGATTCATTTCATTTATCAATTCCAGAGAAAATGTTTAGCCATTATGTTTTCAAATATTTATTTTCCTCCAGCCTCACTATTCTCTTTTCCTGGAACTTGCTAGAGATATAACTATTAATTCTTCCTTCCATATATTTTACTACAGAGATTAAATTCTCGCCTGAGGATTTTTTTTTTATGTAAATGTATTCATGTCTAGAAGTTAAATTTTTCTTCAAATCTGACTACTGCTTTAATAGTGATTTATTTTAATAGCATGGAGTTTTTGATTACTCCCTTTATATCATGAATTATTTTAAATCTCTCTCTCTTTTTTTTTTTTTTTTGCATTTATCTACTAGTTTCAAATCAGTTTCCTCAAGTGTAAAAGAAGATAATTGTACCCATTCACTAAGTTACCATGGCATTAAATGAATGAATACATGGAATGTCCTTGGAACAGGGCCTGCAAACAGTAATTCTTCAATAAATGTTGACTGTCGTCATTATCATCACCCAAAGTTTCTAGGGGCCCAATTCTGATAAATCTATGTCTTTAACCATATATTTTCTAATTTGGGGTTGTGGTCTTATTTTAAAAGGACTTCATCTGTGCAAATCCTGGGTGTTTTGGGAACATGTTTTACCAGAACAGTTTTTATATTTGCTTCTGTCAGCTGCCTTATGAAATATTACCAGCCTGGGCTATTTTTGGTCCCAATTTATCAGAGGTTGGGTTCTCAGAGTAAAGATAGTGTAAATTCTAGCCCTAAACCCTGATCAAGGTGTATAGGTATGTCGGTGCTGACACACCCTACAAAATTCATGTCTTTTTACCACCTAAAACTCAGGTAAGACAGACAAGTTTCCCAAGTAACTTGATATGTTGGTAAGTTTAGTTTATAGAGATACCTGAGTTCACGAAATGAGCTCGGTTAATTGTTAACCACGTGTGGCCACAAATGCCCAGGCTGACAGAATATAGAACCCAGGAGCCTGCCTACAGGTGGTGGTGACTTCACAGAGGTGACTGTTTTTTATTTTGTTTTGTGTTTTGAGACTAAGAATGAAAAATCAGATGTACATTTTAACAAAATTCCCACGATAGGCATTGCGATGGAGTGTAGGCCTGAACAATATAAGTTAGGAGACCAAATCAATAATCTTGGCAAAGCATGATGAGATCTTGAAACAAAGCAAGTGAAGCAGAGATTGAGGAGATGGGAGAGCAAGTAGAGGCTTTAAAGACAAGAAGCCCCAGGACTCTGTTAAAGATTTTGAGAGCTTTAAGTTTTCCCTGATGGCTTGGGGGTAAAAAATCCACCTGCAGTGCAGGAGATGTGGGAGTAAGGATTCAATCCCTGGGTTGGGAAGATCCCCTGGAGGAAGAAATGGCAACGCACTCCAGTATTCTTGCCTGAAAAATCCTATGAACAGAGCATCCTGGCAATCTACAGTCCGTAAGGTCTCAAAGAGTTCAATAAATAAACTGAGTGTGATGGGTGGGGTGTGGGGAATAGATAAGAAGACTGAGTTAAAAAATGTGGACTATCCAAACAAAAGAACCATGTAGGACTGACATTTAGGGAAGGATCAGAGTAAGAGGTCCTAGCCAAGGAAAATGAGGAGGAACTGTCTGAAAGATAGGAGGAAAACAGAGAGAGAAAGTGATTTCAGCTTATTTCATAAAAATTTAAGGCATTACTGATACATTATGACTTATGCTTATCATCTATTTGACTAAATGTGGCCTGATTTATATACCGGAGCAAGTTCAGGAACACAGAGCTCCATCACCTGAGCTTTGGATGATTCACATGAAAGGCTGACCAGGAATGAGAAAATGGAGGCATCCTTTTAAAAGCTTTTCAGAAATGGATCTTTCTGATTGTCATTTTTTCCTTCTGCCTGACTCATAATCCTACTTTCAGCATTGAGAAGGCGATAATCTCCTAAGAAGTCACTTGAACCTTATGGAATGGGCTCCACTCCTCACTAAGCACCTTACCGATGTCTAGTCCTAATATCTGAGTGTTGCTCACTGAGATAGGGTGCATAACTTCTCTGAATGTATGTATTTTAAATGACTGATCTTCGAACTTGTAAGGTGTTCTTGAAAGAGGCTGCCTTACTTGTATATGGTGTATGTATTTTAATTAATCTGATTTAACAAGAGTCTATAGTTTTTCTTTTTCTCTCAGAAAAAGAAACTTGAGAGAGTTAAATGGTTTTGCTCTTGGAAAACTTCCCGATACTTGTTCTTAGATGTTTGGTTATATTTTGAGAAGCAGAGACATGTCCTGGGCTGTTTGAGCCGCAATAAAAAAATAGTACAGACTGCAAAGCTTGTAGGGAGAAGGCCATGGCACTCTACTCCAGTACTCTTGCCTGGAAAATCCCATGGATGGAGGAGCCTGGTAGGCTGCAGTCCATGGGGTCGCTAAGAGTCGGACATGACTGAGCGACTTCACTTTCACTTTTCACTTTCATGCATTGGAGAAGGCAATGGCAACCCACTCCAGTGTTCTTGCCTGGAGAATCCCATGGACAGGGGAGCCTGGTGGGCTGCCGTCTATGGGGTCGCACAGAGTTGGACACGACTGACGTGACTTCGCAGCAGCAGCAGCAGCAGAGAGGCTTATAAGCAGTAGAACTTGTTGCTCACAGTTCTGGAGGCTGTAAATCCGAGATCAGGCTGCCAGCTTGATCCTCTGGAAGAGGACCCTCTTTATGATTACAGACTTCTTGTATCCTCACAAGTGAGGTCTGTGGGACCTCTTTTATAAATGCACTAATCCCATTCATTAAGTCTCTACCCTCATGACCTAATCATCTCCCAAATGCCCAATACCACCACTTTTGGAGGAATGTCATCATATAAATTTTGGAGAAGCATAAACATTCAGGGGCTTAACAGCTGGCTCTGGTGGTAAAGAACACACCTGCCATTGCAGGAAACTTAGGAGATGCAGGTTCAATCCCTAGAAGATCAGGAAGATCAATCAGGAAGATCCCCTGGAAGAGGACATGGCAACCCACTCCAGTATTCTAGCCTGGAGTATCCCATGGACAGAGCAGCCTGGTGGGCTACAGTCCATAGGGTCACAAAGAGTTGGACATCACTGAAGCAACTTAGCATGCATAAACATTCAGACTGGAGCAAGGGGAACATGTATGAGTTTTTTAAACTCAAGTGAGGATCCTTTGCTAGCAACTCCAAACTGCACAGGAAATAACATTATTGAAATTTACATCCTATGAAGAATAATTTCTGAACTGAATTGAGTGTATGCATAGCAATGTATAAAATTTCAGATTCAAGGATACTGACAAAAAACAAATCTCACAAGGGACTGATATGTACAACAAGATGCCAGTTCATTTATTTGCAAAATCTGTCAAATGGACCAGAGATTCATGTTAGACATTCTATCATATTTTACTTCTGTAAGCAAGCTGTATGGGAATCCAAACTATCAGAAGGATGTATGGCAAGCTGTGATCAAACTTAGAGGTCTAGGTGCATAATGCTAATACTTAATTGCACTAGAATTTGGAAGTCTGCATTGTCCATCTTCATAATTAGGAGATAAGTGTGCATCTGATGAAGTACTCATGATGGCTTGTCAGGTACCTTTGCTCTTGTTTTCTTTTGTTTCCATAGATGATTAATTCACTTTCTAAGTGGATTAATTTTTATTTATATTCAGTGTATTATAGTGTACATTTAATTTTTTATATAATGTCTCTGTATTAGAATGCCAGCTCCATGGTTCTTTAGAAGAGGGATCAGAAAATGTTTTATGTGAGGGGCTAAATAGTAAATGTAAACTCTGCTGTTGTGTAAAAGCAACCATAGACCACTTGTAAATGAATGGATATGATTGTATTTTATAAAAATTTATTACAAAAGCAGATGGTGGGCTAGATTTTACCAACCCCTACTCTAGAGCAGTATCTGGGATTAGTAGGGAATTTAAAAAAAATTTACAATGTCTGGAATAAATGAAATGAATCAAGATGATAAAATCAAGTTACCATCATCGACTGCATCGGTCCAGGTATTATTTGCTATCTAGCACTGTGCTAAGTGATTGGTCCATGTACATTTTCTCATTTATTATGTCAGTCCTTTCTATAAAGTCTGTCAGTTCTGGCTGCAAGTGAACAAGATCCCCAAATAACATTGACTTATATAAGAAAGAAGGCTATCTTTCTTAATGTATATGGAATTTAGTGTAGGCAGTCTATGATTTTTTGGCAGCTTTGACAGCTCTAGAATTGTAAGGCATTCACATTCATTCTATTTTGTTGTTCCACCATCTTCAACCATACATTTTCACTTCAAGGGCCAAAACAACTGCTCACACCCAGTCATCACACCTGACTCCATCCATCAAAAGAAAGAAAGGATGACATATATAGTTCTTCCTCTCTCGATGTTAAAGGCCTCCTGAGATTGCACATACATTTTCTCCATCATCTAATTTTAGAACTTACCTCATATGACCTACCAAAGTGGTTGGATAATGTTGCTTTTATTTTAGGCAACCACATACCCTATTTAAAATCAGAAATACCAATGTTAGAAAGATGGGTAGGGGCAAATAATGGGAGTTGGTGAGAAGTGTCTGCAACAGGTGGAACATCATCATTCCCATTTTTCCAGAAAGGACACACAGGCTTAGAGAGGTTAAGTAACTTGCCCTCAGTAAAGAATTAGAAGCGTGCTGGTTGTGTGTGAACAGGGCAGGTCTCTGGAAAGTTTTAAGAGCTGTCCCATGTTTGAAGCCATTCTCTCTCTTAAGGGAGACTTGACCTTTCCTGGTCCATTATGAGTTGTTATTTTAAACTTTATTCTCCATTGAAAGAAATTAATTTTCTTCCTTTTCAAGTGAGTGTTTTAATATCAGTCTAGTGTTACCTTGAAAGTGAAAGTGAAGTCTCTCAGTCGTGTCCGACTCTTTGTGAATCCGTGCACTGTAATCTACCAGGCTCCTCTGTCCATGGGTTTTTCCAGGCAAGAGTACTGGAGTGGGTTGCCATTTCCTCTCCAGGGGATCTTCCCGACTCAGGGATCAAACCAGGGTCTCCAGCATTGGAGGCAGACGCTTTAACCTCTGAGCCACCAGGGAAGAACATTTAAGGGAAGAACAGTTAGTTAAGTGTTACCTTAACTGCCTGTAATAATGCATAAGTTCCCTGAATTGAAATGTTTAGTTTTGATGTAATTGCTCACTGAAGTGCACTATGATGGTAAATTTCTAAAAGACACTGTAAAGACCATAGTAGATAGAACAGTGGTACCCAGATCATGATTGAGGTGCCTTAGGGTCAGAGTTTGGAGAAGGCAATGGCACCCGACTCCAGTACTCTTGCCTGGAAAATCTCATGGGCAGAGGAGCCTGGTGGGCTGCAGTCCATGAGGTTGCGAAGAGTCCGACACGTCTGAGTGACTTCACTTTCACTTTTCACTTTCATGCATTGGAGAAGGAAACGGCAGCCTACTCCAGTGTTCTTGCCTGGAGAATCCCAGGGATGGGGGAGCCTGGTGGGCTGCCATCTATGGGGTCGCACAGAGTCGGACACGACTGAAGCGACTTAGCAGCAGCAGCAGCAGGGTCAGAGTTACAGCTGTGCCACAGCATGATCTTATTTAATTACTTTGCCAAAGATTCTGTGGTGAATATTCTCTGTTTAGAAGAGATTCACTAAATAACCAGGCAATTAGGTGATATAACTATATGATTAATTATGGGAAAATTTTGTATTTCAAGAATTGTCTCTTTGCACTTAACTATAGTCATCAGAAATTCACATCGCTCCATCAGATACTTAAGCTTATGTTTTCAGCATAAAGCAAGCATCTGAAGATTTTTGCAAAGGAGACTAACAACCAGTTATCTCTTCTAGTTTTTGTGTAGCTTCTAAAAGTAGACTATTAAAATAAAGGACCTTCTAGTGAGTTCAAAAGTTTATTGCATTTCTTTTTTTTTTCTTTCAGTTTGGATTCATTTATACTTTTATTGAAGTGATGTTATCATTTATGTACCAGTTTCTTCCAAAAGTTTACCACTTTATTATTAAAAATGCTCTATGGAGTTACTGCTACATAAACAGCAATAGAGAACCACTAAAATATCTGTAATCTAGAATAATGATTTTTTTTTCCCTTGTTGGGTTACCAGATTGTAGCTGTAATTGCCTGAAATTTCAAAGATGTAACTATGCTTACATACATTTTGCATGTTATATGTATACTTAGTTATCAATCTGTAATTTAGGCAAGTGATATTGAGCTAATTCTGAAAATAGAATCCAATTTTTGTTATAGAATTTCATTTTAATAGTTCTAAAATGAGATATTTGAAGGCAGGCATGCTTTCTTACCTGTGTTTAAATCCTAAGAATTGAGTACAGAGCTGGACCCACAGACGTGGAAGTAGAAATAGTCTTTGTTTGAGAAAATGAAGTTAAAAAGAAAATTCCCCATCTAGTAGAAGATGATCTACACAAAATACATTTCTTAAGATTACTTATTAAAAACATTTCTTAATATATAAGTGACTAAAGCTCAGGATTAAAAACACAGTATTTTTTACCTTTATCCAAAATCTTAATATGGAAATAAAATGATATATTTGAAAAGTCATTTGTTTATATAAAATATGTATAAATCCTTAGATAGCTATTCTTGGATATTGTGAAAATGTCTTGTGTTTATAGATTTTTAAAAAATTCTTCTGTCATCAACCAGTCTTACATGCTTTTACATTTTTCTGGTATGTAGATTTAATTGGAGGTAGCCTGCATTTTGAAATCCCAAGGACCATTTTCACCAAAGAACTGTTTCATTCTGATTAAGCTGCATCGCATTTTATTCTTGCTCAAGGAGTATCCTGCCCTCAGTCCTGTTTCCTTTCACCTCTTGGTCAAAGAACTGCATCATTTCATAGTGAGATGAGTTCAGTAAAAAGGATAATAATAATAATAACAATAATAATAATAATAAAAAATGTTAATCAAAAACTGCATGTGTCTTTCTGATTGTGCCAGTGTTGTGGTATTCAATTATGCAATTTTCATTGGCATATTAATCATCTTTTCAACAAACAAGCCGGCGTTAATTAAAGCAAACCATGGATAAAGACATGTTGCCGGATCATCATTCCGTTTATCACAGTGCACAGGCTGGCCGTTAAGTAAATTCCGGACTGTGAGATGAATTTCAATGTTGGCTTCATCTTTTTTTGTTGTTGTTGTTGGAGTTTGAATGCAACTCATCTAACAATAATAACAACAAACTTCAGACTTCACAAGAGAAAGATGAATTTGTTTGTAATTAATGGTGAAGAAAGAAAGATAGAATAGCTGTATGCTTCATACATGGAATTAGGCTATTTACAACCAAACAATTTTTGAAGATGTTCCATTTTTTCCTCTTAACTCAAAGTACCGAAACGACAGGGTTGAATAGAGAATTTATCTCCTCTGTCTACCTTGCAAAAAATATTGTTTGGTAAAATGAGTTAGTAGTTGTAGTTTATATGCAAAACTCAGTATTTTGCAAAAAAGAATATATAGTGATGGTAGTATTTCAGCATGTTGAACTTAAATCTTTGAATTAAACTAAAATAAAATACTTTTTGTAAAAGCAACACAAGCCATCACACTTTCTGTATTTCAATTGCAACGTTCTTCAACTCTTCTCAATCCTCTTTTATAAGTAATAATTGTATCCCTAGACTTTCAAAACCTACATATAACAACAATATTCATTATAGAAGGGATAAACCCACTTAACAAAGTGTGTTGAAACAAGGAAAACCAAATATATTTGCTATTTTACTGTATTCTTGTAAGCTCCACATTAAACAATAATTGTAATTCATCTTAAAACCTAGACTCCACAAATATATCCATTGTTTGCTCTTTTAAAAAATATAAAATTTCCACAAACTAATTAGTTATAAGTCAGTTACATATGTTTAGTTGATATATGTGTTAAAACCTTAAGGATTTTGATACTTTATACAGACACCCCACTACAGATAATTTCTGCCAAAAATCCCAGATTATCTCTAGTACTGCAAAAAATGGTACTGATCAAAATATGTGAAACTGGAAAAATATTCTTTTATACAAAGTAGTATTTGTTTTCACACTTGTTTCACATTTTAATGAAAAAGAAGAATACATATTTCTTCTTGGAAAAATTATGTGTGAGAGAAAATGACCAGTAAAGTATCTGTAAAGTATACAAAGGTAAGAAATATTTCACGACCATCCGAGTAAAGAAATTTTGTGAGATTTTTACTTTTTGCTTATAGCTGTCTTCAGCTCAAGGCAATAATGATAGTTTTTCAATAGAATTCCCCAGTAGTAAATATAATAGTACACATACAATTCTTAGCAAATGATAAGCTCTCGTTTAACAGTACTTGACTCTTGAGAGTCCCTTGGACTACAAGGAGAGCCAACAAGTCCATCCTAAAGGAGATCAGTCCTTGTTCATTGGAAGGACTGATGTTGAAGCTGAAACTCCAATACTGTGGCCACCTGATGTGAAGAGCTGACTCCTTGGAAAAGCCTCTGATGCTGGGAAAGATAGAAGGCGGGAAGAGAAGGGGATGACAGAGGATGAGATGGTTGGATGGCATCACCAACTTGATGGACATGAGTTTGGGTAAACTCCAGGAGCTGGCGATGCGCAGGGAGGCCTGGTGTGCTGCAGTCCATGGAATCACAAAGAGTCCAGACATGACTGAGTGACTGAACTGAGCTGATTAGCAATGATTAGATTTAGGTGGGAAGCTTCTATTCTGAAATTAAATAGATATGAGAATTTTTATAATTTTCAAATGCAACTTATATTTATGACACTGCAAAGTAAAATATAATATACAAATATATAGCAATTAATGGCCTGTGTGCATTGTTAAGTGTCTTGAGTCATGTCCGACTCATTGTGATGCCATGGGCTGTAGCCCGCCAGGCTCCTCAGTCTGTGGGGTTTTCCAGGCAAGAATACTGGAGTGTGTTGCCATACCCTTCTCCAGGGCATCTTCCTGACCGATGGGATTGAACCTGTGTCTCTTATGTCTCCTGCTATATTTGCAATAGTTAGGGAAGATCGGTGGATTTACATCCTAATATAGTATTTTTTTGAGCTCACTCAGTTTTCTTAGACTCTGAATTAACTTGAGACTTCAGTCAGTTACCTCTTGTGGAAGCAGAATTTATAAAAAAGTTATATGGTAGGAGTTAAATGTGTTTAAACATATCTTGCCTTGAAAATAATATAAATCTAATTATTTTCTCTTAACAACTTTCATTTCAAATTAAAAGTTTATATTCTTTATATTCTTACAGAATATAGTTTGATCCTAAGATTACCGCTTAGTTTGACCTGATACAAACCTCTGAGCTTCTCATTTTTTGGCACCCCAAAATTTAATTTAGCAGCTACTTTGTGTACAAAGAAAACTCTGTTTATTGGAGGTACTGATCTGTGCTAGAAATTCTGGTGGTGGGATATAGAAAAGATCACACTCTTTTTGGAAAAGCAAGTGCTTATAAGTATGAATTATTTGTAGATTAAATCCTGGAAAAAAGATGAAGTCCCCATACTTTCACACTTTATACCTTGAGATTTGGACAGTCTTCTTACCTTCAACACACGCTGTGAGTAGTAATAAGAGAGGTTCTTCTGCTCTACTCATGACATCACCTGATGACATCATGCCAAAGTTGTGACAGACACAGATTGTGCTTATCAGACTCTCCCACCTTGGCCTCAGTTCCATGTGGCAGCTTTAACCTTTTTGACCTCCAAGTCATATTCCAAAACATCACCTTTTACTGCAAACCCTTATCAATATTCAATAGATTGATCTATCGGTGGAGAGACAAGCAGTGATTCTGTCCTCTAATTTATAGCTTACATTGCTTCTAATTGCAATCCTTTGTCTCTCTTTCCCTTTGCAGCAACCTTCTAGAAATTATTTCGTTATATGTTCCTTATTTATCCCCAGACTACAGTAGCAAACTTACTTTAAAAAATTAGATTGTCTACTGGATCCATGAGCCACTTATTCTTTAACTTATCCACCCTCCCATATAACCATATCTCTTGCACAGCTATTTTATATTGTTCTAATTATCCTCTTTTACATCCACTTGAGCTCTCTTTAATGTAAGTGTTCCCTAAGATTTTCATCTCAGCTTTGGGCATTCCCAGGTGACTCTGTGGTAAAGAATCTGCCTACCAAAACAGGAGACTCAGGGGACGAGGGTTCAGTCCCTGAGTGGGGAAGAAACGCTGAAGGAGGGCATGACAACCCACCCCAGTATTCTTGCCTGGAGAATCCCCATGAACAGAGGAGCCTGGCGGGCTAGAGTCCATACAGTCCATACAGTCCGCACAGTCGCAAACTGAGCGATTGAGCACGTGCACAGCCTGCATGCTTTCTGTGGTCTCATCCATATCCAGGGCCTAAGTAGGGTAAAAACTTCCAAATTCATAGCTTTAACTCACTATTGACCAGAGATGTATTAATCTATCTTCTGTTACATAAATGTTATTGACTGGAGAAGTTCGAATATTCATTTACAAAATAAATCACCAGCCATAGGCATTAGTTTCTGCAAAAATCACCAGGTCAATAATGGGTTAACATGGATCCCATTCCTAATCTACTGTCAAAAAAGTAATAACTAATCATCTCAAACTCAACACATCTAGGACTGAATTACTCAGCTTTCCTTCCAAATCAGCTATTCCTTTTGCGTTATACTTTTCAGTGAAAACCAGCACCATTCATCCATTCCCAAAGCCAAAAGACCACAGGGCCATCCTCGAGTGACATCTTGAATCTCTCTCTGTCCCCAGTGCTTTTGCCTTCATAAGGGCCATTATCATTAGTCCTTTTGAATCTGTCATTTCAGACTATGCCATGTCCCTTACTTTCAGGCCTTTCTGTATGCTCACTGCTTAGCCTAGACTTAACAACTTTAAAAACCTATAATTCAAAATTGTTTGACATTGAAAAGCAATTCTTTCTAGTTCCACTTAGTCCTCTCTCTCCCCCTATTCCTTTGGCCTTTTTCATTGCCCCCTGAACAAAACATCTGGGACAACGGTTTTCTAAGTGTAGTCTCTGGACCAGTGGTGACAGCATTGCATGGAAACTTCTTAGAGGTACCAACTTTCAAGTCCTGCCTGAGAATTAGTGAATCAAAACTCTGAGCACAGAACCAAACAATCAATGGTTTAACAAACCCTTCAGGGAATTCTGATGCTTGCCAAAATCTGAGCACCATTGGCCTTGGCTAGGAGTTTTTCTGTTCAAATTAGTGTGGTAAATATTTTAGGCTTTGAGGACCAAGAAGAAAAATAAAGAATATGTGAGTACTACGTATGGGCTTCCCAGGTGGCTCAGTGGGTCCAAGAATCTACCTGCAATGCAGGAGATGCAGGAGACACAGGCTTGATCCCTGGGTCAGGAAGATCCCCTGGAAGAGGGCATGGCAACCCACTCTAGTATTATTGCCTGGTGAATTCCATGGTCAGAAGAACCTGGCGGGCTATAGTCCATAGGGTTGCAAAGAGTCAGACACAATGGAAACAACTGAACATGCTTGCACTTATATATATGCCAGCTACAAAAAGTTGACAGAATGTTTATTGGTGACATTTTGAATTTCTATACACAGAAATTTAAATTTCACATATTCATATATCATGAAATGTTATTCTTGTTTTTTAATCCATTTAAAAATACAAAAACAGGAATTCTCTGTACTGTTTCTGCTTCTTTTCTAAGAATTTTAAGCCTATTAGATTAATTTAATAATCTAATTAATTTAATTAATATAATTAATTTATTTAATTTATTAATCTAATAATTAAATTAAATTAAAATTTTCTAATTTTAAGCCTAAAATTATTTTAAAATAAAAAGCTAAACACATACAGTGATGTGATCCACACAAACGCGCTATGACTAAAAAGTACTAAAAGTAATATTATAAGCTCATGATTTTGCAAAATGATTGATGGGACAGATTTGACCCATGGGCTGTGGTGTGCCAACTCCTGGCCTGCCCTCAGCCATCATTGGATCTCACTACTCTTGTATATATCATAGCCTTGAACATCTTATTTACTTTTTAGTCGTCTGTTTTTGAAGATCCATTTTCTCATGGATCTTCCACCAGTTTATTTGATATGCTTCCTAATCTGTTTGTGTCCCCCTCTCCTTCACTACATCTTCCTCTCCCTGTGGGCAGTGATTATATCTCATTAATTTATATATTGCCAGCAGAAAATATTGTACTTGGCTCAATAGTCACTTCTTCCGTAGGTAAAGAAAAGAATAAACATCTTGGGAAGCAGAGAATGCCATTTTTTTCATGGACCTTCCACCAATTTATTTGATATTGTTTGTACTTCTTCAATATTTATATTTGTAGGAACTCTTTTATGTGTTTAATTATTTTTAGCTTAAAATTAGCCCAAGGATTGAATTTATCCTTTTCCTCTTTTTAAGAACATTTCTATTTCTACTCATTCCATAAGCCACACAAGCTGCAAAATACGTGGATGCCATGTTTTCCCGGATGCCATGTTTTCAGTTAACATTTTATGGCTTTGTGGCCAAGGAAGAAGAGGAAATGGATTTTCAGTCTCTGCCACATATGGGATTTTAACTTAACATTACTCTTATACCTGAAAATCTGCCACCAATTGTAATATTCCACTGAACTTCTTAGGCACAGCTCATTTGTGTTGATCACACCACTATATGTGTTTACAGAAAAGAAGCAAATGAGTGCAGAACATAGACACACATTATTACCCTGCTTATTCTGTTACCATCTTCTATAACCATATTAGAATTATCAAAAGTTAACATTGATATAGTGCTATCAAATAAACTACAGACTTCATTGAGGTCTTTTTTAACTACTTTTGCCCTTTTTCTTTTCCAAGGTCTGCTCCACAATTCCATGTTGCATTTAGATTTTTTAGCTCAAATGGCAACCCACTCCAGTGTTCTTGCCTGGAGAATCCCGGGGACGGAGGAGCCTGATGGGCTGCCGTCTAAGGGGTCGCACAGAGTCGGACACGACTGAAGCGACTTAGCAGCAGCAGCAGCACTCCAATTTATACCTGTTGCTCATCTTTGTTTTTCATGACACTTTGAAGAGTAATGCTTAGTTATCTTGTGAATATCTCTGAATTTCAGTTTGTCTAGTGTTTTCTCATGATTAGATTGAGATGCATTTCTGGCAAACATCTTAGAAAAAATGAGGGTGTGCTTTTCTCTCCATGCATCGTGTTAGATAACTCATAATGTTGATAAATCTTATTACTGATGATGTTCATCTTTCGACTATGGTTATATCTGTTGGCCAAGCATTGTATTTGATTATCCTACTTAATTTGAAATGGTCTTAAAGCACTTTGATTCTAAATCTAATCTTGAGCAACATAAGGTATGATAAAGTATGATGTAAACACTTAGGAAAGAGATTTTTTAAATAAAAATAAAATAATTAAACAAAAGGCTAAATAAGAATTTGGTATCATGGAGCTATTGTTTCAGACACATGATGCTGAGAAAATAGAAATGTTCTGCCAATATTATCAAGGCATAGCAAAGTTTAAGTTGGACTGAATTCCTGTCCATACTGTGTTCACATTGAAAAAAATAAGCATGTAACAAACATTTTTATTTATTTGTTTACTTCAGAACTACACAACACTATGTATCCCTTTTAGGCAGCATGAGGGAAGGAAGGACGGAAGATTATAAAAGCAGAAACTTTGGAGTAGATAGGGCAGTCATGGAGAAGAGCTTTGCTGGAGAGGAGCCATGGCCAGGAAATTGAGTGCAAATTCTGAGTCCCCATATCACTATTACACATTGGAATATTGAAAGAATAGCAAAGACTTTCAATTTGAAGGTAAATTAAGTAAATAAAAGAATAATTTAAAATGTTCTTTTTCTGCTTGCATGTTTAAGCATAACTTGTAGAGTATTTTAAGACTGATCTGTTATAAGGAAGTTGTTTATATATAAATAGAGTTTTTGTGGACATTTCACTTGATTCTCCTTTTATTTTCCTCATCATACGTGTATTTATTGACCATCTACTCCTTGACCAGTCGGGTGCCAGGTGCTCCTTTTTATTATCAGAAAAGCAGAAAAGATTTCCTGGAGGAAAATTAGGAACATCTTATGCCCAGATATACTTTGTATAATTTCCAACTTAGCAATTTAATATCCGGTAGTTTGTTTACATAGCTGTCTCTCCTCTACTTCGAACTCAAAGTTCCTGTCCTTTCATTTGATGTACCAAACATCTGCTCCTAGCATCATTCAACCCCTGGGAAGAGGAATAAGAGTTCTCAGAAGAGAGGTGTGGAGGGAAGAGTATATGCAAAGATGTGATTCTAAGAGAAAGAAGAACACTTTTGGAAGCGTCTAAACAGTTCAGTCCTGCTGGATTGGGAGGGCTGGGAATGCAGCTGGAGAGGTCACAGCAGCAGAGGAATTCATATGTGCCTTGCACACTATGCAAACAGATTTAAACTTGACCTGCAAGTGATGGAAGCCATTGATGTCAGTCATTATATCTAATGAACTCATAGGGATGATAGATGAATTACAATAAGAGTGCAGCTCAGTTTCTGGATCCTTGCAGGCATTGGGCCATGCAGTCAGTAATAAGATTGCAAGTGTGAAATAGAGGAGGAAGAGAGATTCTTTTCTGTTACTGAGCACAGAGCAAATTCCAGGGAATGTTTAAATAAGCGTACTTTGCTTTGGCACACTCCGTCTCCTCTTTACCTCTTCCCGCCTCTCCCTGTAAGTGTTCTCTACTTGTAGGCCTTTTTTCCTGTCCTCACGGCCTGGCCATGACACAAAGATCACCTGATTTCTTTCCTACCACAATTCAGAGACTGTGACTTCAGCCTAAGGGATCTCTGTTGCATACTAGGAAGAAAAAAATGAGAAAAGTGGGGATGGCTGAGAGTCATAGCCAAGACTTTATCTACTTTTATAAAGAGGATGCTTATAGTTGGTGAAATTTCAGGCAACGATTGTCATAAATTGGAGTAAAATATGTCTGAAAGTGAAAGGGAAGATTCCAAGGGTTTAATGAAAGTCTGGCAGATGCTAAGTTCAAATTCCCTAGCCATCCTTGCTTTTCACACTTCTTTTTTTTCACATCCTAGATAAACTCCAGTATTTTGGCCACTTCATGCGAAGAGTTGACTCATTGGAGAAGACTCTGATGCTGGGAGGGATTGGGGGCAGGAGGAAAAGGGGACAACAGAGGATGAGATGGCTGGATGGCATCACTGACTGGATGAATGTGAGTCTGAGTGACCTCCGAGAGCTGGTGATGGATAGGGAGGCCTGGTGTGCTGCAGTTCATGGGGTCGCAAAGAGTCGGACACGACTGAGTGACTGATCTGATCTGACAGCTTTTCTAAAAGCTTAAACTTTATTCTGTAATATTCACTTTTAACCCCTCCCACCCTGTGTCAACTGTCATATTTCTAGCTGAAATAAATTTGTTCATAAGGGACCCAGGAGTTTCAAAAATAGCTATTGTAAGAGCAGAAAGAGCTTTTAGTGGGAGCACTGGTAGGGCTGAAGGGAAGTTTACAATAAGGGCTGATTAGATTATAGGGGTAGAGTCAAGCCTTCTCAGAGTGATCAGGAAGCAATTTCTACATGGAAATAAGTTGGGTAAAAAAAATGTAATTGTGTGCAATTCTAAGGCACCAAATAATCTTGAATACATTCTGTTTTGCATTTTGGTGGAACAGCGATTCTCTCCATTATTGCAGAGAAGAATAAATTTAATGATTTGTCTAGAAATGTTCAATTCCAAACCTTAATTTTCATAAACTGCCTTCTGTACATTATTGGTCCAATATTCAAAACTTTTGTTACACTACAAGTTTAAGATTGTGATAACTTAATGACTTCTCCCTTATATTATCCTTTATGAACCAGAAAGTTGCATATTATTTAGCCTGCAAAATAGCATGCTAAATATCATCATGAGAAGAATATGTCTTTAGAAATTATTGATAGAATACTTATTTTAAACATAAGATAGGGAGGTATCCTGCTCAAATTTGAGAATAAACACAGATTGGTTGAATGTCAGTATAAACCAAACACTTAAGGAATATTTCTAAATAAAGTGAGTGCATGGCATTTTTATATTTATAACTAAATGAGGTGCCATTTCTGGCCTGAATCCATATCATATGTATTTTATATATTTTTTCCCAAAACAATAACATTTCTGATATATTAAGCATTTTGACAGCTATTGAAGTTGAACTATACTGATTTTCCCTAAATATAATAAAAGGAAAGAGACAGAAGTATAGACCTTAGGAAGTGATAATTTAGTACACAACGTTTATTTTTATAGTATTGCAGAAAGTTTAATGGTCACAAAAACATTCTATATAAACATAAACCTATGGTATTTTTAAAAAGTAGTTTGTCTTATAGAATTCATTGAAGGACTTAAAATACTTTTTGAGTGTGCTTCAATTAAAATATCATTCTTATTTAGAGAATTCTGAAGCAAACAAAAGCTAAGATATTATACAGGTAGAACAGTTCAGTTCAGTTCAGTCACTCAGTCGTGTCCAACTCTTTGTGACCCCATGGACTGCAGCACTCCAGGCTTCACTGTCCATCACCAACTCTCAGAGTTTACTCATGTCCATTGAGGTGGTGATGCCGTCCAACTGTCTCATCCTCTGTTGTCCCCTTATCCTCCCACCTTCAATCTTTCCCAGCATCAGAGTCTTCTCCAAGGAGCCAGTTCTTCGCATCAGGTGGCCAAAGTATTGGAGTTCCACCTTCAACATCAGTCCTTCCAATGAATATTCGGGACTGATTTTCTTTAAGTTGGGCTGGTTGGATCTCCTTGTAGTCCAAGGGACTCACAAGAGTCTTCTCCAACACCACAGCTCAAAAGAATCAATTACTCAGCATTCAGCTTTCCTTATTGTCCAACTCTCACATCCATACATGCCTACTGGAAAAACCATAGCCTTGACTAGATGGACCTTTGTTGCCATAGTAATGTCTCTGCTTTTTAATATGCTGTCTAGGTTGGTCATGGGGAAGGCAATGGCACCCCACCCCAGTACTCTTGCCTGGAAAATCCCATGGACGGAGGATCGTGGTAGGCTCCAGTCCATGGGGTCACTAAGAGTCGGACACGACTGAGCGACTTCACTTTCACCTTTCACTTTCATGCACTGGAGAAGGAAATGGCAACCCACTCCAGTATTCTTGCCTGGAGAATCCCAGGGACGGGGGAGCCTGGTGGGCTGCTGTCTTCGGGATCACACAGAGTTGGACACGACTGAAGCGACTTAGCAGCAGCAGCAGCAGGTTGGTCATAACTTTTCTTCCAAGGAGTAAGCATCTTTTAATTTCATGGCTTCAGTCACCATCTGCAGTGATGTTGGAGCCCAAATATAAATTCTGTCACTGTTTCTACTGTTTCCCCATCTATTTCCCATAAAGTGATGGGACCAGATGCCATGATCTTCGTTTTCTGAATGTTGAGCTTTAAGCCAACCTTTTCACTCTCCTCTTTCACTTTCATCAAGAGGCTCTTTAGTTCCTTTTCATTTTCTGCCATAAGGGTGATGTCATCTGCATATCTGAGGTTATTGATATTTCTCCTAGCAATCTTTATTCCAACCTGTGCTTCATCCAGGTCCAGCATTTCTCATGATGTACTCTGCATATAAGTTAAATAAACAGGGTGACAATATACAGCCTTGACGAACTCCTTTTCCTATTTGGAACCAGTCTGTCATTGCATGTCCAGTTCTAACTGTTGCTCCCTGACCTGCATACAGATTTCTCAAGAGGCAGATCAGGTGGTCTGGGATTCCCATTTCTTGAAGAATTTTCCACAGTTTATTGTGATCCATATGATCAAAGGCTTTGGCATAGTCAATAAAGCAGAAATAGATGTTTTTCTGGAACTCTCTTGCTTTTCGATGATCCAGCGAATGTTCGCAATTTGATCTCTGGATCCTCTGCCTTTTCTAAAACCAGCTTGAACATATGGAAGTTCATGGTTCATGTACTGTTGAAGCCTGGATTGGAGAATCTTCAGCATTACTAGACTAGCATGTGAGATGAATAAGATTGTGCAGTAGTTTGAGCATTCTTTGGCATTGCCTTTCTTTGGGATTGGAATGGAAACTGATCTTTCCAGTCCTGTGGCCACTGCTGAGTTTTCCAAATTTGCTGGCATATTGAGTGTAGCACTTTCACAGCATCATCTTTCAGGATTTGAAATAGCTCAACTGGAATTCCATCACCTCCACTAGCTTTGTTCGTAGTGATGCTTCCTAAGGCCCACTTGACTTCACATTCCAGGATGTCTGGCTATAGCTGAGTGATCTTTTTTGTACAGTTCTTCTGTGTATTCTTGCCACCTCTTAATATGTCTGCTTCTGTTGGGTCCATGCCATTTCTGCCCTTTATCGAGCCCATCTTTGCATGAAATGTTCCCTTGGTATCTCTAATTTTCTTGAAGAGAGCTCTAGTCTTTCCCATTCTGTTGTTTTCCTCTGTTTCTTTGCACTGATCACTGAGGAAAGCTTTCTTATCTCTCCTTGCTATCCTTTGGAATTCTGCATTCAGTGGATATATCTTTCCTTTTTTCCTTTGCTTTTTGCTTCTCTTCTTTTCACAGCTCTTTCTAAGGCCTTCTCAGACAGCCATTTTGCTTTATTTTTGGATTTCTTTTTCTTGGGGATGGTCTTGCTCCTTGTCTCTCATACAGTGCCACGAGCCTCTGTGCATAGTTCATCAGGCCCTCTGTCTATCAGATCTATGCCCTTAAATCTATTTCTCACTTCCACTGTATTATCATAAGGGATTTGATTTAGGTCATACCTGAATGGTCTAGTGGTTTTTCCTACTTTTCTTCAATTTAAGTCTGATTTTGGCAATAAGGAGTTCACGATCTGAGCCACAGTCAGCTCTCAGTCCTGCTTTTGCTGACTGTATAGAGCTTCTTCATCTTTGGCTGCAAAGAATATAATTAATCTGATTTCATTGTTGGCCCTCTGGTGATGTTCATGTATAGAGTCTTCTCTTGTATTGTTGGAAGAGGGTGTTTGCTATGATCAGTGTGTTCTCTTGGCAAAGCTCCATTAGCCTTTGCCCTGCTTCATTCTGTATTTCAAGGCCAAATTTGTGTGTTACTCTAGGTGTTTCTTGAATTCCTATTTTTGCATTCCAGTCCCCTATAATGAAAAGGGTATCTTTTTGGGCTGTTAGTTCTAGAAGGTCTTGTAAGTCTTTATAGAACCGTTCAACTTCTTCAGCATTATTGGTTGGGGCATAGATTTGGATTACCATGATATTGAATAGTTTGCCTTGGAAACGAACAGAGATCATTCTGTCGTTTTTGAGATTGCATCCAATCATTGCATTTCGGAGTCTTTTGTCGACTATGATGGCTACTCCATTTCTTCTTCTAAAGGATTCTTGCCCACAGTAGTATATATAATGCTCATCTGAGTTAAATTCACCCATTCCAGTCCATTTTAGTTCCCTGATTCCTAAAATGTTGACATTCACTCTTGCCATCTTCTGTTTGACCACTTCCAATCTGCCTTGATTCATGGACCTAACATTCCAGATTCCTATACAGTATTGCCTTTTATAGCATCAGACCTTGCTTCCATCACCCGTCACATCCACAACTGGGTGCTGTTTTTGCTTTTGCTCCATCTCTTCATTCTTTCTGGAGTTATTTCTCCACTGATCTCCAGTAGCATATCGGGCACCTATCGACCTGGGGAGTTCATCTTTCAGTGTCCTATCTTTTTGCCTTTTCATACTGTTCATGGGGTTCTCAAGGCAAGAATACTGAAGTGGTTTGCCATTCTCTTCTCCAGTGGGTCACATTTTGTTAGAACTCTCCACCATGATTTGTCTGTCTTGGGTGGCCCTACAGGGCATGGCTCGTAGTTTCATTGAGTTAGACAAGGCTGTGGTCCATGTGATTAGATTGGTTAGTTTTCTGTGATTGTAGTTTTCAGTGTGTCTGCCCTCTGATGGAGAAGGATAAGAGGTTTATGGAAGCTTTTTGATGGAAGAGACTGACTGAGAAGGAAACTGGGTCTTGTTCTGATGGGTGGAGCCATGCTCATTGTAAATGTTTAATCCAATTTTCTGATGATGGGTGGAGCTGTGTTCTCTGCCTGTTATTTACCTGGGGCCAAATTATGGTGGAGGTAATGAAGATAATGATGACCTCCTTCAAAAGGTTCTGTGCAGGCACTGCTACATTCAGTGCTCCCAACCCTTCCACAGGCCACCACTGACCCATGCCTCCACTGGAGACTCCTGGACACTCACAGGCAAGTCTGGATCAGTCCCCTGTGAGGTCACTGCTCCTTTCTCCTGGTGCACAAGGTTCTGTTTGTGCTCTCCAAGAGTCTATTTCCCAGTCCTGTGCAAGTTCTGGCAGCTCTGTGGTGGGGTTAATGGCAACCTCCTCCAAGAGGGCTTATGCCATACCCAAGTCTTTAAAAACTATAAAGTCTGCTGATATTGAAATAAATAAAAATTTAAAATGTAATCAAAATTTGTTAAGTATCAGTTTACTTTGTTTTAAAAAAAAACTCACAGTAATTTAAGAGAAAGTGATTCATTGATGTGGATGATCAAATCTGAGTTTTAAGGACAATTGTCACTACAAGTTTGGACTTGTAGTGTCCAGCCTTTAGAATTTTCATATTTCTTTCAAAGTTGTGCTAGTAAGGGCAATTGTTTAGTTGTAGAATTCAAACAGTATGAATTTACTTTTCATTAAACATTGATAATTGAGCTTTAAATTTTTAGCAATAGGATGATTTATGTAAGATTTTTTAAAGCATTCTTTTTAAAATTATTATATAATCTAATTAGTCTTTGTGCAAAGTGGGTTAAAAGATACACAATACTGGGGCAAAGGCTTAAGAAATTAAATTACTTAGCATAATTTTGTTGCTGTTGAGTCAGTAAGTCGTGTCTGACTCTTTGCCATCCCCTGGACTACAACATGCCAAACTCCTTGTCTTCCACTATCCTGGAGTGTGCTCAGATTCATCTCCATTGAGTCAGTGATGTTATCTAACCATCTCATCCTCTGCTGCCACCTTCTCCTTTGCCTTCAATCTTTCCCAGCATCAGCGTCTTTTCCAGTGAGTTGCTTCTTCACATCAGGTAGCCAAAGTATTGGAGCTTCAGTTTCAGAATAAGTCCTTTCAATGAAAACTCAGGTTTAAATTCCTTTAGGGTTGATTGGCTTAATTTTCTTGCTGTCCAAGGAACTCTCAAGAGTCTTTTCCAACATCACAATTCAAAAGCTTCAGTTCTTCAGCACTCAGCCTTCTTTATGGTCCACCTCTCACATCTGTACATGACTACTGGAAAAACCATAGATTTGACTATATGAACCTTTGAGTATACAGCAAAGTGATGTCCCTGCTTTTTAATATGCTGCCTAGGCTCAGATCATGAGCTCCTTATTGCCAAATTTAGACTTAAACTGAAGACAGTAGGGAAAACCACTAGACCATTCAGGTATGACCTAAATCAAATCCCTTTATAGTGGAAGTGGGAAATAGATTTAAGGGACTAGATCTGATAGATAGAGGGCCTGATGAACTATGGACGCAGGCTCGTGGCACTGTATAGGAGACAAGGAGCAAGACCATCCCCAAGAAAAATAAATCCAAAAAAGAAAGCAAAATGTCTGTCTGAGGAGGCCTTAGAAAGAGCTGTGAAAAGAAGCAGGACGAAAAGCAAACGAAAAAAGGAAAGATATACCCATTGAATGCAGAATTCCAAAGGATAGCAAGGAGAGATAAGAAAGCCTTCCTCAGTGATCAGTGCAAAGAAACAGAGGAAAACAACAGAATGGGAAAGACTAGAGCTCTCTTCAAGAAAATTAGAGATACCAAGGGAACATTTCATGCAAAGGTGGGCTTGATAAAAGCCAGAAATGGCATGGACCCAACAGAAGCAGATGATATTAAGAAGAGGTGGCAAGAATACACAGAACTGTACAAAAAAGATCTTCACAACCCAGATCATCACGATGGTGTGATCACTCACCTGCAGCCAGACATCCTGGAATGTGAAGTCAAGTGGGCCTTAGGAAGCATCACTACGAACAAAGCTAGTGGAGGTGATGGAATTCCAGTTGAGCTATTTCAAATCCTGAAAGATGATGCTGTGAAAGTGCTACTACACTCAATATGCCAGCAAATTTGGAAAACTCAGCAATGGCTACAGGACTGGAAAAGGTCAGTTTCCATTCCAATCCCAAAGAAAGGCAATGCCAAAGAATGCTCAAACTACTGCACAATTGCATTCATCTCACATACTAGTAAAGTCATGCTCAAAATTCTCCAAGCCAGGCTTCAGCAATACGTGAACCATGAACTTCCACATGTTCAAGCTGGTTTTAGAAAAGGCAGAGGATCCAGAGATCAAACTGCCAACATTCGCTGGATCATCGAAAAGCAAGAGAATTTCAGAAAAACATCTATTTCTGCTTTATTGACATTCCAAAGCCTTTGACTGTGTGGATCACAATAAACTGTGGAAAATCCTGAAAGAGATGGGAATCCCAGACCACCTGACCTGCCTCTTGAGAAACCTATATGCAGGTCAGTAAGCAACAGTTAGAACTGGACATGGAACAACAGACTGTTTCCAAATAGGAAAAGGAGTACATCAGGGCTGTATACTGTCACCCTGCTTATTTAACTTATATGCAGAGTACATCATGAGAAACACTGAGCTGGAAGAAGCACAAGCTGAAATCAAGATTGCCAGGAGAAATATCAATAACCTCAGATATGCAGATGACACTACCCTTATGGTCGAAAGTGAAGAGGAACTAAAGAGCCTCTTGATGAAAGTGAAAGAGGAGAGTGAAAAGGTTGGCTTAAAGCTCAACATTCAGAAAACGAAGATCATGGCATCTGGTCCCATCACTTCATGGCAAATAGATGGGGAAACAGTGGGAACAGTGTCAGACTTTATTTTTCTGGGCTCCAAATCACTGCAGATGGTGATTACAGCCATGAAATTAAAAAACACTTACTCCTTGGAAGGAAAGTTATGACCAATCTAGATAGCATATTGAAAAGCAGAGACATTACTTTGCCAATAAAGGTCTGTCTAGTCAAGGCCATGGTTTTTCCAGTGGTCATGTATGGATGTGAGAGTTGGATTGTGAAGAAAGCTGAGCGCTGAAAAATTGATGCTTTTGAACTGTGGTGTTGGAGAAGACTCTTGAGAGTCCCTTGGACTGCAAGGAGATCCAACCAGTCCATTCTGAAGGAGATCAGCCCTGGGATTTCTTTGGAAGGACTGATGCTAAAGCTGAAACTCCAGTACTTTGGCCACCTCATGTGAAGAGTTGACTCATTGGAAGAGACTCTGATGCTGGGAGGGATCAGGGGCAGGAGGAGAAGGGGACGACAGAGGATGAGATGGCTGGATGGCATCACTGACTCGATGGGCGTGAGTTTGAGTGAACTCCGGTAGATGGTGATGGACAGAGATGCCTGGCATGCTTAGATTCATGGGGTCGCAGAGTTGGACATGACTGAGTGACTGAACTGAACTGAATTGAACTGAGGTTTGTCATAGTTTTCCTTCCAAGAAGCAAGTGTCTTTTCATTTCATGGCTGGAGTCACGGTCTGTAGTAATTTTAAAGCCCAAGAAAGGAAAATCTGTCACTGCTTCTACTTTTTCCCATTCTATTTGCCGTGAAGTGATGGGACTGAATGTCATGATCTTAGTTTTTAAATGTTTAGTTTCAAGTCAGCTTTTTCACTCTCCTCTTTCACCCTCATCAAGAGGCTCTTTAGTCCCTCTTCAGTTTTTGCCCTTAGAATGATATCATCTGCATATCTGAGGTTGTTGATATTTCTCCTGGCAATGTTGATTCCAGCTTGTGATTCATCCAGCTCAGTATTTTGCATGATGTACTCTTCATATAAGTTAAATAAGCAAGGTGACAATATACAGCCTTTCCAGTTTTGAACTCCTTTCCCAATTTTGAATGAGTCTGTTGTTTCATGTAAGGTTCAAAGTGTTACTGCTTGACCCGCATACAGGTTTTTCAGGAGACAAGTGAGGTGTTCTGGTATTCTCATCTCTTTAAAAATTTCCCACAGTTGGCTCAGCTGGTAAAGAATTCGCCTGCAGTGTGGGAAACCTGGGTTTGATCCCTGGGTTGGGAAGATCCCCTGGAGAAGGGAAAGGCTACCCACTCTAGTATTCTGGCCTGGAGAATTCCATGGACTTTACAGTCCATGGTTTCGCAGAGTCAGACACGACTGAGGGACTTTCACAGTTTGTTGAGATCCACACAGTCAAAGGCTTTAGAGTAGTCTGTGAAGAAGAAGTAGATTTTTTTTATTTTCTTGAATTCCCTTGCTTTCTCTATGATCCAGCTAATGTTGGCAATTTGGTCTCTGGTTCCTGTTTTTTTTCTAAACCCAGCTTGTACATTTGGAAGTTCTCAGTTCACATACTGCTGAAGCCTACCTTGAAGGATTTTAAGCATAACTTTGATACCATGTGAAATGAGCACAATTGTACAATAGTTTGAACATTCTTGGCATTGCCCTTCTTTGGGATTGGAATGAAAATTGACCTTTTCCAGTCCTGCGACCACTGCTGAGTTTTCCTAATTTGCTGACATATTACGTGTAGTGCTTTAACAGCATCATCTTTTATGATTTGAAATAGCTTAACTGGAATTCCATCACCTCCACTAGCTGTGTTCATAATAATGCTTCCTGAGGCCCACTTCACACTCCAGGATATCAGACTTGAGGCGAGTGACCACTGCATTGTGGTTATCTGGGTCTTCAGGATCTTTTATGTATTCTTGCTAGCTCTTCTGTTAGGGGATAACCATTTCTGTCCTTTTATCGTGGCCATCCTTGCTTGAAATATCTCCTTGATACCTCCAATTTTCATGAAGAGATATCTAGTCTTTTCCGGTCTGTTTTACCTTCCTCTATTTCTTTGCATTTGTCATTGAAGAAGGTCTTCTTATCTCTCTTCGTTACTCTCTGGAGCTCTACGTTCAATTGAGTATATCTTTTCCTTTCTCCGTTGTCTTTCACCTCTTTTCTTCAGCTATTTGTAAAACTTCCCAAACAACCACATGGCCTTCTTGCATTTCTTTTTCTTTGGGATGGTTTTGGTTGCTGTCTCTATATAATGTTACTAACCTCCCTCCATAGTACACTCTGTCTATAAGGTCTAATCCTTTGACTCTATTCCTCTCCTCTACTGTATAATTGTAAGGGTTTTGATATAGGTCATACCTGACTGGCCTAGAAGTTTTTCCTACTTTCTTCAATTTAAGCCTGAGTTTTGAATAAGTAGCTCAAGACCTGAGCCACAGTCAGCTCCAAGTCTTCTTTTTCCTGACTGTATAGACATCTCCATCTTCTGTTGCAAAGAATGTAATCAGCCTGATTCCAGTATTGACCATTTGGTGATGTTCATGTTTAGAGACAGCTCTTGTGTTGTTGGAAAAAGGTTTGGTATGACCAGCATGTTCTCTTGACAGAACTCTGTTAGCCTTTGCTCTGATTCATTTTGTACTCCAGGGCCAAACTTGCCTATTATTCCAGATATCTCTCGACGTCCTACTTTTGCATTGCCCTCCGCTGTGATGACAAATGCACCTTTTTTTATGTTAATTCTAGAAGGTGATTTAAGTCTTCAAAGAACCAGTCAACTTCAGCTTCTTTAGCATCGATGGTTGGAGCATAGAGTTTGATTACTGTAATGTTAAATGATTTGCCCTGGAAATGAACCAAGATCATTTTTTTCATTTTTGAGATTGTACGCAAGTACTGGTGCAATCTTTTGTTGACTATGAGAGCTATTCCATTTCTTCTAAGAGATTCTTGCACACAGTAGTAGATATAGTAGTCATCTGAGTTGAATTCACACATTCACGTATATTTTAGTTCACTGATTCCTAAGATGTCAGTGTTCACCGTTGCCATCTCGTTCTCGACCACATCCAACTTACCTTGATTCATGGACCTAACAGTCCAGATTACTGTGCAATGTTCTTCTTTACAGCATCAGACTTTACTTTCACCACTGGATGGATCCACAACTGAGTGTCATTTCTGCTTTGGCCCAGTGGCTTCATTCGTTCTGGAGCTATTCTTAACTGCCCTTCACTCTTCCCCAGTAGCATGTTAGGCGCCTTCTGACCTGGGAGCTCATCTTCTGGTGTCATATCTTTTTGCCTTTTCATACTAGTCATGGGGTTCTCACTGCAACAATATTGGAGGGGTTTGCCATCCCCTCCTCAAGTCAAAATTTATTTGTCAGAACTCTTCACTATAACCTGTCCTTCTTGGGTGCCCTTCTGTGCCATAGCTCATCGCTTCACTGAGTTACTACACAAGCCCCTTCATCATGACAAGACTGTGATCCATAAAGGGGACTTAGCATAATATTATACTTAAAATTTGTTTCATATAACTAAATATTAGTAATCATATATATATCCATCTTGAATGTGTCTCTCCTATCTCCTTAAAGTGTGTAGAGTCTAGTTACATGCATTTCTTTGGGTTCTGCTTATTTCCTGAGACATTTTATGTGTTGTGAGATGTAGCTTTCCAATGTTTTTGCTGTGAAAAGTTTTTGATTGCTTTAACTAGTCTAACTCATTGTGTTTTAAGTGTAAACTGTTTGCTACAGTCTAATATTTTATTTACTGATTGCAAACTACCATTTTACTTAGAATGAACAGGATGTACTCTGCATCAAATTTTATATAAATTGAAACTTCTCTGAATTTTTGCCACCAATTTTATTGACTTTCAGTGTTTCTCTTTTAGGAAAGAGCCATCATATAGCTGTTTAGTATTTCTTAACTTTTATTCTAGTCACCGTCTTCTTTATGTGCAATAACTATTAACAGTGCATATTTCAATTGACTTCTCTTCAGTTTATAATTTTGCATTTTATCAGCATAACTATATGATAAAATGTTTTTTTTTTTTTCCTGTATCCTTTTGACATTTTTTGGCAATGTTAAATAGGTAAAATTGAGAAAACAATGCTTTTATCCAAAGAACCATATATATTTCTGTTGCTTTTTTATTTATGCCTTATGCATCTAAGTTTATTACTATGCATAAAATAAATATACATTTTCTTATATGAAGAATGGGAAAGATGACATGCAATAAACATTTAGATAAAATTAGATAGTGACAGTAAAAGTATATACAAGTTAAATGTTCATCTTTAAAGTAAAATGGCTCCTAAAAGTAAGTGATATATCAGGGAAGAAATAATTGTAGCTTAGAAAATCCTTTTAAGGACAAGCTTTCTCTAGGCAGAATTTGGATTACTCAAGAAAGGGTTAATTTATAATATGATATAGTTAATTATACCCATTTTGAAACCAGAGGATTAGAGAAGAATATAAATTTTAAATAAATAGATACAATCAAAATGTAAGGATTGAAAGTTCATATTGAAGATATTCAAAGATATTGAAAATTTGAAACTGAAACATTACTAATTAACATGTAGGAAACAAAACAGGCAGGAAAAGGTAGTGACCATCCTGACAAAAGAAAAAAGAAGAAGAAAATGATGCTGGTAATTATAGACCAGTCAGCTTAACTGTGACACCAAGGCTGATACTGGAGCAAATCATCAAACAATCAATTTACAATCATCTAGAAGAGCAAAAGTTAGTGGGTAGCAACCAGCATGGTTTTGTGAAGAGCAAATTGTGCCAGGCCAATTTAATTTCCTTCTATGATAGAGTGACAGGCCATGTAGATAAGGGCAAAGTAATAGATGTAATCTATCCGGACTCCAGTAACGCTTTTGATTCCTCTCCACATGACATTCTCATCAACAAGCAAGGAAGATATGGTCTAGACCATACTTTGGTTAGTTGAGTGCACAGTTATCTGTGGATTCATACTCCGTGGTTGATTATCAGTTATCATCCATAAGGGCCCTCAGATTGGCATACAAGAAAATTAGTATCATTAATAAGACTAGTTACATTTCCTTTGATGAAGATGGAATTGGACTGGCAGAGAGGCACGTTAAGCCAAATCCCTTTTATATTAATAAATATAATGATAAAAAGAAAGCACCCAAATCATCAGCATCTTATATCTCATGGGCACATCTAAAAGGTCCAGGGAATGAATGACATACAAGAGAAGCTACCAGCTTTCCTGATTATTTCAGTCATAACTATTGTTCCAAGTTATGTGAGTGGTGACAGCAGGTAATTTTTAGTATTCTATAGGCTCCCTGAGAATAAATTATCTTCTTAAACTCAATAGTAACCGTACTCAAAGGAAGCAACTAGAAGAGTAGAAGAGGGCTTTTATATTAAGCAGGAAAGAATGTTGATATTAAAATGACCCAGAAATAGCTGAATAGAGCACCTTTATCATGACCTAGATCATAGATTTAAGAACATTTAGTTTACAGATCATATGATGGTGAGCAGTAAAAAAATAAAAGTTAGTAACTGTGTAGATAAGGAAAAAATTCCTAAACAATTTTGATACTTTTTGAAAATAGTCTATGGAAAAAAACAAGATAAAGGTCATGGGAATGAAACAGATAAAAGATAGGGGGAAAAAAGACCGGCCTGGCTCTTCACACTGGGAACTAGTTCCAAAGTATCAGTGAGCCATACTTAGATATCTGTGAGCAGGGTCACGTGGTAACACTTGAATGAATTAATAGGGGAGTGCAGTGAAAGCTAAAAATTCTCCAATTTATTTGTAGAGCAGAAATAATAAAAATGAATGTTTATTAGCACACATTTTGACTGAATAGTAACATGCACTCTTTAGGGAAGGTATTTTTTTATCTGTATAAAGTACCTCATTTAAAGCTATTTGAGTAAAAAAGGTATGTCGTAGAGGAGGGAAATGTGTTTTTATTAGAACTAACATTAATGAAGACCTAGGAAAACAATGGCTTTTTAGTGATTCAAGAATTAACCTTATTCCTTGGTTCACAGCAGATGAATTTTGAAGCCCACTAGTTAACTGCAATCTATGCTGGGTATTTATCCTGTTTCGTGGCACCATTTGGACCCTGTGATTTTATGAATAACATTCCCCTGCAGATAGTTGATTAGAGCTGCTGTTATTTTAAAAAACGTTTGTATTCTGTGGATTCTCAAGAAATAACCAGCAGGGCTTTCTTAGAGATAACTCCCCTAGGATTAAATCCAAGGGAGTGGTTCTTAAACATTTTTCTTCCAGGACTCCCTGAGAGTTTCTGCCAAAAGTACTGCCCATTTCATCCCCCTTAATTGCATACAGGAAGACAGAAGAGGATATTATCATCTTGTCTTTATTTAGTCTAGGGGAACACAAGATTGCTCAGTGAATATGGTTGACGGAGAGTTGATAAGCAGTAGCGAGAGCAGAGGAGAAATGGAATACGTTTGGAGGCAGATACTGCCGTCACTGTTAACAAGTATGACAAACTTTGGCTCCATTTCCCTCACGTAATTTGCAATTTCCTAGTGATGTGTAGAAAAATTGCATTTCCTAAGTTTAAGAAACTCTTCAAAGAGAAATCACAGAAGTGATGGCATTGGAACTTCAAGAGCCTTCTTCAGTCTGATATGGTTAACCAAAGCAGGGATATAATGCTTTTTAGTGTGACTTTTATGATGTTTTCAGTTCCTGGCCTGAGTCAAAACACTGTTAAGTTAAGCAGATGTTGATATAACATGTGTAAATAGGGGTGGTGTGACAATGCAAAGTTAGTGTCTACTTTAGAATCATGGATTTAGCACATGAACTGGAATGTGGCAACCTTGTTCTAGCACCATCTTATAATAATTTCTGAGTAGGAATAGACCTTTCTTATGCTTACTTTAACTCACCTTATTGAGTTCTTATTTTTGTTAAATTTACTTACATACCTAAGGAAGAGAAAAATTAAAAGAGAACAACTTTGTAGTATCTAATCATATTTCTCATAAATTATCAGAATACTGGTATTTTTTCATGGGGAATTACTTTATAAAAAATATCAAAAGGAAAAAGTATTTATAATAATAAATGATTACCAGTGGTTGTTTTAAAACAGACATTGTTGGCTGTATGTAAAAATGTCTGTCTCATTTGTATTGTGAAGTAATGCCAGACAGTCAATCACAATGAAAGTGGGTGGGTGGGCTTGGAATCACAGGGACCTGGGAGGTATAAATCCTGACCATTGTCTGAGCTCTGGGGTTTTGAGCTGTGAAATGAAAGTAATTGTGTTTACTCTGTAAAGGTGGCTCTAGTGAGAATTAAAAGATGTAATATATTTAAGAGGAAGCAAAGCTCTCATTCAGTGCATACCCAGTAGGTCTTCTATTACTGGTAACTACTACTGCTGCTACTATTAGTGGAAACACTTGGTTGGTATACTAACAAAAGAGTGCTTAGGAACTGCAGCTTTCAATCAGGTTGATTTGGGTCTTGTGAAACACGCAAACAGCTAGCACATACTGGAGGGTATGGCCATTTAATTTATATCTCCATTCACTGTATAGATATAAACTCAAAATCACATTTGTCTTGAAGATCTTTAACTTATGGATGAAAATAGCCCCAAACAACAAATGCGTATTAAATAATGTCTGAACATACTTTTACTTTTCTAATGACATTCCAGTGAAGTCAGAAAGATATATAGATATAGAGATAAAAGATATATTTAACTTTTGCTGTTTCTTGAGTTAATCATTGTTATGTTATTTCACTAAGTGGGTTTAGCCACTAAGTCATGTCCAGCTGTTGTGACCCTATGGACTATAGCCTGCCAGGCTTCTCTGTTTATGGGATTTCCCAGGCAAGAATACTGGAATGGGTTCCCATTTCCTTCTCTAGGAGATCTTCCCAACCCAGGGATTGAACTCAGGTCTCCTGTATTACATGCAGACTCTTTCCCTGAGCTACCAGGGAAGTCCATTGTTTCACTAAAAACCTTATAAGTAAGAAAGACTCCTGTGTCTATTACACCTCAAATCTTACTACTGCTTTAAGAAAATTGGAAGAGCTTAACTAATGATTAATCAGAGGTGATCAATGAGATATATATAGCTAACTTATATACAAAAGGTAATAAAATGTCATACCATAAATCTATTTTATGTCCATTGTATAAAGAAGTTTTAAAGTTTGAAATTCCAATAATAGTAAAATATGACATAAAATGTGTGAAGAATATTTTAGCCTGTGTTTGACAGATATATTTTACCAAGGAAGAACATATTGTAACTCCTTCTTTAACTGAGTGATATTTTCTAAAACATGGATAAATCTGTTTCCAAATCACACACAATGAAGAAGCAAAAAAAAAAAAAAAAAGTGCTTTCCCCAAAGTCAAGTGTAAAGAAGCACTGTAAATATCATGAATAAATGTCACCTCCTCACAGTATTAATAAATGGGGGAAATAAAGCATGTCTCTTATCTTTTTTGGCATAATTTAAGATAGTTTATTATTTTGGAGCAGCAAGCAGAGCACTTGTTAGATATCATCATTTGGTCACAGATTTGTAAATATATCAATTCTGTGCTCAGAGAAGGATTATCCTCAACCTACTCCACTGAAAATAATTACAGACATATTCATAAATGTTTTGAACATGCTTCTTTCATCAGGTTTTCACCTGTATTTACATAGACACACAGAGCTTGTTATTAGGGCTTATTTCTCAAGTATTTTGTAACATTTAATTCTAAATTTTCTCTGTGATGAGGTAGAAACTTCTTATTCTGATTTCTAAGAAAAATTAAATGTGATATTAAAAAAGAAAACTGTATTTTTTAAAAAAACTGTTTTTATTAAACATTTTTTCCCCTAGCTCCTAAACCTCTCTTAAAAGTTTCTTGTCTTGGAAATATTTTGTTATATTGCCTGGAACTTTGAGAAATACCATTAAATAAAATTGCATACATTTTATTTTATAAAATAAAAGTATTTTATTACTTTTAAGAAACATTGTCAGTAAAAGATTCATTGAATTAGTTTTACTTAAATATTTCAATATAGATACTAAAGAAAGTATAAAAACATATAAATTGGTATGATCGAAGCAGATTCCTTTCAGAGGTATATCGTAAGAAGTAATTTTGGAAAAGTTGAGAGATGAAAGCAGAGGAAATCTATGTATGTCAGAATAAGGCCAAGTTGAAATTCATCCAAGCAAATGTTTATTAGTATATTTTTAATTCATGATTTTATACTTTTTAACCTAAGAGCTCTTGAATAGTTACCTAAGAGAAAAACACAGTATTCCTAAATTAGCATATACCACATACTCAGAGTTTAAAATGTATTTTGTGTCTCTGATATGCTCCAGTCCATACAGATCATTGATAACAAGTGACTGACCCCAGACTGGGGGTGAATACCTACCTATCATTAAAGCACCTGGGAATTTCTTCTTGAGTTTTTTAATCCAAAGATGAGATAATTAACTTCGTAACATGACATATTGAGAAGGAAAATTGGATTGATTTTAAGTTCAGACTTTGCATCTAATCAACCCAGTGTTTTGGGGCAAGTTGCTCAATCCAGTTGAAGGTCAATTTATTCATCATAATTTTGTAGTAATATTGTGTATCTCAAATATGAAAAGTGACAGCACAATGTAAACTGTAAAGTGCAATAAAATGTTCTGTACCATTGGGCACAATAAAATAGAGAGAGAGTAAAATATTTTGTATCATAAAACAACCATACTGTTTCATTCTCAGTTGGATTGACCACAGAGTACTGAGATGGTCCAGCCAACAACATGAATGTCTTGTTTGGTTGTGGGTTCAATCGGTTGACCTCTGATTAAGAGGAGACACAAGCAACCCTGCCCACCTCCTCCCACCAACACCACTCTATCTAATCATAAAACTGAATTAGAGTGTATTCCTCAGAGTAATTGAAACTGATGAGTAGGTTGGGTTGATTGCAGTCTCTTTGTGATGGTGGAAAATTAAGGATTTCCTTAGATTGAAAAAGGTATAAATAAAATTTATTGAAGAAGAAAAAGTTCTTTGTCTAGGAAGGAAAGAGGGGGAGTTTCCAAGCTGCTCAGAATGCCAAGGAACAAAAAGGTCTCCAACTGAGAAGCTGCAGAATTCCAGATGCTTCCAAGAAAAGCTTGCACCACCTCATGTTATAGTTTAACCATTAATCATGGAGCATTTTGAGAGAGCATCCAGTTTCCCTTGGAGAGTACTTCACTGTTTACAACAGCAACATCACATCTGATAACAAGAGAGGTCCTTTTGGCAGCCGCTAGTGCACCAGTCTAACCAGTAACACACAGTTTCCTGGCCGCATCACTAATTCCTGTTGGAAATTTATCAGCTTCTGTCTCTAGCAGCAGAATCCTGACTGATAAGAGAAGAGGCTCATCTGCTGGTAGTCAACCCTCACCCCCACCCTCCCAGTTTATCAGCTTCTACCCAGTTCATAAATCAGTCTGTGAGATTTTTTCTTTTTGGTTTGGTTTGGTTTTATCAGAGCATTTTTCTCTCATTGTAACAGTTAATACTTTAATAAGAGAACTTAACCAGGGACATTAGGAAGTTAGTTAGAGACATCTTGAAGGCGCCTCCTCCCTTGTCAGTGACAAGGTAAGGTAATCCTATACACAGGCTGCTATTGTGAGCTGAGAAACTGGCCTCCTTCGCTGCCAGAGACCAGATGCACCTCTCTCTATCCTAATCTGTAAACGACTTAAAGGAGCCTTATCTCGGGGCTCTTCGGCTTCATTTCATGCTTGATTTACTTTAATTTGTCTGATAGGGCACAAGGATTTGGAGACGGCCCATCTTTCTGCAGAAAAACGTTCAGATTTTTTTTTTTCCTTTTCCCTGGTATTGTTGTGTTAGGGTTTGGGATTTTTTTTTTTTTTTTGAAAAAAAAAAAAATGAAAAAAAAAAAAAAAAAAAATTTTTTTTTTTAATGTGGAAGAAATATTGCTCCAGTGCAGCAAGCTGCTTGAGTGTGTTTAGATTTAAGCTACCCCAGCAGAAAAGAGTTTGTGAAGTGGTGTGATTGTGCGATGGGCCCCATTTACATTGAAATCACATTATGCGATATATCAGGATTCCTGAAGGGAGCGGTGCAGTAGAGCGCTGGGCCCACAAGATACTTTGAAAGGCCTATATATAGCAGCAACAATTGATAGGAGATTTTACAGGAGGCTTTATAAATATGTAAATAGGCGCTATCTGATTGGGTTCTGTGGCTACACATCTGTACCTCAAAGGAAGCAGAGCTGTTGAGAACTACCAGGAAATCACTAGTTTGCATTCTCAGGGAGTCTGAGAAATAGAAATGTTTCCCGGGTTGACAGCAGGTCAGGGTGGGGGCTCTTTGCATACCTTGGAGGGGAAGCTTCTGTGCCAAAGAAGGGATCCTGTCCTTCTTCTGAAAAAGGAGACTCTCCACTCCCAGCGTTTGCATTTGCTTTATAATGACTCAGATCGGTAGCTGTTGACCTTTCACCCTTCTTGTTATTTCTTTAAATTGTTCATGTGATATGGTGCCTGGGGGAATTGCTCTTACGTTTTTTGCATTTTAAAAAATGTACTTCCAGTGACCCAAGGGAAAGAAAATAAAGTCTTTGGTACATTGATCCCTTGATTAGTTATTTCCTAAATGAAAATGGAAATACTATTAAGACAGTAATAATGTTCCATCTTAATAGTTGAGAAGTCAATAAATGGCTCCCATGTGCTTCATTAAGGATCTTAATGAAGCCATTTTTGATGGCTGAACTTTACATTATCCTTTTTTTTTTCTTCTGTTCTTTCTGTCTTTTTATTTTTTTAAACTAGAAGTCATTTAAGGAGAGGAGTATTAGGTATGAAACATTTCTTTATATTGAGATGGCTACCAATGATAAAATTAGTGGTAATTTGTGGGGCAGATAGTTATGCAGAAGATAAAGCACAAGGATTACTTTTCATGTAGTACGTATATAAAATAAAGTGGGCATGTTTGATCAGTAACACGTTCATACAATTAGCAGATATGTTCCCCAGCTAGTCTGTGTTCTTTATTCTGTGATCATTCAGACATGGGCTACAGTGATCCTACATGCCTCCATCCAGTCCCAGAGCAGTAACTGAGATCAGGCAGTCCTACTTGGACTTCCACAGCTTTCCCCACTATTTAAATACTGAGCTGCTGTTACCCTTTATGCAGTCTTATGCCTCTCTTTCCTTTGCCACAGAAGAAGCTATGACTGCAGTCTTCTGTATCCTTGGAGATACGTGTCCTTGGAAAACATTGGAGAGCTAAGTCTCTCTCCCCTCTATGTGGGTATAGACATAAAATGATTTTTACCGCTTTACTTTCACAAATACAGTAAAAACAAAAACATCTTTATTAATTGGGGAACGTTACTTGTGGGTAGGTTAGTTGAGCTCTTCTGGCACATTCCACAAGGAACTGTGTGTATTTTTTGTTTTCAAGAAATTGCTTCACTTTGGAATCTAATCTTATCTTATCTTGTATTAATACATGACTCTAACAGAGGATGAGATGGTTGGATGGCATCACTGACGTGATAGACATGAGTTTGAGTAGGCTCCAGAAGTTGGTGATAGATAGGGAAGCCTGGCATGTTGCAGTCCATGGGGTCGCACAGTCAGACATGACTGAATAACTGAACTGAACTGACCAACTCTAACAAAGTGTTGGCAAACACTAGTCAGGAAATAAATTAGTTGATTATGGATAAAGTTATACAAAAGGTATTTTCTCTCTCCACTTCTGATCTCCCTATATCCTTCACCCTCAATGAGGCCTCTAGGTGGCATGACATGATGTTCAGATCAGTTCAGTTGCTCAGTTGTGTCCGACTCTTTGCGACCCCATGGACTGCAGCACTCCAGGCCTCCTTGTCTATCACCAACTCCCAGAGTTTACTCAAACTCATGTCCATTGAGGTGGTGATGCCATCTAACCATCTCATTCTCTGTTGTCCCCTTCTCCTCCTGCCTTCAATCTTAGCATCAGGGTCTTTTCAAATGAATGAGTCAGTTCTTTGCATCTGGTGGCCAGAGTATTGGAATTTCAGCTTCAGCATCAATCCTTCCAGCGAATATTCAGAACTGATTTCCTTTATGATGAACTGGTTGGATGTCCATGGCTGTCCAAGGGACTCTCAAGAGTCTTCTCTAACACCACAGTTCAAAAGGATCAGTTCTTCAGCGCTCAGCTTTTTTTATAGTTCAACTCTCACACCAATGCATGATTACTAGAAAAACCATAGCTTTGACTAGATGGACCTTTGTTGGCAAATAATGTCTCTGCTTTTTAATATGCTGCTTTTTAATAGGTTGGTCGTAACTTTCCTTCCAAGGAGTAAGAGTCTTTAATTTCATGGCTGCGGTCACCATCTGCAGTGATTTTGGAGCCCAAGAAAATAAAATCAGCCACTGTTTCCACTGTTTCCCCATGTATTTGCCGTGAAATGATGGGACCATATGCCATGATATTAGTTTTCTGAATGTTGAGTTTTAAGACAACTTTTTCACTCTCTTCTTTCTCTTTAATCAAGAGGCTCTTTAGTTCTTCTTTGCTTTCTGCCATAAGAGTGGTGTCATCTGCATATCTGAAGTTATTGATATTTCTCCCGGCAATCTTAATTCCAGACATGATGTAGGTGATCGAAATTTTTCTCTCTGACATTTTGTGGAGAGGTTGCAGAACAACTCAATATTAACTTATTAATAATAAAGTATTGGCTTATTCAAGTCATTAGCTGTCTAAAGAATCCCTTCCAGTGACAGTATAATAGTCAAGTTTGCAATTAGAAAGAACTGGATTGCAGACTTAGGCACTGGGGTGAGGATTTTCAGGGGCTGAATTGACATTCTGATGCTGCAAGAATGTCTAGCCTCATATGCTCTACTGCTACTGCTAAGTCGCTTCAGTCGTGTCCGACTCTGTGCGACCCCGTATACGGCAGCGCACCAGGCTCCCCCGTCCCTGGGATTCTCCAGGCAAGAACACTGGAGTGGGTTGCCATTTCCTTCTCCAATGCATGAAAGTGAAAAGTGAAAGTGAAGTCGCTCAGTCGTATCCGACTCTTAGCGACCCCATGGACTGCAGCCTACCAGCCTCCTCCATCCATGGGATTTTCCAGGCAAGAGTATTGGAGTGGGGTGCCATTGCCTTCTCCGAAATATGCTCTACAAGCAGGTCTAAAAAGATGGATGATGTAGAAGGTCTCAAAATATGTTCACTGCCTAAGAAATTTTACCATTATCCTAAGAATTTGTATGCTAGGTTCAGTGCCCTTACATGTCTGAAGTCAGCCTCATGGTGGTCGCCTGGTGTTTGAGATAACAGGGCTGTGGCAATGCAGAACCCTTAATGAAAGCTTGCAGGTAGCACTCAGGAATGCTCAGTCAGTGCCTGGACCAACCACTGAATCTGCTCCCAGAGCAAGAATGGCCTTCAGAACTGGTGAGTCGTGTCCAGATTAGCCGGGAGGCGCATCTGCTGTCAACATTCCCTGCTTCTCCATTGATGGCCTCTCACCACTTAGAGGGCTTCCCTTGTGGCTCAGCTGGTAAAGAATACTCCTGTAATGCAGGAGACCTGGGTTCTATCCCTGGCTTGGGAAGATCCACTACAGAAGGGAAAGGCTACCCACTCCACTAGTCTGGCCTGGAGAATTCCACGGACTGTATAGTCCATAGGGTTGCAAAGAGTCGGACACAACTGAGCGACTTTCATTTTCATTTTTCACCACTTAGAAGCTTTGACTTTCACTGGCTTTCACTCTGAAAGATCCCGAGATTCCCATCTTTCATTCACGTTCTCATTTACAAACACATTTTCTCCCCAAAAAGATTCTAATAAACCTGTTCTCTGTGCTGTGCTTAGTTGCCCAGCCATGGCTGACTTGTTGCAACCCCATGGACTGTAGCCTACCAGGCTCCTCTGTCCATGGGGATTCTCCAGGAAAGATTACTGGAGTGGGTTGACATGCCCTCCTCCGGGGAATCTTTCTAACCCAGTGATCAAACTCAAATCTCCTGCATTGCAGGTGGATTCTTTACTGTCAGAGCCACCAGGGAAGCCTAAAGATACTGACTGGAGTAGGTAACCTATCCTTTCTCCAGGGCATCTTCCTGACCCAGGAATCAAACTGGGGAAACCTATCCACACTGAGAGGTAAATAACTGATGAAGTGTAAGGTGCTACCTCTTTCAGTCCCATTTGCATTATATAGGTATCAAGATGAAATGCCACCCCCCCCCCAAAAAAAATCTGTTTCTGTGGTAGGGAGATGGGCAAGTATTTCTCAGTTTTCTATCTAGAAAATGACTGTCAGAGCCATCCCAAATTATGGCGTGATTGTCATGAGCCTCTGTTTTATTTTGATTCTAGAGAATGCTGCTACTTAAGTGGACAGTAGTGTTTGATTTAGATGCCTTCTGAACTCTTCACTCTGTTGATCTGATATCAATGTTTTTAGAATTTTAGTGGGTGAATTATTTCAGTGGGTAAGAGTTTAGTACTGAAAGGTCGAATAATCCAGTTTAAGCTAGTAATTTCTTTAGAGGAAAAAGCCTTTCTTTTAAGGTCACAAAATTATAACCTGAATCATTAGCTACAACTGTACATGCTCTTCATTATGGAAATCACTTGGACTGTACAGATCAAATCAGTAATCCAAAACCAGCAAACCTATGGTAGTGGCACTCAAGAGTGAACTTTGTGCACAAAAGGCCATAAATATTACATGCTTGAAATGACCTTAAGATATTGAGAGCTCAGTAGTAACCTAAATTATTGGGCTATTTTGGAAAATTATCACATTTACGTATCTTACATTGAGGAGCATGGGTGTTGAAATCAGAAGGTCATGAGTAAAAATTTCAGCTTTGACCCTGGTTGACCTTAGGTCTCATTTCCTCGTCTACAAAATGGGAATAATACTAAGTACCTGACAGATTGAATTGCAGTATTCTTTTGTAAAACATTAAGTACCGTGTTTGACACATGAAAAACATTCTATGTATAGTAGTAATAATGAAAAAAATCAGATTTTTGCATTTTATATCACTGATTGTTTATTTCCACATAAAATCAGTAGTCAGTCATGTGTTGTAAATTTTTCCTTTACTCTGGCTTTTAAGTCATCTTTGATAAATGGTGATACTCCAGATATTTTATTTATTTTAAAGAGTGGATGTGTTTTTAAAAGAATTGCAAAGAGAAAAATACACCCTTAAATTTTTGAATGATTTAATATGCATTATTAACTTTGTAAATGTCAGAGAAGTATATTGTTTGTTTTTCTGTAAATTAATTGGTCAAATAACCATATCTTTGATATAAGGCAGTAAAGCCAAAAGATAAAATGTTATTTATTCTAAAATGGCAGTATGTTGCTCTTACCGTAAGAATTTTAATAGGGAAGGAAGTTTGGGAGATTTTTATATCAGCCTACATATCATATGCCTATATATATGTGTGTGTGTGTGTGTGCTTGTTGTAATATTTTTCTTTTTTGTATTTGTAAAATATAGAAATAGCTTGAGTTTCCTTTTTTTTTACATCATGGCTTTGTGAATCTCTATAACGTCACTATTTCCTAATTGAAAGTGTGCTTTCCTGATGAAAGAGTTTCAGGAAGCTTTTGTGTTTTCCATTGTGAAATAGAAACCAACATGCAAAACAGCTGGTAAATAAGAAAGAGACCCCACTGGTAATAGAACAGGTGAGTCGGATTGGTAAATTACATTTTTCTTCAGATTGGACATAATTTTCTTTCCTAGATATTGCTCAAGGCCCTTTATGAATTCCAGCTTCTGTCTTTTCTTATATTTATGGATTCACTAAAATCCTCAGGTAGCGAAATACCTGCTCTCATGAATCATTTGCAGATAATAGTGGTTCAGACACTCTCTGTCCAAATTGATAATGGGTATCTGATCCAAAGCGATGCCTATTTTTTAAGGTCTATATAAGGAGTTCATGGGGGGAAAAAAATCCCTTTTCCTCTGATCTCATGTTCATTATCACATCCAATAGTTAGTATCCTAAATGTAGAAATGTAGAATAAGAGAAACTGGAGCTACTCTATTGTTCAAGTCTCCAAATTGCTCTGTAAAAAGCACATCTATTCCAGACAGAATTCCTGTATACACTGTGCTGTTTAGCACTTTTAGGAAAAATGGAGGTTATATTTACATTTCTCCTTCCTGTCTGCATCCTTCCTCAAATATTGAAATCATTATTTATGAAATTATATTTTTAAAGTTGTTTTCACTTACAAGAGATTTCATATAAGCTTTACAAAAACATTGAATTTATTTGTAATATTTAGTATATTTTAAAAAGAGCTAATATTCTGCTTTATTAATGTGTAGATTGAGTTATTTGAATTGTTTCCTTAGGGTCAAATAAATAATTCCCTTCCAAGAGTAATGATACTGTAATTGCTAGCTCTCAGTGTATGATGAGCACGAGTCACATTGGGAAATGGTGAAATATGTAGATTTCTGGATTACACCCACAATGACATCCAATAAATTGGTCTAGAGTGGAGATTTCAGAGAGAGACAGACAGATGAAAGCCAGATAGTTGTGATGCAGATAGCTCTTAGATAAACATTGAAGTCCTAGAGACACCATTGACTTTCTGACAGATTGTGTGCTGATGAATTACAGTTTGCGATTTACGTTCGCAGCCTACACGTATCTGGCATCAGTCCACGCATAGTCCCACTAAGTAGACGCCTAGGGTGTCCTGCCGGAGAAGGCAATGGCACCCCACTCCAGTACTCTTGCCTGGAAAATCCCATGGACAGAGGAGCCTGGTAGGCTGCAGTCCATGGGGTCGCTAAGAGTCGGACACAACTGAGTGACTTCACTTTCACTTTTCATTTTCATGCATTGGAGAAGGACATGGCAACCCGCTCCAGTGTTTCTTGCCTGGAGAATCCCAGGGACGGTGGAGCCTGATGGGCTGCCGTCTATGGGGTCGCACAGAGTCGGACACGACTGAAGCGATTTAGCAACAGCAGCAGCAGCAGCAGCAGCAGGGTGTCCTGCAGCTGTGGACAATATGAATTCCTCACAATCCCAAGCCTCTTCTTCAGCTCTCTTGATTGTTGTGGGAATCTGTGACCATCACATTTCCTTGCCATCCATGACATGTTGTTCTCACTGCTTGAAGTACACTCTTCTGTTCGCCCTTTTCTGAGCCTCAGCTCAACTACCGCCTCCACCTGGAAAGCTCTCCTGACCTCCCTAAGGGTCTCTGTGTCTAGAGTACTCAGCCTACCATGTGCTTTTCTCTCTGGCATTTGTCACAATTGCAATTCATGTGTGATGTTTGATCATTGCTTGCCTTTCTCAGTAGACTCAAAGCTCAATAAGACACAGACTAGGACTGACTTCTTATTTGTTTCTGGTTGTATCTCCAGAGCTTAACAAGGCCCTGCACATAGTAGGCTCTTAGTCAATATTTATGTGAATAAATACATCGAAGTAACCCTTAATCTCACAGTCTAAGATACCTAAATTCATTAAGATGAGGAATTATGTGAATGGGTATTTGAAGGACCAGGGGGTACCATTAGCATCTTTAGTAACTCAGGAAACTGGAAAGTCTTGAAGGTAAGTGCTGAGATGAGAGAGGACATTCACTAGAGAGTATCCCTATTTAAGACTGTGGAACTCTTGTTAGTGCTAAATGTATATAACTGCTGATTAATGTTAAATAGAAAGATACGTAGTTAAGGTTAAAAGTTTGGGTACACATTCAGTTTTTTCTCATGTAACTCTTGATTGTGGTATTAGAAATGCTCAATCTGATGGCACTGTCTGTCTTCTCTTCAGGAGGCAGTGGGACATGTATAAAGAGGAGGATAGAGCATTATGTTGTATGCACCAGGCACTGTATATATACTTTGCATGTAATTTTCCACTTGATCTTCATAACCATCCTATGAGTATCAAGGAGTAAGACCAAGAGCCCCAGGGAACAACCACTGACTCAAAGTCATATCTAGTTTCTTTAGTTAATATTTTGTTTTAGATTCTTAAGCTAAGATCCTCAGTCCCTACTCTTTTATTCTTGTATTTCTTATTATTTAGAAAATGTTTGTAACAAATAACAAAGCCTAATATGAATACTATAGAGAAAGGACTGGTTTATGTGACTGAAAATGCCAAAGGATCATGATACCTCTAGGGTACAGGTACCGGTTCTTTGTTAATCTCCTGGTTCTGCCCTGTTTAGGGTCTTAGCTATATTCTTAGGTTAGTCTTCCTCATGGCAGCAAAGCTGTCTGGCCCTTTACACACACACTACACAGCCCAGAGCTAAGGAGCTCTTCTCTCTAGGCATTTTTTTTGAAAGTCCTTGACATTGATTTTGATTGCTCTGACTTGAATGCTTGTCAACTTCTTGAACCAATCAAAAGGCATTATGGAGGAGAGAAGGAATAGCCTTAGTCATGTCTTATGAGTTACCCCTTCTGAGACAGGAGGGAATTAGTTTTCTTAAACCACACAAATTATAGGAAGAGAGGGAAGGAATGGATTCTAGGAGGAGAATCCATGCATTAGATGGTCTCCTCTTGAAAAGTGTTTAATTAGTGGAAATGTAAGCAATAGTGTAGGGTAAATATATTTGGAGACAATATTTGAAAATGATGTTCTTATCTGGATATACTTTTAAACAGCTCTAAAAGATTATCATTAAAGAAAGCAACCATTTGTATTTTTAATTTTTGAAAAGGTTGTTCTTTATCAGTGAGATTGAGCCGCATTTAAGGAAAATACCTGTCTGATGGTTCTGCTGCTGCTGCTGCTGCTAAGTCACTTCAGTCGTGTCCAACTCTGTGCAACCCCATAGACGGAAGCCCACCAGGCTCCCCTGTCCCTGGGATTCTCCAGGCAAGAACACTGGAGTGGGCTGCCATTTCCTTCTCCAATGCATGAAAGTGAAAAGTGAAAGTGAAGTTGCTCAGTCGTGTCGGACTCTTAGCGATCCCATGGACTGGAGCCTACCAGGCTCCTCCGTCCATGGGGTTTTCCAGGCAAAAGTACTGGGGTGGGGTGCCATTGCCTTCCCCGGTCTGATGGTTCAGGCTCTTCTTAAGTTGGCCATGTATTTGAATATTTATAATGATAAAACAAATATTTTGCAGCACATGGAATAGTTGTATTTGACCAATTGTTTCTCTTTCCTCTCCTTTGACAATAACATTTGTCTCTCTGTATGTGTAAAACAGTTGTTACAGTATTGACAGATAAAATATTAAATGTTTGTCGAAAGCTGACTATGTGTCCAGCATTGTTCCAGAGTATTACCTGTAATCTTTACCACATTCCAATGAAATAGGCACAACTATCCCCATTTTCCTGGAAAAGAATCTGACGTCCCCCAATTAGTAATGTAGGACTGCAAGCACACGCCTTCTGCTCTTAGCTCCTGCTCTAACCACTGGGTTATTCTTAATCCAGAGTCATGCAAAAAAAGATTTTTAACTCATTTCTTGATTAATGTTCAGTTATTTGTGGACTTTTGTTCCTTTTGATTTTTAAAATGTCTATCAACAGATGACAGGATAGAGATGATGTGTATATGTACATATATATCATATATATATACACACACACACGATAGGATATCACTCATCTATGAAAAAGAATGTAATCTTTATGCAATATACTATATATGTATACATGTATTTATATGCATTATACCATATATCGGAGAAGGCGATGGCACCCCACTCCAGCACTCTTGCCTGGAAAATCCCATGGATGGAGGAGCCTGGTAGGCTGCAGTCCATGGGGTCGCGAAGAGTCGGACATGACTGAGCAACTTCACTTTCACTTTTCACTTTCATGCATTGGAGAAGGAAATGGCAACCCACTCCAGTGTTCTTGCCTGGAGAGTCCCAGGGACGGGGGGCGCAGGGAGGAGGGTGGCCTCGTGGGCTGCTGTCTCTGGGGTCGCACAGAGTCGGACACAACTGAAGTGACTTAGCAGCAGCAGCAGCATACCATATATATCTTTATGCAATCTATGCAATATACCATATATATATATCTTTATTCAATCAATGCAATATACCATATATGTATACATGTACATATGTGTGTGTGTGTATATATATATATATATATATATAAGGAAATGGCAACCCACTCCAGTGTTCTTGCCTGGAGAATCCCAGGGACGGGGGAGCCTGGTGGGCTGCCGTCCGTGGGGTCGCACAGAGTCGGACATGACTAAAGTGACTTAGCAGCAGCAGCAGCAGCAGCATACACACACATACAATAGAATATCGTTTAGCTATAAAAATAGAGTGTCGTCTTATCATTTGCAACAACATGGCTGAACCTGGAGAGCATTAAGCTTCATGAAATATGTCAGACAAAGATAAATATTGTATTTTCACTTATATGTGGAATCTAAAAGACAAAGCAAATTAGAAAATACAACAAAACAGAATCAGAGTCACAGATCCAGAGAACAAATCAGTATTGCCAGAAGGAGTAGCAGTGGGTAAATGGCAAAACAGGTGAAAGGGCTTAAGGGGGTGCACGCTACCAGTTATAAAAGGAATAGCTCACAGAGATGTAATATATAGCACAGGAAATATAGTTAATAATATTATAATAACTTTGTATGTTTTGTAATTTATAAAAACATCAAATCACTATTGTTGTATGCTATGCTATGCTATGCTAAGTCACTTCAGTCGTGTCCGACTCTGTGTGACCCCACAGACGGCAGCCCACCAGGCTTCCCCGTCCCTGGGATTCTCCAGGCAAGAACACTGGAGCGGGTTGCCATTTCCTTCTCCAATGCATGAAAGTGAAAAGAGAAAGTGAAGTCGCTCAGTCATGTCCGACTCTTAGCGACCCCACGGACTGCAGCCTACCAGGCTCCTCCGTCCGTGGGATTTTCCAGGCAAAAGTACTGGAGTGGGGTGCCATCGCCTTGAAGCTAATATACTATTTCAAGTCAACTATACTTTCAACAAAATAAAAATAAAATTAAGTAAAACATGTTTGGTAGGGCAAGTCACTACAGTAATTTAGTTCAGAACAAAGAATATGGAATAAAATCATATCATGGATTTAAGCATGTTTTGATATTTGCATTAAATTATAGTAAGGTTTAACTAGATCATATCGCCATTGTCAAAGATAATAGCTGTTGAATCTTAAGTAACAAAATGCTTTGGTTGAGACCATTAGTTTCAGTGAAGGAATTCTTTGGCAAGAGGGGTCCTGACTCAGTTGTGTTAAATATAATCAAGATGTATTTTGTTACTGTGAAAAGTTATTCTCCTTGACAACTTGATGATATAAATAAAAACAATCATTCTTTATAATCTTGATCATTGTTTGTCCTTCTTTTAGAATTAGCCAATATTTACTTTATTACCATGACATACAGATAATAAAATAATTGAATTAAAAAAAAAATCGGTACCAACTAGATTTTATCTCAGTTAATTCAGTCAGAGACACCCTGAGTACTGATAACATCTTTGTCATCTCATAGACACCTCTTTTGTAACTATCCAAGAATTTGGAAAAATAAATGCCGTCTTTGAAGAGGGGCAGACCACAATTGTAACTGATATATTCATCTATTTGTCACCCTTTCCATCTATGTTTACAAACCATGCCTACACACCTGTGAATCATCAACGTGTTCATACAGGAGCCTCTGCTGAATTTCCTTGTGCTTGCTGGATCTATTAACATAGACACAATTATACTTCATCTTTTTAACTCAGATGGAGAGCAACTCTTTTTTAATGGTAGAGTTTATTTATTTAAATTAAAGTTTAATTTCACTTGTAGATTTGATAAAATGCTTACTCTCTGTTCATTTAGTCTTCTCAAATGTCCAAACATTTTTATAGTTTTACACATCCCTCATGCATGAAAAATTGAGAATGTGTGTGTGTGATTTGCTGGAAATGAGTCATGCACTGAAATCATGCAGATTCCTTTGTGTTGTTACAACCACATGAGTGCTATGAGCAGAGAAAAGTAGGCAGAGTTGGCTTGAAAGGAGGTGGTTTCAGTGGCAATAAGCTCTTTTAAATGTAATTGTCATGCAGGAAAAACCTATTTGAACACTGAATACATTTCAAAACTATGTGTTAGACTAGCAAGACAATATAGTATTCCTTAAACAAGTTTTGATTTCTGCATATTGGAACATGGACAATGCTGAGATGCTTTGAGATTGAAATAGAGGACACTTTTAGGGAAAGTCATTACTTTGTGATATACCTGGTGACAATTATGCAGACATGAAGAAATATATTGAAAGGACAACAAAGTGTTTAATATTTGTTAATTAAGGGTAATTTTGCTTTAGGATTTGGGGACAAGAATAATAAATATAGCAAATATTTATTAAGTACTTACTATGTATCTTGCACCATTCTACAATGCAAATATAAATAAAAACTTTTAATCATCTCAACAGCTTCATGGGGTAAGTATGATTATAATTTTCATTTTATAGATGAAGAAATGAGGCCTAACAAGGTTCAGTAATCTGTCTAATGTTGCATAGCTAGTAAATAACTAATCTGAGACTTAAACCCATTTCTGGGTTTAAGACCCATGTACTTAAGATAGTATGCTATGATGCATACTTGGTGTGATGAGTACAAAAAAGTTATGTGTGGATTTTGTCATAGTTTTATTGTGAAAAGTAAGGTAAACTACCTGAAAAATAAAGGAGAGTGTGAGCCAATCCTAGAGCACCCCTCCTCCCAAAGACTTTTAAAGAGTTTACAGTATTTTTGAATTGGAATTCTTCTGATCCTAGATTTCCATTTACTTCTGTTTATTTGTTTGCCTCAGTATGAGTTTCATAACACAGATTGGAAATATTATGGTTAATAAATTAGGGAATACATTGGCATCATGGAGATATTTTTGAGTTATAAAAGAATAAATTTTCTCACACATAGCACTTGGACACATGATGACATACATGGCTTGAGCTCCTCATTGATTTGATTTCTCATTAATGGTCTTAAGTGTTCGACCTTACTATTGATGACTTAGATTTTTCTTTCCTTTTGTGTGTTCTTCAAGACTCAGTAATGTTTAGATCTGATTTTGTACATTTTGATTAACCTATTATCTTCCAATAAGTATTAGATAGGTATAGCTGTAAAATTTCTTTTTTTTTTTTTTTAATTGAAGTATAGTTGATTTATAATGTGTTCATTACTGCTGTACAGTAAAGTGATTCAGTTATACATATATATACATTCTTTTTTATATTCTTTTCCATTATGATTTATCATAAGATATTGAATATAGTTCTCTATACTATACAGACACGACTGAGCGACTGATCTGATTTGATCTGATCTGATGCTATACAGAAGGATATTGTTGTTGTTTATCAGTTTTTTTATATGAGCTTATCTCGGCTAACTCCAACCTCCCACTCCATCCTTCCTCCAACCCCCTCCCTTTGGCAATCACCAGTCTCTTCTCTATGTCCCTGAATCTGTTTCTGTTACATACACAGGTTCATTTGTGTTGTATTTTAGATTCTACATATACATGATATTGTGTGAGTATTGTCTTTCCTTTCTCGGACTCATTTTGCAGACTCTGGTTCCATCCATGTAGCTGCACAGGGCATTATTTCATTCTTTTTTATGGCTGAGTAACATATGAGGGCTTTCTTGGTGACTCACTGGTAAAGTGCGTTAGTCACTCAGTTGTGTCTGACTCCTTGTGACCCCATGGACTGTAGCCTGCTAGGCTCCTCTGTCCATGGAATTCTCCAGGCAAGAATCCTGGAGTGGGTTGCCTTTCCCATCTCCACAGCGGTAAAGAACCCACCTACCAATATAGGTGACACTCCTTAAAACCCTGGGTCAGGAAAGATCCCCTGGAGAAGGAAATGGCAACTCAGTCCAGTATTCTTGCCTGGGAAACCCCATAGACAGAGGAACCTGGTGGGTTATGGTCCATGGGGTGGCAAAGAGTCAGACACATGACTTAGTGATTGATTATGCATTCAACATTTTATATATATAAAGTCCATTGTATATATTAATATATATTATATATACATTATATATAGACATCATCTGTATATGTATTTATATAAGAAGATGTGGTGTATATATACATTATATATTATCCACTCATCTGTCAATGGACTTTTAGACTGTTTCTCTGTCTTGGCTATTAGTGCTGCTATGAACATACGGGTGCACATATCTTTCCAAACTAGAGTTTTGTCTGGATATATGCCCGGGAGTGGGATTGCTGGACCATATGGTAATAGTACTTACAGTTTTCTGAGGGACCCCCGTACTGTTTGCCACAGTGGCTGCACGATGTTACATCCCACCAGCAATCTAGACAGGTTCCCTTTTCTCCACTCCAGAATTTATTTGTTGACTTTTTAGTGATGGCCGTTCTGACTGCTGTGAGGTGGTACTTCACTGCCGTTTTAATTTGCATTTCTCTAATAACTAGTGATGTTAAGCATATTTTCATGTGTCTATTGGCCATCTGTGTGCCTTCTTTAGAGAAATATATATTTAAGTCTTCTGCCTGTTTTTGGATAGAGTTTTTTGTTTGTTGTTGAGTTGTATGAACTGTTTGTATATTTTGGAAATTAAGCTCTTGTGTTGCATCATTTTCAAAAATTTTCTCCTATCCCCTTTTTAAAAATTTAAAACAGAGGATTACCTTTGTTACTGGAATTCCTGTCCTGGCCTAAAATTCTCTAGTTTCTAATTCTCCTTTTCAAATATAACTATTTTTAAAATGAATTTATTAAAAATTGTAACATGAATTCTTTAATAAAAATATGTTCTTAGGAACACAAATAGCCTGTTAATGTGGAAAAGAGTATTCCAAAGGGAAATGAAATTTAAAAAATAACAGTTAAATTGATGAAAAAGAAACAAAATGGTAAATACATTCAAGTGTCAAATTTATACAGATTTATAGGACATAGTTTAAGACAAACATTTCAAAGCAAAATAAAGGCCAATTCCTTTTTGTAATGGCAAGATGAAAGTAAGAAGGTAGAAAAAGATGTGTCTAAACAGAGAAAAAATTTAAACTGATATAATCACTCACTGAGAAACGCTGGGCTGGAAGAAGCACAAGCTGGAATCAAGATTGCCAGGAGAAATATCAATAACCTCAGATATGCAGATGACACTACCCTTATGGCAGAAAGTGAAGAGGAAATAAAAAGCCTCCTGATGAGCGTGAAAGAGGAGAGTGAAAAAGTTGGCTTAAAGCTCAACATTCAGAAAACGAAGATCATGGCATCTGGTCCCATCACTTCATGGGAAATAGATGGGGAAACAGTGGAAACAGTGGCAGACTTTATTTTGGGGGCTCCAAAATCACTGCAGATGGTGACTGCAGCCGTGAAATTAAAAGACACTTACTCCTTGCAAAAAAAAGTTATGACCAACCTAGATAGCATATTCAAAAGCAGGGACATTACTTTGCCAACAAAGGTTCGCCTCGTCAAGACTATGGTCTTTCCAATGGTCATGTATGGATGTGAGAGTTGGACTGTGAAGAAAGCTGAGCGCCGAAGAATTGATGCTTTTGAACTGTGGTGTTGAAGAAGACTCTTGAGAGTTCCTTGGACTGCAAGGAGATCCAACCAGTCCATCCTAAAGGAGATCAGTCCTGGGTGTTCTTTGGAAGGAATGATGCTAAAGCTGAAACTCCAGTACTTTGGCCACCTCATGTGAAAAGTTGACTTATTGGAAAAGACTCTGATGCTGGGAGGGATTGGGGGCAGGAGGAAAAGGGAACAAGAGAGGATGAGATGGCTGGATGGCATCGCTGACTTGATGGACATGAGTCTGAGTGACCTCCGGGAGATGGTGATGGACAGGGAGGCCTGGCGTGCTGTGATTCATGGGGTTGCAAAGAGTTGGACACGACTGAGCAACTGAACTGAACTGAATCACTCAATGTAGAAAGGGATCACAAGAATAATATATATATACACACACATATGGAAAAAGTAATGGCACCCCACTCCACTTCTCTTGCCTGGAAAATCCCATGGATGAAGGAGCCCGGGAGGCTGCAGTCCATGGGGTCCCTAAGAGTCAGATACGACTTCACTTTCACTTTTCACTTTCATGCATTGGAGAAGGAAATGGCAATCTACTCCAATGTTCTTGCCTGGAGAATCCCAGGGACAGGGGAGCCTGGTAGGCTGCCGTCTATGGGGGTCGCACAGAGTCGGACATGACTGAAGTGACTTAGCAGCAGTGTATACACACACACATATATATGTATAACTGAATCATTTTGTTGTGCAGCAGAAATTAGCATAGTATTGTAAGTCATCTGTAATTCAAGAAAACAAAGGGCTCACAAGAGCATTTACTATCATAGTTAGATATCCACTTCTCCATTACTATGCACATGCTCAATCACACAAGTCAATTGCCTATTAACTTAAATGGTCTATGAAGGCAGAACATGGAAAAATAGAACAGAATCAACATTTTTCTTGTGAAATCCTATGATAAGCTTTGTAGCATTAAGCGAAAAAATATATAACAGTGCAACCTGATTAAGTTAAACATTATGGAGACACACACACAAATATATGTGTATATTTGACCTAGTCCCTTTCTTCTAGCAACATTAATCTAGTTAGGAAGATAGATACATGCATAGTAGCAGATGATTATTATGATAAGCATTGTCATAGAGGAACAAAATGTTCCAGTAATGTAGTGGGAGTGGACAGAGATTATTCCTGGGTGGGAAGAATATGAGAAAGCTGTTTGGAATAGGTGGTTTTTGAGGTGGATTTTCAATTAAGGATAATTAATAGGGAGAAGACTCTTGAGAGTCCTTTGGACTGCAAGGAGACACAACCAGTCCATTCTAATGGAGATCGGTCCTGGGTGTTCACTGATGCTGAAGCTGAAACTCCAGTACTTTGGCCACCTCATGCAAAGAGTTGACTCATTGGAGAAGACTCTGATGCTGGGAGGGATTGGGGGCAGGAGGAGAAGGGGACAACAGGATGAGATGGCTGGATGGCATCACCAACTCAATGCACATGAGTTTGGGTAAATTCCAGGAGTTGATGATGGACAGGGAGGCCTGGTGTGCTGCCCTTCATGGGGTCGCAAAGAGTCGGACACGACTGAGTGACTGAACTGAACTGAATAGGGAGATATTTCTAGTGCAGAGAGTGCCTAAGTTTAGATAACAGTTTGAGAAAAGATCTATGGACAGTTTCAGATGGCAGGAAATATAAGAGGGTATCTGGAGCTGTAACAGAGAAGGCAATGGCACCCCACTCCAGTACTCTTGCCTGGAAAATCCCATGGACAGAGGAGCCTGGTGGGCTGCAATCCATGGGGTCGCTAAGAGTCAGACACGACTTCACTTTCACTTTTCACTTTCATGCATTGGAGAAGGAAATGGCAACCCACTCCAGTGTTCTTGCCTGGAGAATCCCAGGGATGGGGAAGCCTGGTGGGCTGCTGTCTATGGGATCGCACAGAGTTGGCCATGACTGAAGTGACTTAGCAGCAGCAGCAGCAGCAGCAGCAGGAGCTGTAAAGCAGTGAGACAAGTTGGTAATAGAAGTATGCAAAATATTGTGAAAGACTTTGAGTGCCAGCCTGACTAGTTAGAGAAATTACTGTATGAAAATCACAATGAACAATTTATAACATATTTAAAATGTGACATTGCTAAAAGAATCAGGGTTCAAGATGATAACCTGAGTATGGTGGTGGTTTAGTTGGTAACTCGTGTCCGACTCTTGTGACCCCATGGACTGTAGCCCGCCAGGCTCCTCTGTCCATCAGATTTTCCAGGCAAGAATACTGGAATGGGTTGCCATTTCCTCCTCCAGGGCATCTTCCTGACCCAGGAATCGAACCCAGGTCTCCTGCATCTCAGGCAGATTCTTTCCCAACTGAGCTGCAAGGGAAGCCCTTGTGCCCACAATCCCTGTCTCAAATCCCATATGACTGTCAGAAGGACATGTATATATACACACATACACACAATGGTCTGCAAAATAGAAGAGAGGGCCATCACTAAACCCAGAAACTATGAGCAATTTCCAGAAAACAAATTAAATAGAATTGGATTCATAAAAAGAAATACAGGTCCATGTACTTTCAAGAAAAAACTACTCTGAAGGGTAAGAACATTTCAGTGAAACTCCCAGCTCAGAGGAATATACCCAAGGGGAATAAGATGGTAATGAGCCAGTCACACTATATATAATTAGTGACTTTAAGAAATTATATAGATATTATACAAGCTGATTTAAGTCATTGAATTGATAGAAAAATCATAGAATACAATAAGGAAATTTAAAATACGTCAGGATTACTATTTGAAGAATAGTAATAAGATGTATAACTTTCAAATAATTAAAGGAAGAACTTGCCCTCTACAGATATAAAAACTTATTATCTGTGTAATAATTAGATCACTGTTATATATTAGTGTAAACAAAGATAAACAAAAGTAGTGCAGAATCTATCCAGAAATTGATTCACACACACATGATTATTTGATTTGCAAGAAGTGCATGTGAAAACAATGAAATAGAATGGGCTATTTGATAAATGTTTAGTCAATGGGCTTGCCATTTGGAATTAAACAAAATAATGTGATATCTCAAATTGTTAACCTACTGGCCACTGGTGAGAAAATTGCAATAAGGGAAGCTTGAAGAAACACTTTCACTTTTCAAAAATATTTTTTAGATGATCTTTATAAAACCATACTCAGGCATTACTTATTAAAATTTTAAAAGGAAAAACAAGGATAAATGTTTGCGTGAGCAAAATCTTTGGACTCATCACTCATAACCATTCTAAAGTTCGCTATTTTCTACTGGGACCAGAATATAGCCTTGAAAATCAGAATAAAAATATTGTGCTTTATTAATCTGCCAAGTTCAAGTCTGTATAATCTTATATTGAGAAATTGTATTGAAAATATATTTATGTGTAGAGTTAAGACATTGTTATTTCAATTTGAAATTATAATTTTTACCTCTACTTGGCTCTGCAAATTTGGAATTTGAAAGCTTTGGCATAAATACCTGACTAGATCCCACTACAAAGCTTATTCTCTTAATCCTTAAATTGCATTGCTCCTCTGTGCAGCTTTTTGGCTGTCATTCATTAAGTAAACATTATGAGTAGAAATATAACATAATGGTCTGATAAAACTAAATACTAGGTCTCACTTTTCACTTTACCCATTGCTTTAACTTTGAGAAAATAAATTTAACCTCAGTTTGTTTGGTCTGTAAAATGGGAATAAAATTATCTCAAGATTGTTTTTTGAAATCATGAAATGAAAATACTCAGTTACAATGCTCTGCACATACTAAATATTTAACAAATGTTAGCTACCATTCCTGGAAAAGGATTACCCAGTAATTTTTTTTCAAATGCAGACAAGGAAGATACTTTTGTATTCAGATTGTATAAGACCTTATCTTTACACCGGTCCTCCAGGGAACATGAGCTTGATGTTCTTTGGCCTCTATTGGAAGATATAAAAAGGTAGATCTGGTACAAAAGAGGACAAGCTATTTCCAATCCACTTGCTTGTGCTCTACACCTCCTAGTATTTTGTAGACTCACTGCCTGTCTCAGTCTTGGGTGTCGTCACCATTGGTAGGATTGATAGCCTGCAGTGACCTAACCAGGAATGATGCTAAGGTTATGCGTTTTTAGACATCAAAAATTATGGCATCCAGAGCTTTGAAGTAAATCCTCTGAACGAGCAACTTCTCTGCTCTGTTGCATCAGACAATTGCTGCACCTCCCTGCTGGAGATGGCTTCTACAGTGCTAGTAAGATTCTCTGCAGATACTGACCTTAGAAGAACTGTGACCTTAAAATAACAGTTGATTTATTATACAAAGGATAATATAATCAACCAGTTGACTGTTCGACTTGTTAGTGAGTTATTTTTGTATGTTGTATTTGTATTCCATCTTGACATCAACTCAGGGTTATGATGTCCAGACTTCCTGTGATCAAAATCAACCAGAATAGCAGCAGGACAGTGCAGTGAGAATGTATTGCCCATGTGTAGCGGCCCATGTTCTAGACCTGACTAGCTTCAAATTGTTCCATGAATAAACCTCTTCATTTTTTCATTACTTCAATTTATTTATTTTATTTTTTGCCATTTATAGATTTATTATTGTGGTAACACATGCATAACAAAAGTGTACTCTTCTAACCATTTTTAAGTAACAGTTCAGTGGCATCAAGTACATTCACATTGTTGGGTGGCCATCACCACCATCCATCTCTAGAAGTTTTTCATCTTCCCAAATTGAATCTGTACCCATTAAACAAAAGTATCCATTCCTCACTCCTACCAGCTCCTAGCAGCCACCATCTGTCTGCTCTCTGTCTCTATACAATTTAACTACTTTATATACATCATCTAAGTGGAATCATGCAGTATTTGTCCCTTTGTTTCTTGGCTTATTTCACTTAATAATGTCTTCAAGTTTCATCTATGGTGTGGCATGTGTTAGAATTTCCTTCCTGTTGAAGGCTGAATAATATTCCATTGTCTGCATATAACACATTTTGCTTATTCATTCATCCACTGATGGTTCCTTGAGTTGCTTTCACCTTTTTGATACTGTGAATAATACTATGAACATTGAAAGTGAAAGTGAAGTCACTTAGTCGTGTCAACCCCATGGACTATAGACTACCAGGCTCCTCTGTCCATGGAATTTTCCAGGCAAGAATACTGGAGTGGCTTGCTGTTTCCTTCTCTAGGGTATCTTTCCAACCCAGGGATCAAACCCAGGACTCCCACATTGCAGGCAGACGCTTTACCATCTGAGCCACCAGGGAAGTAACCATGAACATTGAATGCATTGTTCAAATATCTGTTTGAGTCCCTGCTTTCAGTTCTTTTACTTATATACCCAGCAGTCATAGGATTTCTGGGTCATATGATAATTCTGTATTTAATTTTATGTGGAATCGCCATACTGTTTTCCATAGAGGCTGTACCATTTTACATTGCTTCAATTTAAAGTGGTATCTACCTAGAGTGTTAATAGCTCAGTCATGCCCAACTCTTTGCAACCCCATGGACTGCAGCCCACCAGGCTCCTCTGTCCATGGGATTTTCCAGGCAAGGATACTGGAGGGTTTGCCATTTTCTTCTCTAGAGGATCTTCCTGACCCAGGAATCGAACCCTGTTCTCCTGCACTGCAGGCAGATTCTATACTAACTGAGATATCAAGGAAGCCCTTGTGTCAAATAAAAAGTGATGATTAATAGAATTTCTCATAGCCTCTGAACCCTTGCCTGTTAAATATTAACCCTCCTAAGATCCCAACATGCACAGGAAAGAGTGTATATTGTATAACTGAGGGCTGTTCAGTTCAGTTCAGTTCAGTTGCTCACTGTGTCTCACTCTTTGCAACCCCATGAACCACAGCACGCCAGGCCTCCCTGTCCATCACCAATTCCCGGAGTCCACCCAAACCCATGTCCATTGTGTCAGTGATGCCATCCAACCATCTCATACTCTGTCGTCCCCTTCTCCTTCTGCCCTCAATCTTTCCCAGCATCAGGGTCTTTTCAAATGAGTCAGCTCTTCGCATCAGGTGGCCAGAGTATTGGACTTTCAGCTTCAACATCAGTCCTTCCAATGAACACCCAGGACTGATCTCCTTTAGGATGGACTAGTTGGATCTCCTTGTAGTCCAATGGACTCTCAAGAGTCTTTTCCAACACCACAGTTCAAAAGCATCAATTCTTCGGCGCTCATCTTTCTTTATAGTCCAACTCTAACATCCATACACAACTACTGGAAAAGTGATAGCCTTGACTAGATGGACCTTTGTTGACAAAGTCTTTGTTGACAATGTCTGTGCTTTTTAATATGCTGTCTAAGTTGGTCATAACTTTCCCACCGAGGAGCAAGCGACTGTTAGGGGAGTGTAATTATGTAAATGCTGGAAAGTTTACCAAAATAGATTAGTTACTAAATAAAATGTAAACTTTTCTTGATAGAGTAAGGTAAACATAATTGTACAGATTTGTACCTTAAAGCCTCTAAGACAAGAAGGATTCTGATTCTCAGTGATACCCTCAGTGCCCAAAGTTACTGCTTAAAAACATTTGCAGAGTGAATAAGTAAAGAGTAAGTATGTCTAAACTACACTAAACACTTCATCCAATTTTGCCTTATCTGTCATGGTTTTGGCAATCATAGAAATATTCTTGGGTGCTCTCTCACACACACATGCACACACATATACATGTTTACACACACACACGTTGACTTTTCAATGTTAGCATTGAGCAATGTTCAGCCCAATAATTTGAGCAAGGTGCCCTTTCTTTACTCAGTGGGTGAAGTCAGAAAAAGAGTCTGTAAAGCCTTTGGTGCTGAACAGGATTTTCTCTCCACATCAGTTTTAGATGATATCTGTGATCAAAGAGACATATGCTGTTTGTATGCTTCCTCTGTACTTCAGAACTGGCTGTGACCTGGAGGGTGTACGAGTGCCCTTCTGTGGTTGCCTAGAAACTTTGGCCGCACAAGTGTCAACTTACTTTCATGGCTTTAAGGGAGAAGGAGCCTCTCAGAGAGCTCTAGACTTTGTAGAAGGGGAAAAAAAGGTCCTTGTGTGTTTTAAAACAAGTGTCTCACCAGGAGATAATGGTTGAGCTGTGGGTTATAAATGATGCATTTTGTTCTTTTCGTCTTGCTGATGGCACAAGGGAAAAAAAAAAGTTCATCTCTTGCTTATCAAAATACTGTGACATTTCTTTTTCCACAGGAAAATTTTCAATCACAACCTTCTGCAGCAACCGACACCAGATTTAACAATTGTAAAACTCTACGATGTCTCATTAAAACCTATATTTGACCTCTTTTCTTTTATGTACTTCACACAAAATAAAACACACAGAGACCCTCACTAAACACACACAGACCCTCACTAAAATCTGTTACTATTTCCTTCCTTATTTCTTTAGGAGTACATTTGCTACTGAGGATGTGAATAGTCTTTGTTTCCAGTTCCAAATTTTTAATATTTTGTGTGTTTCCGTTAGCACAATTACCTCTAAACTATCAGTTTTGTTAGGTCTTTTAGCTTTGAAGAAGGCAAACTTCACAAAGTCTCCTTGAAAACAAATGTATTGTTGAGAGATATTTAGACATATGATAAAGGTGAAAAGATCTTTCTATGCCAGTCATCTCATGAGTCTGTCATGAGTGTTAATTTTTAGATAGAATCCTATGTTCATTTAGGTTTAGTTATTTGACAAGAGAGATTTTTGCTTTCCAAGCTGCATGTTCCATGTGTACAAACTAGAATGGTGAATTGGTCAATGTCAGATCAATAGGAATGGGATTGTGTAGAGTACCAGGTGGTTAGGTGATATGATTCTCACATCCTTCCTGAGATTAAATTGATTTTGTAATTTTTACAAAACTAAGCATAGCATATACAACCTGGTATCTCTGAGCTACTATAGATCCGGCGTAGAAAACATATGCCCCAGTTATCTAAAGGACAGACTGATACGGTGCAGGGCCCAGACAAAGGGCTTTTAAGAAAGCTAACAGTAGTGTGAGCCTACAGCCACAGTAGTTGACTTACAGATAAAATAACATCTAAAGTAATCAAAGCCTGAATTTTGAATGGTTGTCCATTTACGAATTTTAAGACATGGACGTGTTTTTATCACCTGTTTGCCCTCATAAGTGCTCAGTAAATGTGAACTGAACGATCCCCACACAGGTGTAAAGTGCATCCATGTATAGATGGACTGCGTTCTTTACAGCTCTCAAATATTTCCTGATAAATTAATTTGTATTTTTACAGAAAATTGAGGTGATAATGGTATTTTTTCAACATCAGACATTCTTACTACAGTTAACCAAACTGACATTTTGCTTTTGATAGGGATATGCTTCCCCTTTCTCTTGAAAACCTTCTCACTCTTTCCTGCTGTCCTTTGCCCTCAACCATTCAAAATTAATACTTGTATTTAATTCATCCAGAGCCTTGTATTTAATACTGATAGAACTTGATGTGTATGTTAAAGCCATAAAAAATAAGAAAAAATAAGGACATAAAAATTTGGATTCATTCACATGGCTTCATATAATTTTATACTGTGAAAGAAATACAGGATACATTTATACACAGATAAATGTTAAAATGTGAATAAGAGATACTAATTGACAAGTGTAATTTGTTTGAATATTTTTTTAAAAAAAAGGTTCCCTTCCCCAACTACTAAATTTAGACACTATCTGGCTGGTCTCTTTTATTTTTGTATTTTATTTTTATAATGAGATTTTCATATTGAGTCTTTTTAAAAACACTGAGAATAGTAATCAACAATGAGATACATTAAAATTGAGAAAATCAGTACCAAAGAAATAGTGAGTTTGGATAAAACAACCCAATTTGCTCATGGAAAATGAAGTCTGTGTTTAGGTGTTTCAAATAATAATAGGAACAAATGTAGTAATGTGTATATCTTACTTCAAAATCATGATTAAGACCAAATTGTCTAGTTTATGTTTAGTCCTAGGGGAAGGCAATGGCACCCCACCCCAGTACTTTTGCCTGGAAAATCCCATGGACGGAGGAGCCTGGTGGGCACCCCCACCCCAGTACTTTTGCCTGGAAAATCCCATGGACGGAGGAGCCTGGTGGGCTCCAGTCCATGGGGTCGCTAAAAGTCGGACACGACTGAGCAGCTTCACTTTCACTTTTCGCTTTCATGCATTGGAGAAGGAAATGGCAACCCACTCCAGTGTTCTTGCCTGGAGAATCCCGGGGACGGGGGAGCCTGGTGAGCTTCTGTCTATGGGGTCGCACAGAGTCAGACATGACTGAAGCGACTTAGCAGCAGCAGCAGCAGTTGGGATGCAGAGAGAGAAAGTGTTTGTAAATTCATAGGTGGGCATCTAATTTCTCTCCCTCTTTCTCTCTCCTTGTGACATGGAGTCCTTGTTGTCTTCTACATGCTAAATTAATCTCTACTTACCACCTGTGGGACCATGCTTGAGTTAGATCTCTTTATGCCTTTCATCATTTTTAAAATAGTGGTAACAGTATGTATTTCATAAAGTTGTTATGAGGATTGAATGGCTCTTAATCAATTTCATAAAATGGTGCCTGGGACATAAAAAAGTGGGATGATTATTTATTAAATAAATAAAAATAACCTTCCTCTCTCTGGGCATACTTCACACTTGAGAAACCTCACGAAGAGGGTTTCCAGGGTCAAGGAGTAATTCAGCTTGTGCAGTCACTTCAGCAGTCACTTAGTATTTCTGAAAGTGTATTTTCCTTGTTTAATCTTAAAACTTCAAAAGAGCCTCCACTTTCACAAAGGAAACTGGTTGGGGATGAGGGGATGTTGCCTTTAGGACAAAAGTATAAATTTAAAAAAATACCTGAGGAGCAAAAAGGCAACTTTCTCTTGTTTTGCACTCAAAGAGTAGATACTGAAAGGGTTAGCATAGATGTATTATAGATATTGTAATGGGGTAGAGCTTTTTTTTTTTTTTTTTAAGTTCTACAACGGGTGCCTGAGTCTCATTAAGGGGGGCCAACCTAGGGCCTGTTAATGCCCTCTATTACTTTTATAGTGTTATAGGCTTGTAAGAGTGGAATTTTAAAGATCAAAAGCTGGTTCTTGGATTTATGTTGAGCTTTGCTGCTAAGTCACGTTAGTCGTGTCCGACTCTGTGTGACCCCATAGACGGCAGCCCACCAGGCTCTGCCGTCCCTGGGATTCTCCAGGCAAGAGCACTGGAGTGGGTTGCCATTTCCTTCTCCAACGCGTGAAAGTGAAAAGTGAAAGTGAAGTCGCTCAGTCGTGTCCGACTCTTAGCGACCCCATGGACTGCAGCCCACCAGGCTCCTCCATCCATGGGATTTTCCAGGCAAAAGTACTGGAGTGGGGTGCCATTGCCTTCTCTGATGTTGAGCTTTGCTGCTGCTGCTAAGTCACTTCAGTTGTGTCCGACTCTGTGCGACCCCACAGACGGAAGCCTACCAGGCTCCCTCGTCCCTGGGATTCTCCAGGCAAGAACACTGGAATGGGTTGCCATTTCCTTCTCCAGTGCGTGAAAGTGAAAAGTGAAAGTGAAGTCGCTCAGTCGTGTCCGACTCTTAGCGACCCCATGGACTGCAGCCCACCAGGCTCCTCCATCCATGGGATTTTCCAGGCAAGAGTACTGGAGTGGAGTGCCATTGCCTTCTCTGATGTTGAGCTTTAAGACCTTGTTATTCAAGGTGTTCCAGCATCAGCATCACCTGGGAGCTCATGTTAGAGATAAAGAGTCTCAGGACCCCTCTACTGACTGAAACAGAATCTGCATCTTAAAGAGATACAGCCTGAGTTCAGTCGTGAACAGTGAGTGGCCCCTCATACCAGAATTAAAATTACATCTTTATAGAACTTCAGAGCTTTGAAGGATCTTAAAAGTTAGCTAATCTAACTCCTTTATTTTCTGGCTTCTTATATTTCAGAGATAGTTGCTCACTACTTGCTATACAGTCTGTGCTGTATTTACAAAAATGTGTATACATGGTTGGGCTTCCCAGGTGGTGCTGGTGATAAAGAACTCGCCTGCCAATGCAAGAGACATAAGAGATGTGGGTTCGATCTCTGTATTGGAAAGATCCCCTGGAGGAGGGCACAGCAACTCACTCCAGTATTCTTGCCTGGAGAATCCCATGGACAGAGGGGCCTGGCGGGATCCAGTCCATAGGGTCACAAAGAGTCGGACACGACTGAAGCGACTTAGCACAGCATGGCATAGACCCAGTTCTTGCTCTGAGGTCTCTTCAGAGGGGAGATGGAATGTAAACTGGTAACAGTGTATGGACCCCCTTTTATAGGAAATGCAGAGAGCCGTGAAAGAAGACCCTGAGCCTGGACGGGGGTAGGTGGGGGCGGATCAGTGACGCAACCACTTGCTTTGAGTTTGGGCTTTGAGTTTTCCTGTAGCTCTGGAGTGGCCCCTGAGACTCTGAATTTGTATGAAACTGATAGGGCTATGAAGGAAGCTTATGGATACAGCTTCGTATAACAAGTACCGGATGGTTTAAATGGATGTTTATTTTCTCACAGTTCTGGAGACTAAAATCTGAGATGACGATGTCAGCAGAGTGGATCTCTTTGAGCCTTCTCTCCTTGGTTTATTATCTTCTTCCCATGTCTTTGCACGGTCCTTTATCTGTGTGTGCCTTTGTCTTAAACTCCTCTTCTTGTAAGGACACCAGTTATATTGCATTAGGGTCCGGGCACATGACTTCATGTTGTGTTAATTAGCTGAAAGGCCCAATTTCTAGATACAGTCACATTTTGAGGTACTGTGGGTTAGGGTTTCAACATTTGAATTTCAACATTTTGAACACTGAATTTGAACAACTCAGCACCTAGCACCAGGTAAAATTTGAATATAAGTTTGCCATCATCTATTAATATAAATTAACTTACTGATATGATTATGATAACTACTCTATATTTCCAAGCTGAAATCAAATCACTGAGTTTCAGAGTTACTTACCAGTAACAGTGCACACTTTGCTTCTAAGTGGATGCACCTCAGGCATCCAAATTCACCAATCAGCTGCCATGTGCCCTCTTAGCAAGAGAGCACCCAGCCAGTTTTTCTTTTGAGATTCCCTTAAGTTACCACTCAGTCAGGGCCAAGTGAGCCCATTATCTCAGGAAGAACCAGTTCATTCTGTTAATCAAATAGAATGATGTGGACCTGACAAATTCAAGTCCTATTGATTTTTGAATTTTATTATCCTTGAGTCACACGACATGATTTTTTAAAATTATGGTGATGTTGGTTTATGTTGTGTGTGCTGTGCTAAGTCACTTCAATCATGTCTTACTCTTTGCGACTCTATGGACTGTAATCTGCCATGCTTCTTTGTCCATGGAATTTTCCAGGCAAGAATACTAGAGTGGGTTGACATTTCCTACTCCAGAGGATCTTCCTGACCCAGGGATCGAGCCCAGTCTCCTGTGTCTCCTGCATTGGCAGGCAGATTCTTTACCACTGTGCCACCTGGGAAGCCCACGTTGGTTTATGCTGCTGCTGCTAAGTCGCTTCAGTCGTGTCCAACTCTGTGCAACCCCATAGACGGCAGCCCACCAGGCTCCCCTGTCCCTGGGATTCTCCAGGCAAGAACACTGGAGTGGGTTGCCATTTCCTTCTCCAATGCAGGAAAGTGAAAAGTGAAAGGGAAGTTACTCATTCATGTCCGACTCTTCTCGACCCCATGGACTGCAGCCCACCAGACTTCTCCGTCCATGGGATTTTCCAGGCAAGAGTGCTGGAGTGGGGTGCCACTGCCTTCTCCAATGTTGGTTTATAACCTTATGTAAATTTCATGTATTCATAATTATAATTTGACATCTGCATGCATTATAGCAGCATGCTCACTACCAAAAGTCTAGCTTCTGTCTTGTTGTTGTTGACTGCAGTACACCAGTCTTCCCTGTCCTGCACCATCTCTTGGAGCTTTCTCAAGCCCAAGTCCAGTGAGTCAGTGATGTCATCCAACTATCTTGTCCTTTGTCACCCCCTTCTCCTCCCACCTTCAGTCTTTCCTAGCATCAGGGTCTTTTCCAATGACTCAGCTCTTCCCATCAGGTAGCCAAAGTATTGGAGCTTCAGCTTCAACATCAATCCTTCCAATGATTATTCAGGGTTGATTTCCTTTAGGATTGACTGGTTTGACCTCCTTTCTGTCCAAGGCAATCTCAAGAGTCCAGCTGTCACATCCATATATGACTACTAGAAAAACCATAGCTTTAACTAGATGGACCATTGTTGGCAAATTAATGTCTCTGATTTTTAATATACTGACTAGGTTTGCCATAGCTTTTCTTCCAAGGAACAAGCATCTTTTAATTTCATGGATGCAGTCACCATCTGCAGTGATTTTGGAGCCCAAGAAAGTAAAGTCTGTCACTGTTTCCATCATTTCCCCATATATTTGCCATGAAGTGATGGGACCAGATGCCATGATCTTAGTTCTCTGAATGTTGAGTTTCAAGCCAACTTTTCACTCTCTTCTTCCACCTTCGTCAAGAGGCTCTTTAGTTCCTCTTCACTTTCTGCCATAAGAGTGGTGTCATCTGCATATCTGAGGTTATTGATATTTCTCCCAGCAGTTTTGTTTCCAGCTTGTGCTTCATCCAGCCTGGCATTTCATATGATGTATTATTCTGTTTATAAGTTAAATAAGCAGCATGACAATATACAGCCTGATGTCCTCTTTTCCCAGTTTAGAACGAGTCTGTTGTTCCATGTCCGATTCTAACTGTTGCTTCTTGATCTGCATATAGATTTCTCAGGAGGCAGGTAAGGTATTCTGGTATTCCTATCTCTTAAATAATTTTCCAGTTTGTTGTGATCTACACAGTCAAAGGCCTTAGCATAGTCATTGAAACAGAAGTAGATGCTTTTCTAGAATTATCTTGCTGTTTCTATGATCTAACTAACGCATGTTAGATCATAAGATCAGATCAGATCAGTCGCTCAGTCGTGTCTGACTCTTCGTGACCCCATGAATCGCAGCACGCCAGGCCTCCCTGTCCATCACCAACTCCCGGAGGTCACTCAGACTCACATCCATAGAGTTCAGTGATGCCATCCAGCCATCTCATCCTCTGTCGTCCCCTTCTCCTCCTGCCCCCAATCCCTCCCAGCATCAGAGTCTTCTCCAATGAGTCAACTCTTTGCATGAGGTGGCCAAAATATTGGAGTTTCAGCTTTAGCATCATTCCTTCCAAAGAAATCCCAGGGCTCATCTCCTTCAGAATGGACTGGTTGGATCTCCTTGCAGTCCAAGGGACTCTCAAGAGTCTTCTCCAACACCACAGTTCAAAAGCATCAATTCTTCGGCACTCAGCCTTCTTCACAGTCCAGCTCTCACATCCATACATGACCACAGGAAAGACTATAGCCTTGACTAGGCGAAACTTTGTTGGCAAAGTAATGTCTCTGCTTTTGAATATGCTATCTAGGTTGGTCATAACTTTCCTTCCAAGGAGTAAGCGTCTTTTAATTTCATGGCTGCAGTCACCATCTGCAGTGATTTTGGAGCCCAGAAAAATAAAGTCTGACATTTTAGATCATAGATCATGGCAATTTGGTCTTTGATTCCTCTGCCTTCTCTAAATCCAGCTTGTACATCTGGAAATTCTCAATTCACATATTGTTGAAGCCTAGCGTGGAGGATTTTGAGCATTACCTTGCTAGCATGTGAAATCTTTCTGTTACCACACAGATGAACCCATTTTACCCTCATCCTGCCCATCCTTCCCCTCTGGTAACCACCAACCTATTCTTGCTACCTATGTGGTTTTGTTTTATTTGTTCATTTATTTCATTTATTTTATTTTGCACATATGAGTGAAATTCATTTGGTATTTGTCCTTCTTCACCTGACTTATTTCACTTAGCATAATGCCTTCAAGTTCCATACCTGTTGTTGACGATGCAATATTTCATTTTTATGGCTAGGTTGTGGTCTATTGTGTTTGTGTGTGTGCATGTGTGTGCGTGTGTGTGTGTGTGTGTTTATTTGCCACATCTTTATCCATTCATTCATTGATGGACACTTAGTTTTACTTCCCATATCTTAGCTATTGTAAATAATATGCTGTGAACATAGAGGTGCATATATCTTTTTGAATTAGTGTACTTCAGATAAGTACCCAGAAGTGGGTACTGGATCATATGATATTTTTATTCTTAATTTTTTGTGGGATCCCCACACTGTATTCCATACAGTGGAGCTTCCTACCAACGGAGTAGGGGAATTCCCTTTTTTTATTTTTTTTTTCCAACACCTCTTATTTCTTTTCTTTGTCATAATGATGCCTCACTATAGTTTTGATTTGTATTTTCCTTGTAATTAGTAATTTTGAACATGTTTTCATGTGCCTGTTGGCAATTTGTATGTCTCCATGAAATATTATCAAGTCAGATCATTTGCCCATTTTTTTAATTGAGTAGTTTGTTTTTTTGTTGTTGATTTTATGAGTTCTTTATATATTTTGGACATTAACCATTATTGGATATATGATTTACATATATCTTCTTTCATTTGCTTAGGTTGTCTGTTTTATTGCTGATTTCTTTTGCTCTGCAGAAGCTTTTTAGTTTAATGTAGTCCCATTTTTTTCACTTTTACTTTTGTTTCTCTTGTCTAAGCAGACAGATTCCTGAAGCTATTGCTAAGATCAGTGTCATAAAACTTATTGCCTATATTCTCTTCTAGGAATTTTATAGTTCCAGGACAGGAAATGGTTCTTAATTCTTCTAAAGGAAATTACTGTTTACATATGTTAAAAAGCTAATGGAAATAATAAATTTTTCTTTGGTGTGGTACCGTTTTCCCTGTTATTGCTAAAGAATGCTTACTTGCATACATATTACTTTTGTTCAACTTTTTGTGAAATAAAAAGGATATAGTAACATTGGCAAGTTCCTGTTGACTTAAACTGCAATGATTAAATGGTTTACATTAGTTACATAATTGTGCCTGTGGAATGATGTAATCAGGGGCTTGTTATTACTTACTCTGCTGTGTGTAATTCCTACTCATTTTGGCAGGTTTATGGGAGCTATAGAAGAAACTAGAAAATGAGAGTGATCATCAGTGGCAAGCGGGTTCTTTACCACTCGCGCCACCTGGGAAGCCCAATAAATGTGTGCATACATGCATGCTCAGTTGTGTCAGACTGTGTGACCCCATGGACTGTAGCCCGCAAGGCTCTCCTCCGTCCATGGAATTCTCCAGGCAAGAATACTGGAGTATGTAGCCATTCCCTTCTCCAGGGGATCTTCCCTACCCAGGGATTGAACCCAGGTTTCCTACATTGGGCTTTCCTGGTAGCTCAGAGGTTAAAGTGTCTGCTTGCATTATGGGAGACCTGGGTTCGATCCCTGGGTCGGGAAGTTCCCCTGGAGAAGGAAATGGCAACCCACTCCAGTATTCTTGCCTGGAGAATCCAATGGATGGAGGAGCCTGGTGGGCTGCAGTCCATGGGGTTGTAAAGGGTCAGACATGACTGAGTGACTTCACTTTCACTTTCCTACATTGCAGGCAGATTATTTACTGTCTGAGCCACCAGGGAAGCCCAGAAAGAGGCATAGGATATAGCTAAAATTCCAGTATTGGAAGACTGGTTTGTGCTTTTGGAGGGGAGGAATGTCTGTAAAACTGTATCAGTATTCATAACTATATTATTTTTTTATCATAAATTCTTAGAGGCCTCCAGAAAATTGAAGAATGTTTAGAATTAACGTCTGATTCCAAATCTGATTCATGTGTAGGAAGACTAAATAAGCCTTGACTATATTTCTGAACACATATATGACACAAAACCATTGGAAAAAACCCTCATATGCAATACGGGTAGCCTGAAACTACTTTCCTTAAGTACCACTGTGATAAAGAAGACGGAGGGATTGGGGGCAGGAGGAGAAGGGGACAACAGAGGATGAGATGGCTGGATGACATCACTGACTCGATGGATGTGAGTCTGAGTGACCTCCGGGAGTTGGTGATGGACAGGGAGGCCTGGCGTGCTGCAGTTCATGGGGTCACAAAGAGTCGGACACGACTGAGCGACTGATCTGATCTGATATACATACTATTTGTTTTGCCTGTTTTATAACGCTCATGGACATAGTTCAATCAGACTGTCCCCAGATGAATAATTTTGAAAGACACATTTATAGGTTTTGGTGCAAACTCTGAGAGTGTACACAGAAGTCCCTCTAGGTGTTCACGATGCAGTTCAGAGTCTATAAGGGCCAATTGAAGAGAGAAAATGCCAACTTTCTTTTCCACTGTTGATTGATAAGGACTGACTTCTTACCCCACTCCAGTACTCTTGCCTGGAAAATCCCACGGATGGAGGAGCCTGGTGGGCTGCAGTCCATGGGATTGCTAAGAGTCGGACACAACTGAGCGACTTCACTTTCACTTTTTCACTTTCATGCATTGGAGAAGGAAATGGCAACGCACTCCAGTTTTCTTGCCTGGAGAATCCCAGGGGCAGGAGAGCCTGATGGGCTGATGTCTATGGGATCACGCCGAGTCGGACACGACTGAAGTGACTTAGCAGTAGCAGCAGCAGTGACTTCTTAGACAATCTTCAGAAAAAAAATTAAAAGATTTCTTGTGTATTTAGAGGAGATCTATATAAAGAAAACATATAACATATTTCTAGAGAATGTAGAAGCTGTATTATACCAATTCCCATCATAATTTGTCATAAGACCAGAAGAACACAAAAACTAATGTATCAATCTTGTAGACAGCTCTTGCGTATTGCTCTGTAAACTCCCTAAGCCCTCACTTGTTTCCCTTCTCAGCTCTCTCCTCCCTCTCTTTTCCTTTCTCTCTCTCTTTTACTTCCTTTCTTACTGCCTCCTCCTCTCCTTCCCCTTTCTTTCTTTCTCTTTCCCTTTCTTTCACTCTTCTTCCTTCCCTTTCTTTCTTTCTTTCCCTTCCTTCCTTTCTCCCTTTTTCCATTTCTTTCCCTCCTCCCTTCCCAATGAGAAGGTAAGTGCTATAAGAGGAGGACAGTTTTCTCCAAAGGAATGGCTTGAGGATAGGAGTTAAGAGGAGTTAATTGGTCAACGAGAGGAAAAAGACTGTTCAGGTTGAAGTGACGGTCTGTGCCTTGTCCCTGGTGCGTATGGGAGGCTCAGTGACGAAGTGTGGGTGAAACACTGAGAACAGAAAAACAGGGCAAGAGATGTCTGAGGTGCTGGAGGGAAGGCTAATATTTACAGCTTGAAAACGATTGATTTGGCTGGAGTCTGGGGCACAGAATAAAGGGAGTCAGGAGAATGCCTTCTTCCAAATGACCAAAGGAAGATTGTCTATGGTAACAGTAAGTTTTCAGAGATTAGTAACATTGAGATCATAAGATGGCATTCTCCTAATACATGGCCAGCCTCCTAAGAACAGCATTTGGCGCTTATAATTTTCCCCACAGTGTTCAAATAAGGTCTTGAATCAAACATATGAAGGAGTATTATTGGGGAATACACAGACTGGAAATTCCAAGTGGCTTTGCCATTGGCTTCTTTCCCATTAAATAAATAACAACTTTACATTATGATCCAGATTTCCATAGAAGCATCATAGCTCATAAAGTAAAATCAGTTTGCTTCCTAAGTAATTTTTGTGCTTCTACCTAGAAACCACAGTTGTGGGTTTTTTTTTTTTTTAAATTAAAACATGCTACTTGAGGTGGTCCTATTTCTTGCATATCTTTTATCAGCCAATGATTCAAAAATTTATTCTAATTCCGAATGAGTAGAGACAACCAAGATTAAACCAGATTTGACTGCATATCAGCAGAGAAAGACATTGAGGAAATATTTCAGAAACGTACTCTTGCATTGCATGTAATAAACAGGATTTCAACATGTACTCCATCACACAAATGGAGTATTTTGTTTACTTTGGAAACAAACTGACCTTTGTATTACAGTCTACAGTTTGGATTCTCTGGAAAGTAATCCTTTTTTTTTTTTTTTAGTTTTTCTGGGCTTTTTTTCAGCATTTCAGAGAAATTGTAAAGTCAGTCTCAGGCCTGGAAGGGCTGAGGTTTTCTGGAAATTATAGCATCTATATTCACCTGATTATTTTAGGCGCTCAGTTCACTTCAGACGTTCAGCCCCCGAGGGAGAGTTTAGCTCTGTCTGCTTTCTGATTAGAGTCATTTTGAAGCATGCTACATGGGACACTGGAGATTTATGTTCGTGGACTTCAGGTTGCAGAAATGACCACACTGTGACATTAGTTTTAACCCTCTATGACTTTGTTGTCAAAATTAGGAATTTGATTTTACTTTTGATCTATTCGTTATTTTTATTCAATGTGGTTTTGCACAGTTTTATGAAAATTTTAGTTAGAAATGAGAACTTGTCTGCCCAGGCAATAGGTCTTGACAGAGATCTCTGAATTCTAGAGAATTATGTAATATTTCAAAGTTTTAATGAGCCATAGATTTTGCTGAAACAAAGATGCAGTTTGAAACCCTATTGTGTTGAAACATAGTATTAGACCTTGAGTAAGTTATGTATTTAGTTAGTCCCAAGTTCTAAAAAAATAAAATGTAATTGGACTTCTAAAGACACCAGGTCCTATTGGAAATATTGCTGTTGTAATTTTACTGTTTAATAATGAACATGGTCTGTTTTAACATTTGTTAACTTTCTTCATAGCAGCAGTTTCTTTAGTCTCAAGGTATTATTGTTGGTAGTCTATGTCCGATTATCATAAAAGGAGAGAAGAGTTGTTTATAACTCTTGATGTGCTTTGCCAAGTTTCTTTTCTCTCCCCTGTCTCTTTTCTATTTTTCATGGTTTACTGTGGAATCTTATCTTTTTTTTTTTTTTTAATGCTATACTCCTCAAGTTGAAGGTCAGGGGGCCTTTCATAATGTTCAGTAAAGAAAACAGATTTCTGTTAAGAACTACTTTTATTTGCACCAAGATAATGGGGGCTCTGTCCATGTTACAAACAATGAAAATTCCTCGAGATGATTCTAAAGACATATTTATGAACACAAGACACATTGTTGGCTTTGAATGCTGTTTTCAGTTGTGAAGTCTGAATAAGATAGCCAGAGGATCACATACCTTTAGCATGATTAGTGCTAGCGAGACTCGTATTAAAACATGGGGGCAGTCAGGGAAGAATGGGTGTCAGAAAAGAAGAATCATAGAACTAAGGCTCGCTTTGGGAAGCTGTGGGAGAGCTTTGGAATGCACCCAATAAAATGAGCATTTCAAAGTCGTCAAATCAAAAAGTCTGCTCCAGTTCAAGAATCTTCGCTTGAGCTGTAGTGTATTATTTGTGAATGTTTCTCTTACTACCTTGTGATTATTGTAGTCCATAGATTGAGATAATGAGTTATTGCCATATATTTTAAAATCATGGGGATAGTAGTGATTTTCAAAGGTAGTCCCTTTGCTAAATTGGATCCTCATGATCATGGTCCAATAATTATTCTATTATAGTAAAAAATTTAAGTTGAAAATCTACTAGTCTCATTTCTTAAGATGGTAAAATATTGCAGTTAAAGTCTTATTATGGTTGATTCAATGATACCAGGGGTAAATCAGATTTTTAAAAAAATTTCTCTCAAAATACTTGTTATCGGTTCTTCCTTTGCTTAGATGCAGACTACAAAGCCCGACTGCCAAGCTATGTCACCTTTGTTGGTAGCTTCAGCTCTCAAATGACAAATAAATTGTTAATCTCCCTGATAGAAAGTTAAAAATCAAGATAGCTTTGTTTAAATACTGTATCTAGTATAGTCTCTTTGTTGACAACAGATCTTTGCAGAGGAACAAGGCATCTCTTACTAGTTTAAAAACCAGATGTATGGTATATTCTTAATGATTTTGAGGACGATATTGAGTATACATCCCTTAATAAGGAAGGGAGTGGTGTGGAATAATCTTCAGGCATTGATTTGAAGTCGTGATCATGACCGGGACAAGTTCTTTTTCAGCCTGTACTTTTGCATTTGCAAAATAGGTATGATGATACTCCCCTTATAAGATTATTTTGAGGATTAAAAGATCTGTATTCCTAAGATGCTTTTAAAAACCCCTTGATAAAGGGAGCCTGGTTTCATCTCTTCCTGCCTCCTTTATGTCAACGGAAGGAAAAATATTCCTATTCCAAAGCGATAGTCTTTATTTATTCTGGATGGAAGATGTTATGTTTGGGACACTGTTGACATGCTATCACCGTATCATTTGAACAATCTCCTAGACCTTTTCAGCAGTTTAATATTATATTTCAATTTGCAAACATTGTCTATCTCAGAGAGGCCAGGAGATACTGGAGACTATCACAAACAAAAATTTCATAACTTCATCTGTGACTCTATTCATTATTTTTACAAGTATTTTTAGAATCCCAAAGTCATTACTCTTTCCCGATCTGTTTAAAAATTTAGCTTCATCTGAGTTAAAGCAATGAGATGGTTTGTATTTTCTTCTGCTACTTGCACCTTTTGTTTGTAAGTTCATCCCAGAAATATTTTCCCAACCCAAAGAGATAGCTTGGGATGCCTGAATAGCTCAGTAAAATTATGAGCTCTCTCTCTATATTTATTGCTCACAAAATGTCCATATTCTGTTCAGTAGTGACAGCTAAATTATAATCCGCTGAGGCACCATAAATGGTTTCACATTATGGTTTACATACTTCGGTTGATTTTATGAAACGCCTTAATTAGATCTTGAAAGAGGGATGGTGACACATGAAATCGCTGAATACAGATACATTGGAGAATTGTCAATGGCAGAGACTCCTTGTTCTTCCATGTAAACATCAGACCCACCCACATGTGGAAATTTCTTCAGAGGAAACATTGGAGGACTGACTTTCTAAAAATTTTCTACTCTATATGTTTTAATTCACCGTATATTTGTGCCCACAGCTGCATTGCAGTGACGACACATTGAAGAAAAGAGTAAGGCCTTGCCTGAGATGTATTTATTTTCTATGGGACGATTTTTATGTGTAGTCATGACTATGATAGATTGTAAACAAACCATAAAACTGACCTTCAGCAATTTACATGCACCTTTGTGAGGTAGAGGAAAGAGCCTTGGATTTATCATATACTTCTTTTATTGCAAAGTTATAATTGTATTAGTATAGGAAAGAATCACAAGGCCCTAAAACAAAGTTGTCCAACACCAGTCAATCAGACTGTATATATTTGTATCATTTTACAAGTGTTGAATCCCTTAAGTGTACCCAGAAGAATATTTAGTTCTACACCCTTTCTTGGTTATCCAGTTATTTATTTTATTATTCATTCATATTTTCCCTGACTGCCCAAAGAACTTGGTCTTTATTCAACTTTAAAGAGCAGATTATTTGCCTAGTTTATTATTTTAATATTCTCATAAATATTATTTATTAACTCTAGTTTCCTCAGTATTTCCTTTTAAATTTTTCTTTGAAATGTTTTATTCAAATTATTTGTTTCTTTTTCACTTTCACTTTCTTAATCTCTCCATCTGTCTCTTTTTCTCTGTTTCTCTTTCTCTGTTTCAATTTCTCTCTTCATCTTTCTGTCTGTCTCTGTGCTTCCCTACTTTAAGATGAAAGATTATTTTACATGGTATAATTCTTCATATAAAAATAATTTAGTAATCAGTTTCAACCAGAGATTTGAGGAGGGCTCAAATATATTCAGAGGGATTTTTTGGAGGATTTTTAACATGTGGAGTTCATATTTACACGTACCTCAATGCAGGCTCTGCTTCTTGAGCAAGATTTTCTGAACATGGTCAAACTAATCTCACATCCTCAGACTGTTCATCTGTCAAATGAAAATAATATGTTTCATATTGTTTTTATAACAGTTGAATAAGATTATTCAAGGAAGGCAAAGTACCTTAGTACCTGGCAAATAGTAGGTACTACAAAGTGATAGTTATGATATATGATAAATTCATACTGGTAGTAATATATTTGTTTTATAATCAGTGTTGTTGTGGTTCAGTTGCTGAATCGTGCCTGACTCTTTGCAACTCCAGGGACTGCAGCATGCCAGGCTTCCCTGTCATTATCTCCTGGAGATTGCTCAATCTCATGTCCACTGAGTTGATGATGCCTTCCAACTATATTATCCTCTGTGGCCTCCTTCTCTTGTCCTCAGTCTTTCCAGCATCAAAGTCTTTTCCAGTGAGTTGACTCTTCACATCAGTTGGCCAAAGTATTGGAGCTTCAGCTTCAGCAACAGTCCTTCCAGTGATTATTCAAGGTTGACTTCCTTAGGATTGACTGGTTTGATCCCCTTACAGTATGTAAAAATTGCTGAAAGCTAATTAAAGCAAATTTAAAATGTAAGTTAATAGATTTTAATTCTTTCCTAGACATTTAGAGAGACCTTGATTTAAAATACTTTTTGCATTTGAAAGAAGCTGTGTAACATGCATTTTAATGTTTAAGAGAAAAAATCAGTCACTACATGACAAAGAATTATTTTCAACAGACCATATCTTCATCCCTTTTGTAGATCTTTAATATGAAGCTTCCTAACATCAAAGAAAAAATATGAACATATGGTTGAAAGTAAGGAATCAGCAACAAGGTCCCATATTCAGAAAATTACACCTGGAAGATTTTTTCCCTTTGCTTATATTTCGTTAAGATATTTAACTGGAAAGTATGTTGCTGAATGTGGATGTTGTCTTTTACACTATGCATTAATTTCATTTCAGTGCCACTACCTGCCTTTGAAATAATTTTCTGTGGCTGTCAATTTAGGTAGTTTTACTGTTGCCTGCTGACCTGTAAGTTCAGACTTCTCCAAAGTTAAAACATAAACTCATGTGTCAAAAGTAGGCATCTGGTGCTTATTTGTAAAGTAGTGGAGTGGGGGAAATTTCCTGTATAAATTCTATGTTACAAAACTTATACAAAGTTTTAATAATATTCCTGATATAATATTCTTTTTGACATAAGTGCTTTATGTTAAGCCTTGTTGTTGCATATTATACTATTATTACAAAAATCTAATAGGATGAGTATTATTTCCCTTATTTTTATAAATGAGGATTCTGAATTTCAGTTTAACTCTCATATCTCACAGTTGTTAAGTAGCAAAGCTGGAATTCAAACGTGTGTCCATCTGACTTCAAAACATATTTTCTTTCAATTCCACCATGCTGTGCCTGTACTTTTAAGTGAAATATCATGAATATCCTGGATCAAAGAAGAATCTTTATATTGCAAGAAACACTTGACTTATTGAACAGAGTTTCAGATGAACATACCCATTTAAATGCATTTACATCTTGCTTAAAGGCAGTACTTTCCAAGGAAACTGAAAATAAGCAATTAGATTTAATTCACTTGTAGGTGTACACCTAAGGCCATACCTACACCAGCCAAATAAATGGAGATTTTAGTATCTTTCACCAGGGAGCAGTAATATCTGTGTTGCCATTTTAGAAAATGTATAATCTTACAATATATTTCCATTTAAAACAGTGTAGCAGATTAAATCCATTTTGGCAGTGTATCTCCCGTATTTTACTATTTTATTGTGATATTGTAATGACTTTATCTGCCTCAGTAGATAAATCTGAATCTCACAAAAAGGAGCAGATGAGAAAATGGATGCCAAATGTCAGTTATCAGTTAAATTACCTACATTTTGAAGAAATTGCTAATGTATTATAAATGTGTAAAATTATTTTTCCAAAAATAAACCAATATTTGAAGACTAATAATAAGTATTATTGTTAAATATTTCTGTATATTAGAAAGTTAATAATTTATATTAGTATTTTAAAGTTAATATTTCAAAAATAATCAAAAATCACTTTTTTCAGACTTCAAGATAAAGCTAGATTCCAAAAAAGAAATACTTTGTTATTTATACAATAAATAATTCCTATATTACAAATTCTTATTATTTTTCTGGTAGCTGTTATAATCAATTTATATTTGTTGGTAGTGAGTTACATGTATTATAATTGAAGTTCTACAAATAAGCAAAAATAATAAAAGAGAAATGTCATATTGTTAATTTTCAATTATTTAATTATCAATTGAATATGTGAATATGAAGATGATTTCTCTCTTTGCAACTGTATAGAACCTAAGTAGATAAATTTCATATTTGCTTTAATTGCTGATTATTTTTTCTATAATGGTATGGGTTAAATATATTTGTTTGCTTTGTTTTTTATAATTAGTATTTTAAAAGCTCTCAAGATCATAAATCCATATTTTAGCGGACATTTTAATTGCGATAATTATAAATTCACATGTACTTGTAAGGAATAATTCAGAGAGATCTCTTATACCCTTTCCCTAGTTTCCTCTAGTAGTTACAATTTACAAATTTGAGTATATCATTACAATCAGGATATTGACATTGACAACCTACTTGTCTTATTCTGATTTCTCCAGTTTTACTATTCTTGTCTGTGAGTGTGTGTGTTGAATTTTTACATATTATTTTAGAACTAAAAGCGTTCTCAGGAAGTCAGATAGTTCATTAGGTTGTTTTTACTGTCCAAAAAGATGTTTACTGGCTAGCGATCTATTGAAATCCATAATTAAAGCCAATAAAAGATCTTGATGATGTTTTTAGACTATTTGTTTAGGTTGATTTGCATTTCAATGATTAGAAGTTAATTAAGAATCTTCTGGATTCAAACCCTCTGAAGTATTTACCTCCCTTTCCTTTGAAGACCAGAGTAACAGTGTTCCCCCTGAGTGCACTACCCCTCATGGATTAAAAGAGCGTTGTTACAGAGGGTAGTATCATAAATTCAGCAGCGAAGGGAAACTTTGTTGTATGACTTCCCCGACTCAATCAGATTATATAAATTCATCTGTCTCTCTCTCTTTAAAATCATATTTTTGTATTTATATATCTGGAAGAAATTAAACCTTTTAACAATGTATAAAAGAAGAAATCTTTGTTTTCTAATTTTTAAGAGATGCATCCTTTCCTTCATTTATACATTCATGTTCATCTTATCCTCTGTAATTGAAGTGACTCTATATGCTTCTGCAAATAGTCTTCATACTCTCTTCTATTCTTTCTTTCCTTCTTCTGTATATTTAAATAATATTTATGAAATTCTTATATCCTGACATTAGTCAGACATACAGACACACATGCTGCATTATGGTAGGTACTCTAATGGATGTTGGTGCAAAGGAAGAGAGTGTGAATAATCCTAACCGAGAGTGGCTGATTATCAAAAGGCATTCTGGAGGACGCCCTCTTCATGTCCATTTTGGTCCTCTACATGATATTTCCATGAGTCACAAAAGCAGGGGCCCTTAGGTTTCTCAAACAGTAAAATTGTGAAACAAAATAGCATGTGTCACAATGCATTTCTGGATTATAATAGTAGGGAAGCCTCAAGAGTGTGAACTATTAAGAATATAATCAGTTCTAACATGTATATTAGTATATTGATAAAAGAAATAAAATTCTGTCATTTTCATTTCATACGTAGTCAGTATTTATGACTAATAATATTCTAAGTGAGGTCAAGTGAGGATCACCATGATTTATAATTGGAGTCTTCTTTCACCCTGCCCTAATGATGCTGGCCTCTTCTTTTCTTGTAATTGCATTGTGTCTATGTAAATTAATTTCTCTTAAGTGCTTTAGAATTTACTCTATTAAGTAGTCTCATTTTAAATCTTGTTTATATTATTCTTTTGCTTCTAGCTCCTGTTTCACATTTTAGCTCTGGTCCTGCCAGCTTGATTATAATTCCATATAATGAAGCTAAAACTAAAAACATTCTACTCTAATTTCATGTTCTGGAGAAAAGGAGGTATGAGTGACTCATGTGGTCATGATTAAATATAAAGGTAGAAGTGTTTGCTTTATTGTCAATATAAGTTGGGTTTGAAGTATTGATTTAATGATCTTCAGCAAAATTATTTAAGGAAAATGGTACCCAAAATGCATGATAATTGTAGGGCCATACATAAAAGTGGTGCTCATTGCATACTTATTCAGCAAATAAATTAAAAAATGAATTTGTTAGGACTAAATGATACATGCTGCTGCTAAGTCACGTCAGTCGTGTCCGACTCTGTGCGACCCCATAGACGGAAGCTCACCAGGCTCCCCCATCCCTGGGATTCTCCAGGCAAGAACACTGGAGTGGGTTGCCATTTCCTTCTCCAATGCATGAAAGTGAAAAGTGAAAGTGAAGTCCCTCAGTCGTGTCCGACTCTCAGCGACCCCATGGACTGGAGCCTACCAGGCTCCTCCATCCATGGGACTCTCCAGGCAAAAGTACTGGGGTGGGGTGCCATTTCCTTCCCCGAAATGATACATGCTTGTCCCTCAACTTGCTTATGGAACCATAATCTTGCCTGGCCTACGTGGTTAGTAATAGCTAATGGCTAAATACTGTCATTGTGTCATAACCTTGATTTTGATTTTTTTCATACTTTGTTAGCTTTGAAAATTCAAAAGAATAAATTAACCATGTACTTTAAAATGCTATTAGTAATTTTTCCTGAAAATATGCTTTACTCAAAATCATTGCTTTTTCTCTTGGTTTAAAAACTTACATTTTGTTCAGAAGGGCCAAAAACAATGATGATAGTAGTAATAATAAATCTACATTTTCACAAAATTCTGGTTGAGGAAAGATTTTTATTTTGATAAAGAGAGATATATAAGTTTGAGAGATTATATTAATATAATATTTGAGAAGGACTACTGCAAGGAGTATCTGTTTACATTTGGAATACTAACATTTTTCCCATCAAGAAATTAGGATTGTCCTGACTTTCATACAATTGTCCATTATACATATAATCACTGTTATTCAGTATAGCAGTGCTTATTAGGGACTTCTCTTTCTTCTCAGGAACCATCTCTCCTGGATCATGTAGTAGATAATCATGCTGCTGCTGCTGCTAAGTCACTTCAGTCATGTCCGACTCTGTGCGACCCCATAGACAGCAGCCCACCAGGCTCCCCCGTCCCTGGGATTCTCCAGGCAAGAACACTGGAGTGGGTTGCCATTTCCTTCTCCAATGTTATGAAAGTGAAAAGTGAAAGTGAAGTCGCTCAGTTGTGTCCAACTCTGTGCAACCCCATGGATTGCAGCCTCCCAGGCTCCTCCGTCCCTGGGATTTTCCAAGCAAGAGTACTGGAGTGGGGTGCCATTGCCTTCTCTGAGTAGATAATCATAGCTATTCTTTAATCTTAAATCAGCTTCTCTCCCCACCTGTTGTGACTCATTTTATTCCAACAGTTTGAGTAAAATTATTCTAAGTTAAAAAGGAAAAGAAAGTAATATATATATCTACTCTAAATATTTAGAAAAAATAAGACCCAATATTCAAAAAAAGATAATAATAGCTAATAAAAATACTTTTACTTTCATTTAAGTGGTTTACCGTGAGTATCAGTTTACTTCTCTGTTGCTCCTGTTAACTTTGCTGTGAGGGTGAGACCATTAAGTAAAGGACTCCATTGAGTATATGGTACAAAAATAAGCACTCAGTAAATATTATGAATATATCCCGATAATTTTGTAATTGAGAACACTTGAGGGGGGAAATGAAAAAAATCTAACAATTATAGTAAAGTAGGATAAATATTTCCCATTGTTTTAAATATGATTGTAAAATAGGATAAATATTTCCCATTGTTTTAAATATTATTGTTCAATTTTTTTTTTTTCATAGAGATATAAGCATATTCCTTACTTTCTCTTGTCTGGAATTCTGTATTGTCAGGGAGGAGTTAATCTAGGTTATCTAGAAATGGAATTGATAACTCACCTTTGATGTTAAACTTCACAACTACAGACCTCAGCCTGGCTTAGCTATGAAGTAATCAGAATAGCAGTGTGGATTACTATGGGCTGAAGCTCTCCATCACCTCCGGGGGCTCTTCCTGGCATCTTTTGGATCCAGTATGATCTTTTATGCCTCTCCTCTTTCTACATCTGGAGTGAAAATGGTTCAGGGTGGAAGCTCGTCTTAGTTGAAGTAATTACAATGATCAAGCAAGTCTGCATATAAAATACGAGTAGTTTTCATCCAAATACTTCATTTTCCTTCTCTCATTTTATCCATTTACTCTCAATTTAAAAATACTAAGATAAAATTTATAGCATTTGTTGAGCACTTTCTGTGTACCACACATCGCATTGAGTCTTTCACCTTTTGTTCTCCTGTTCACAACAAACTTAGGAAAAACAAGTAGGAAATTAAACTGATACCCATGGGAAATAAGAGCAAGTCAATGGGTACACTAAAAATACAGGCTGGTGCTCAAGATAATCAATGCATTTTTTCCTCATATCATCTGTATTTTTGAATCCTAAGAGTGTATATAATCCCTGTTCTTGATGATTTATGAAATCATTGTAAGAATTTGTCAAATCTAATTTAATAATGTTCTATTGGCCATCTCCTTATTATCTCTATATGCAATTATTTCCCAATATGCTCATAAAAGTGTCATGGTTTCCTTTCCTTAGTCCAATTCATCATACAAGAAAATTCACAATTGTGGAACACATGCATTCAGTGAGGGAGAAAATATTACAGATTATTACTACAAATTGAAAGTAGAGTGCTTAAGCCTATGCTCTTAGCAATGGAAAATTGTTATTTGACTCTAGTTAACACTGTGCTTAATTATTTCCATAGTTCAATATCTATTATATTTTAACTCTATTTTAGATAACTAATATTTAAGATGAATAATATAAAGAAACTAAAATGGAGCTACAGAATACGATTTATTATCTATGGTTTTAATTAAGTTAGTGAAGCTAAAGAGAAAATCAGACATAACATATATTTAATAGCTTAGTGCAAGTTATCTTTACATTTATATCCATCTTTTAAAAAAAGCCTTTTTGAATATGTCACCAATGTTTATACATATTTGATGATGTATTGTTCATTACTCCAAACACACTTTCTAACCTCTAATATTTATTTACGAAAATTCTTGGTATTTATGGACAACATCTATTCATCTGGGGGCTTCCTGATAGCTCAGTTGGTAAAGAATCCACCTGCAGTGCAGGAGACCCTGGTTTGATTACTGGGTTGGGAAGAGCTTCTGAACAAGGGATAGGCTACCCACTCCAGTATTCTTGGGCTTTCCTTGTGGCTTTACTGGTAAAGAATATGCCTGCAACGCAGGAGACCTGGGTTTGATCCCTGGGTTGGGAATATCCTCTGGAGAAGGGAAAGGCTACCCACTCCAGTGTTCTGGCCTGAGAATTCCATGGACTGTGTAGTCCATCGGGTCGCAAAGAGTCGGACATGACTGAGTGACTTTCACTCTATTCATTTACATGATAGAGTTTTACAAATATCCTTTAATTTTAATAGTGTTGATTATGTGAGTATTCTTACATATAATTGTCAAATAATAGTGACTTAAAGAAAGAACGGCAGTTGACTTCTTGCATCAAATACATAGTTTAGATAGATGTGGTTGTTTCTGGATGGGGGATTCTGATATCAAGAATCCTACCATTAGTTCTGGATGTGTTCACCTGTTAGAGAATATAGATATTCCTTGACTCACATACAGTGGAGTTGCTGCTGCTGCTGCTAAGTCGCTTCAGTCGTGTCCGACTCTGTGCGACCCCATAGACGGAAGCTCACCAGGCTCCCTCGTCCCTGGGATTCTCCAGGCAAGAACACTGGAGTGGGTTGCCATTTCCTTCTCCAGTGCATGAAAGTGAAAAGTGAAAGTGAAGTCGCTCAGTCGTGTCCGACTCTCAGCGACCCCATGGACTGGAGCCTACCAGGATCCTCCGTCCATGGGATTTTCCAGGCAAAAGTACTGGGGTGGGGTGCCATTGCCTTCCCCGACAATGGAGTTACAGCCCCACAAACCCATTGAAAGTTGAAAATAGAGTAAAAGTCAAAAATGCACTTAGTGCCCAGTGTCATAGCTTGGCCTGCCTACCTTCAGTGTGCTCACAACACTTACAGTAGCCTACGGTTGGACAAAATTAACCCCCAAACTATTTTATAGTGAAATGCTGAATATCTCATATAATTTGTTGAAAACTGTACTGAAAGTAAAATTGGTTGTGTGGGTACAGAATTTTAATAGTTGTTTACCTTCATGATCTCATAGCTGACTTCAAGCTATAGCTTGCTGCCCAGCATCACAAGAAAGAGAGTATGATTATCAAATGGCACATTGCTAACCCGGGAAGAGATCAGCGTTCGAAGTATGATTTCTACTGAGTGCGTTTTGCTTTTGCATCATCATAAAGTGAAAAATCCTAAATTGATCCATTGTAAGTTGATGACTGTCTGTAGATTACTTCACCTGGTCTGTCAGTGATCTGTCAAGGAACAAGTGATGAGAAGGGTCCCTTCTACCTGTAGTCACTATAAACAGTGATAGATGCATACATTTCTAGAGAAGATACACTTGCAAATGAGCTTACATCTCTGATCTGTAGTGCTTACAGTGATAACTTCTAGTATTATTATCTCAATTTCAGGAGTTTATATGAAATTATCAAAAAAGAGTGAAGTATAATATTCTAATATTGAAAATATTTTATAAGAAAGGGCTAGTAATATTTAAGATGAAGGTACAAGTTCCATTCCAGCACTTTTAAGAAATATCATTTTGTCTAAAATTAACTCACTTGCAATATTGAACAATAGAAACTTACCATCATTTACAATTTCTATGGTCATTAAACCTTTTTTTTTTTGCCACAAATTCCAGTCATTTGTTTCTTCTGATTTGGTTGTAATTTTAACTCAAGGCAGTGCTTTCTAGTTTACTGAACCTCTGCCTTGCAAGTAGTTCCTCTATCTATGGGATTCTCCAAGCGAGAATACTGGAGTGGGTTACCATGCCCCTCTCCAAGGCATCTTCTTGACTCCGGGATGGAACCCAGGTTGTCTGCATTGCAGGCAGATCCTTTACCATCTGAACAACCTGGGAGGCCCTGTAACATAACAAACGTGTTTAAATGCTCATGTTAATGCTGTATTGTATTCATTTTTGAAAAAAATTATTTCTGATCTATTAAAGAAAAAAGATGATTTATACTGTCTTTTGCCAGCTTTCACACTTCTGAGTTGTCAGTCCGAATCTGAGCTGACGTAGGAGACTTTTCTTCTTGCTGGTCAAATTGTATCTCTCTCCTTTATCAAAAAGCTTCGTGTGTTAGGTGCTAATTACCACATAACCATCAGAATTAGTCATGTAAGGAAAAGATCTACATATGATTCATGTTTATATCTCCAGTATCCAGCATCCTTCCTGACATTATGTGTTCAACAAATAATTTTGAATGAGAAAATACTTATATAAATGAAGTTCAGTTGAGTGAGATTTTCTGAATAAAAATAGTCCTAGATTCCAATAATTGCAGATGTTTAATGCTTGGTGTTGGAGAAGACTCTTGAGAGTCCCTTGGACTGCAAGGAGATCCAACCAGTCCCTTCTAAAGGAGATGATTCCTGGGTGTTCTTTGGAAGGAATGATGCTAAAGCTGAAACTCCAGTACTTTGGCCACCTCATGCGAAGAGTTGACTCATTGGAAAAGACTCTGATGCTGGGAGGGATTGGGGGCAGGAGGAGAGAGGGACAACAGAGGATGAGATGGCTGGATGGCATCACTGATTTTATGGACGTGAGTCTGAGTGAACTCTAGGAGATGGTGATGAACAGGAAGGCCTGGCGTGCTGCAATTCATGGGGTCTCAGAGTCGGACACGACTGAGCAACTGAACTGAACTGAATGCTTGGTGATCTCCTGTAGGTCTATTGGGCCGTGCTCCAAATGAGCATATATAAAACTTCCTATTAGAGGTCACTCCACAGAAGTGATTTAGCCAGAGGCATTTAAGCCAGAGGAAAGGCTTAAACTTTAGTTCTGCACAGTGATCTCTGAGTTTGTGGAAACTACGCTCTTGAGTATTAGCCAGCCTGCCTGCCTGCTTTCTTTCCTTGCTCGCTCCCTTGCTTCCTTCTTCAAGATCTGGTATTTCTATATCCCACATTCATGTTGGAAAGGGAATGATCCAAGGAAAGGCGAGAGGAATTGAAGAGAAGAATAACACATACACACATACATATGTGTGTGTGTATATATAGAAATATTTTACAAGTTGGAGAATGTGAAGGCACCAGATTTTCTAGTTTGCAATCACTGTGTATAATTTCACATCAGAAAGTTCTCTTCAGAGAACATGCTATCAACCAAATGAAAAGATGGGAAATTGTTTTGGAATATTCAAAATGCCCTATACACTTCATGTTCTTAGAAAGAAAAGTTTATATTATTTCATATGCTAATAATGACTTGATATGCTTAATCAGGTGATCAATTTTTTAATTTTAGTTTATTCAGTAACATAATACTTTCTCTGAGGAATGATAGTCAGGGGCTGTTGTGAAGAGGGGAGAGGTGGGGGACATTTCACTGTTTTAAAACCATGTATCTTTGATTTCTTCTATCTGAAATTTGTGGGACAGAAATGTAAACGTTTATTGTGAACTCATAATCAAACAATACTTTTGCCACTCTTCTCTCTGTATTGCTTTCCCAGTGTCTTGTTTGTTTAATATTTCTACCACCTTTCCTCCTTCAAAACTCACCCTGTGGCCCCTTCCTTCAGGCATTCACATTCTGCTTCCCAAATTGACTGGCATCTAATCTTATACATGAATCCACTCTAATGGCTGCTGATATGACCCTGGTGCTTGAAGACTATCCTTCCACCTAGTTAAGTCATTAAAATTTTTAAAAAGAGGCAACCTGATAAAGTGAGATCAACATGAGAGGTTCAGAAAACTAGGGTTGAAATCCTACAAAACTACTAATTCTGAAGTAACTTAGTTACTTCAGCTCTGAGTTAAAAAGGCCAAGGGCTATGATGGTAAAATTATAAAATAATCATCATCATAATGCCTGTTCTACAAACTTCTTATTAATATGTGTTATAAAGTGAAATATTATGAATGTGCAAGAATTATCGTTTCTTTAAAATAATCATTTAACCCAAAACAGTGAACATACACACACACATTTATAATTTCTGCAACCCTACCAGGTAAAAGCATTGTGGGGTAATCGAGAATGTTCCATGTACAGTGATAATAAATACACACAAATCACTATTACATGGAAGAAAATGGTTAAAAAACAATTACTAGAGCTAAAATCAAATACTCTGGGAGTTCAAAGGAAGAGATCACCTCTGATTTTCTGCCACGCAGAGGCTATATGAATCAGGGAAATGTTTATAAGGAAATGAGAGACAGACTTCAAAAGATGATAGATTTTTAAACATAACACTGATGGTGAATATTTTGGGTCATATACTAGAGATCTAAGGCCTTCACAACATAGAGAGGTGGACTATATGCACCTCCCAAAAAGTCAGTGTCAAGGAGGCTGCTTTTGGCAAAATTACTCTAGTCTGTTACGTGTAACTTAAGAGTATATACAACTGTGAATATATACCAGCATTAATAAAAGACTCCAGAACTATGAGTAAATGACTGCAGCTTGCTTGATCTTTAGGAATTACATTTTTTGAAGTATTATCTGAAACTAAAAATATCTTTAGCAATGAGTTCAAGGTTTAGAAATAAAATCTTTGTGCCTGTATTATAGCTTTCATAGTAAATCTTTCTGTAGACTAAAGGCATTTTCAAATTTAAAAATACATACATATATTGTGGGTTTCCCTGGTGGCTCAGACTCTAAAGAATCCACCTGTAATGCAGGAGACCCAGCTTCGATCCCTTCATCTGGACAAGGGAATGGCAACCCAGTCCAGTATTCTTGCCTGGAGAATTCCATGGATAGAGGAGCCTGGTGGGCTGCAGCCCATGGGGCTGCAAAGAGTCAGACATGACTGAACAACTAACACTTAACATGCATATAATGCATTTCTTGAAGAAGCCAAACAATAAGAGGATTAAGTGGCTGATAGAGATCATGCGTTCATGGTTAGCGCACAAGATTTATTCTCCCCAGTTTGGGGACCTGCATCAAGGCTTCATGTGCTCAGTCATGTCCAACTCTTTGTGACCCTTTGTACTGTAGCCCACCAGGTCCTCTGAATGTGGGATTTTTCAGGTGAGTGTACTGAAGTGGGTTGCCGTTTCCCCTCCAGGGATCTTCCTATACCAGGAATTGAAGCCACGTCTCTTGTGGGCTCCTGCATTGTGGACAGATTACATACCTGCTGAGCCATAAAACACTTCAATATTATATGCGCTGCAGTGGCAATAGTGTTAGATGTGAACTCAAGTATCCTCAGATTTGTATTCATTGGTAACATGTTAAATTTTTATTCTCTTCGTAATTGTTTTCTATTTCTTTTTAAAAACTTTTTAAAAATGACATTTGTTCTCAGAATAAAAAAAAAGTAAAGTATGTAATGGAATATCACTTTTAGAACAATCTTCTGCAGTCTTCTTTGACTGAGAGTACTTGGCAGGGCACTGTTACTTCCTTGAAGTATACTAAAGGGCTTCACAATAATGCTATAATCCCCATGTTATTTGTTCACTTGTCAAATTATTTTGCCATCCCTTGGTTCTCTCATATTGTGACCTAAAAAGTGACCTCCCAATCCCCACGTGGAGCTTCATGTAGATTTTTCCTTCCAGGCAAAACTCATCCTATTCACAATTGGTACATAAGAATGTTTACCTGTTAAATCTTGTCAATACATTTTCTTTCATCTCTGTCTATACCATCTCACAATGTTAAAAGCATGACTGTATCTGGGTTCATATCAGTTCAGTTCAGTCACTCAGTTGTGTCCGACTCTTTGCGATCCCATGGACTGTAGTGCACCAGGCCTCCCTGTCCATCACCAACTCCCAGAGTTTATTCAACCTCATGTCCATTGAGTCAGTGATGCCATCCAGCCATCACATCCTCTGTCGTCCCTTTCTCCACCTGCCTTCAATCTTTCCCAGCATCAGGATGTTTTCAAATGAGTCAGTTCTTTGCATCAGGTGCCCAAAGTGTTGGAATTTCAGCCTCAGCATCAGTCCTTCCAATGAATATTCAGGACTAATTTCCTTTAAGATGAACTGATTGGATCTCCCTGCAGTCCAAGGGACTCTCAAGAGTCTCATCCAACACCATAGTTCAAAAGCATCAATTCTTCAGTGCTCAGCTTTCTTTATAGTCCAACTCTCACATCCATACACAACTACTGGAAAAACCATAGCTTTGGCTAGATGGACCTTTTGTCGGCAAAGTAATGTCTCTGCTTTTTAATATGCTGTCTAGGTTGGTTGTAACTTTTCTTCCAAGGAGTAAGCGTCTTTTAATTTCATGGCTGCCGTTACCATCTGCAGTGATTTTGGAGCCCAAGAAAATAAAGTCTGTCACTGTTTCTACTGTTTCCCCATCTATTTGCCATGAAGTGATGGGACCAGATGCCATGATCTTCGTTTTCTGAATGTTGAGCTTTAAGCCAACTTTTTCACTCTCCTCTTTCACTTTCATCAAGAGGCTTTTTAGTTCCTCTTCACTTTCTGCCATAAGGGTGGTGTCATCTGCATATCTAAGGTTATTGGTATTTCTCCTGGCAATCTTGATTCAAGCTTGTGCTTCATTCAGCCCAGCATTTCTCATGATTTACTCTCCATGTAAGTTAAATTAGCAGGGTGACAATATACAGCCTTGACGTACTCCTTTTCCAACTTGGAACCAGTCTGTTGTACCATGTCCAGTTCTAACTTGCTTCCTGACCTGTATACAGATTTCTCAGGTCAGGTGGTCTGGTATTCCATGGTCTGGTATCTGGATTAATAGATGTCAAGATACACCTCATAAGGCATGCTCATTGACTCATTCATATTTGATTCTTTATGACCCTTTGGACTGTAGCCCACCAGGTTCCTCTGTCCATGGCATTTCCCAGGCAAGAGTGCTGGAGAGGGGAGGGTTGCCATTTCCTACTCAAGGGGATCCTCCCAACCTAGGGATTGATCCTGAGTCTCCTGAGTTTCTTGCATTGGCAGTCAGATTCTTTCCCAGTGAGCCTCCCAGTTGGCTCCAGTATACTTCATAAGGCAGTGATCTTCAAGTATCAGCAATGACTTGTGAAAAGTTCCATTGTGTGCCAAATATCGTCTTCTAAATTAATAAATATAACTATGAGAAAACATGGAACTTTAACAGACAAAAATAAATGTTGCCTTAAATTTAGAACCTTAAATATCAATGAGGTCTGTGCTTTGCTTAGTTGTATCTGACTCTGTGATCCCATGGACTGTCACCCACCTGGCTCCTCTGTTCATGGGGATTCTCCAGGCAAGAATACTGGAGCAAGTTGCCATGCCCTCCTCCAGGGGATCTTCCCAACCCAGGGATCGAACCCAGGTCTCCCGCATTGCAGGAAGATTCTTCCCATGTGAGCCACCAGGGGAACCCAAGAGAACTGGAGTGGGTAGCCTATCCCTTCTCCAGGGGATCTTCCCGACCCTGGAATCATAATGAGGTCTACCGGTGTTCTATACTAAATATGCTTCAAAAGCTATTCCTTGCTGCTTTTTGTCGAACAGGAGCTTAAGGTTGATTTTTACCCAAAGTTTCTCCTTTAGAGTTTGTCCTCGTGGAGAGAACACGTCTCTCTGACCAGCGCTCTGCAGGCCCTGACCCTTCTATGGACCTCCTGCCGATAGAGACTTCTGACTTTTGCTCCTCTGCTGCTGTTTCCTGTGTCTGCTCGCCCAGACCTCTCACAACCAAGGCTGTTCCTCCCTAACTGTACCTCCCAAAGCATACCCTCCCTCTGTGTCTCAGGATTTGAATCAGGAAGTGGTGGTGGGTCGGCCTGTGACAAGGAGTGGTGTCTGAAAGGTCAGAGGGGGTTCTGGCAGCGAAGAAGCCTACTGTGCCAGGTTTCTTGAGCGAAAGAGTGCCAACTCCCCCTCCTCCTTTCAGCAGCTGAACAATGTCCAGAAACTGCAGCTCTTCCTTCCAGTGACTTTTCCAAACATTTGCAAGAGTTAGTCACACTCCAAGTGAATAGTTTCAGACACCTGGGATGAGCTAGGGTTTGCTTCATATAAATAAACCATAGAACAAAGGGCAGAATACAGCAGTTTCTTTCTCTCAGTCTTGAGCGTGGTCTCTGTGTATTAAACTTATTTTTATATGTGAAGAGGCAGGTAGAGGTTTTTTAGTTATTTCAGATCCCAGTTTTGTTTTTAAAAACATCTTGAATTGTGTACTTTATTACCAGTAATAGTACTACCTAGACCCATATTTTACCTCCTTTTATCTATCTGAAAGATGATAATTTGTAGCTTCCAGTGGGTCTTAAGATAGAATACTCAGACATATAATAGCTTCAGAATGAGTCCTGAATGCCAGCTAGAATAGGAAAGCAAAAGGTTCCTGAGTTAGTAAATACATGCCCGTATCTGGTAGCATATGCATGTAAATTTGCTTCTTAATGCTATACACGTTGATTTTCTATGAGTTTTTAGAAACTGTAGCCAAAGGGTGTGTTTTGTATTCTTAAGAAATGCAGTGAATTAACTTTGCTACGTTTCAGACAATTCCAGTGTCTTGTTTTAGTTTTAGGTACTGAATGCATTGCATGAAAAGAGAATGTTTCTATTTTGCCACCACCATTATGTTATCTTCTCCAGTGCAATTACAAGCTAATTCAGGGCTCTTTGTGTTACACTAATAGCTTCTGATTCGCTGCTGTCACCTAGTACCTCTTCATGCACTTTTAATACCATCTGCGGTGCCCCTAGCACTTACCTAGGGTGAGCATTTTTCTCTAAGTAGAGACTCATCTTTGGCAAATCATTAATGGAACATCAAAAAGATCCCATCTGTTAGAGTTACATATGGCTAAGATCAGAATTATCAAATATCTCATTTTTTTCTTTATTCTTTTCTCTCCTTTTTTTCCCTTTCTTATCCACACAATAAATGTAGTTGTCAGCAGGATAAGTTCATGTGCCGGATAAGGTCACAATTTCATTTAGTGACAACTTCCAACAGTACGAAGTTACAAGGTTCGATTTATTAAAGAGTCAGAAGGGATAAGATCACGGCATGGCCAGCCTGATTTATCAGGGTTTGACTGGAGTACTTGAATAGGGAACGTCGTATTTCAAGTTTATGTTCAAAACTGTAGTTTAGTGTGTGTTATGACTGTATGACTCAAAAATTGAGAAGGAAAATTAGAAAAGGTATCCCTAGAAGGCGATTTGTAGCTGTTAACCAAGAACCATCATTTCCTGTGCCAAACCATGCTTTGAGATGGATCAACAGAGTATAGTGTAAATGGCACTATTTGTCTTAAAATGCAGATGAAACATGCTGTTATTAATGCCTGAGGAAACACACAAAGTGGCAAGACTGCAGTTTGGCTGTGAAGATAATCAGCAGTGAAATGATTGCCTAGCCCTCTTATGTATCTGGCAGGCAGCTGTCAAATGGTTAAACCATAAAATAGCAAGAGCTCTGCCATACTTCAGCCACCTTGACTGACTTTGAAAATGTTTTGAGATTTTTAGAATCTTTGAGCGCTTTTTGAACTCAGCATGACTTCGGGGCTGTCCATGTTTGATACCATGATGTATAATGTTTTCCAACCATGAAGAAAATATAAATATGGGTTCTGATGCTATAGCCTTGTGCTATAGTAAGGCCTGATAAACATTATGAGCTAATTCATGTGGTCTGCTTTAAAATTTGGTTATATATTTAAAACCAAGTTCAAATCAATCCAAAGTTTATGTTCAGCAAATGAAATAGAATCTTCTGTCATCTCATTTACTTGCAACCATCTTCTTCTTTGAAATCTGAGCCTGGAGTTAAGGGATGTCCCATAAATACCATATACATTTATGCCATCAACTTAATGCTGAATTCAGTTGAAGCATGATTGCTGATAATTATGCTAAAATGCCCACATTTTGTCTGTTCCCCTTTGGTATGCTACAGTTTTCATATACTTTGCTCTTTAATGAGGCATCAAAAGAACTGTATTAAAAGGAAACAAAGCATTGACTTGATAGCACCTTCAATAAAGAAAGATTTGAGGGTATCTCTCTTGATTTTAAGTTTTCTTTCCACAGTAAATTTCTTTTATTTGAACAAAAATAAGTGGGTTGATATCTTAAAAGCTGCAGTATGTTTGGTAGTGATTTCTGACTTAGGGCTTTTTTTTAAAGTGAAGCTATCATAAGTCTTTGAGTAATCACAGACTTTTAAAAGTATGCATTATCAAGAAGATAAGAGAAACAGCCCTCAGCACTAACAATATTATCTTTTACCAAAATTGATTAGTCCATCCTATGTGTCTCAAATATTTTGTGTGAACTTACCCAGCATGTTAAAAATAATTTTTAAAAGTGGGCTTCTTTTTGAAGAGTAGCTGCAAAATTATGAACTGGGCAGAAAAAAAGAATCTTTATTTTTTGTCCTGCTCCATGTTTCACACACGAGTTAATGTAGTTAGTGCAATAAAATGTTGAACAAATGAAATGTATGATTGTTGTAATACAAAGAACAGACATATATTAAGACAACCTTTTTTTTGTTTGTTTTTAAAATCAACTTTTAACTGTAGTGCAGTTAGGTCTATGAGCTTATGAAAAGTCTCATCCAATCAATGATGTTCAGTTTATATTTTGCAGTTATTGCATCACAAACTATATTAATTACCATAGAATAAACAGAAATAAAAAAATACATCTGGAGTTCAAGATGCATATAATCCTGTTGGGGTGAGAGGAGTTATCCAAGGGAAACCACTAGGGAATAATTAAATGCAAAACTGTGTGGACTGTAAATGTTATGGGAGAATTAGGAGAAGAGAACTCAGTTTATTGTAGGGTTCAGAATTGTTTGGTGAAAGAGAATAACTTTAATCTTGCAACATTAGTAGGATTTATAAGGGCAGCCAGGACGATGTTGTGTCTGCCAGGTAGCCACAGCAATTCTCAGGAAGGTGTGGGAGTTAAGCTAGACGAAGAGGAAGGTGTGATGAAGAGTTACTTGACTGCAGAGAAGAAGAAATTCTGGAGAGCAAATAGGCAGTCAAGCAGACTCTGTGGAGTAGCGCTGTCGTGGTATCAGGATTCAGGTATAGATGTTCAAGTCGGATGGTCTAAAGGAAGCAGTGAACGGACTTGCATAAATGAATAACATGATTAAAGTGGAGTTTAAGTTTATCTTGGCAAGGATTTGGAGCCCAAATCAGAGCTGTAGAGTGAATTGAGGCTGGTTGGTCCTCTACATCTGAGTTGATAGAAAACAAAAAACAAACAAGCACACAAACAAAACTGGGAAATGCTGATAAGAAATGTGAATCCAGGAGATATTTAAAAGAAGGGTAAAAATCAAGGTATGGAGAGTGTTTTGGATAGAGGTGTTAAAGAAGGAATGTGACCACAGACACTGAATGGTTAGATATGATAATGGAAGTATGTGGACATGCTCTTAGAAGTGCTTCATTTTCTTTGTGGTGAAATAGTAAATGTTTATTAGGTACTTTGCACATATTATCTGAGTGAATCCTCACAGCAACCATATGAGAAAGATATTGTAATTACTTTTTGGTTTGAAGAAACTGAAGTTCAGAGGATTAGGAACTTGGTCAGGATCACACAACTTGTTCCACTTTTCTCCAGTTTGATTTTGAACCTACTCTGATCCATGTGCTGGCCTCCTATTCTAAAACACTCCTTTCATCCCAGACACCCATGGTCTCCATCTCATCAAAAGGAATTTTCCAAGTCCTTTTCTTACTTACATAAATTTTCAGGTTACTTGATTGATCCTTCCTCCTCTAAATTCTCAAGTTCATTGGCTGCTATGGTACCATGTCCAGTTTCTTCCCTTTTTTCTGTTGTCTTACACTTCTCTTAAATATTCTGTGCCTGCTCCTCCATTTCTCTGCCTTCTGAAAATTCTTAGAACTCTATCCTCAATCTTATTGTTTTATCATGTTACACTCTCTTCTAGATCAACAATTCTATGAATTTTATTACCATATACAAGCCGGTCTTAACGAATAAATGCCAACATTTTTCACTCTAGTCAAGACCTTGCTTCCAAGTCACAGGCTTGGCTACCTAACCCATCCCCAAATCACCTCTTTCCTTTCTTACAAAGCCACTTTGGCCCCAATATTTCCAAGCTATGATTCCTCATCTTAACCTTAAATTTTTTTTTTTTTTTTTCCTGTGTGCCTTATCTCAATAGGTATATGGGCATTGACCCATTTGCCCCTGCCAGATACCCAAAACATCATTGCTGGATTTTTCCTTTTCTAATTCCTAAAATCTAAAAATAATACTAAATTCTATGGCTTTAACTTCCCAAACCTTATGGATTACATTTCCTCAAATTTATCCAGGCTCTAAATTTGTTTTGTTTGTTGCTTTATGCCTGAGTGTAACTAATAAATATTAGTAGAATAAATGAATGAATAAACTAATGAATGGATGCAAAAAAAGAATGAGTAAGCAAATCCAATGAAAAGGGAACTTTGCTTTCTTTATTTTGATATCTCTCATCTTTTCGAGTCAAACATTCCTTTTATGATAAGCTAGTTCTAAGACCTGAGTCTTTGACCCACCATCTCAGTGTTCTTTCTACCTCTCATAGTATATTACATCTGGAGAAAGAAAATTATGGTGTCATGGACACCATATTAAGTAGTAAGTGACAAACCCCTTTAACAATGACAAACCAAAGATTCAGAAAACATAGAATTTATTCATGGCCATCAGCTGACTATTTGATAGAGGAACTAAAATGTAATTTTATTGTAGTACATGGTATTTCCTCTATTTCATGACTCTTATTAGACTTTGAAAAAATTAAAAATATTATACTCAAAAGCAACATGTATGCTAAATGAAATAAAGCTTCCGTAATATTTCTGTTGCTGTCATTAAACTATGTAGGCATGGTAGTGTATAAATGCTAATTCTTTTGCAATGTGGTTGCAGTTTTCTGAAAGTGTTAATCTCTCAGTCATGCCCAAACTCTTTGCAACCCCATGGACTGCAGCCCACCAGGCTCCTGTGTCCATGAGATTTTCCAGGCAAGGATACTGGAGTGGGTTGCCATTTCCTTCTCCAGGGAATCTTCCCAACCCAGGGATCAAACTCAGGTCTTCTGTACTGCAGGCAGATTCTTTACTGACTGAGCTACAAGGGAAGCCCAGTTTTCTGAAAAGCTGCTCTGAATAAATGAATGTTTTTATTTAACTGTTTCAGCAGCAGAAAGAATTTCACAAACCTCAAAATAATGTCTAATATCTTGATAGACTAGAAAGGAGACTGAGATTTGCCTGAGATCTGCTAGTTTGTCTAACAAAGTTGAAGAGATTGACTTGAGAGCTTGAACAGTTGCTGGACTTTCTGTTATAGCCATCTTTAAGAGCTCATAAACCTATTTTTGTCCTGCTTAAAATTTTAATGCATAGTCAAAGACACCTCAGAAACTTTGGAGATATTTGGGTATCACTTCATGATTTGCCCTAAGTTTGTAGTTCTTAATCCATTAAAAGACAGACCTGCTTGTAAATCCACAGGTATAGATAAGAAGTCACTGTTTGATTGAGTCTGAACCCTTTTCAAATGAAAAATGTCAGTGGAAGAAAGAGAGGATGAATTACATTTTTAAAGGATTTTCAAAGATTTTCATGATTCCTCCGGTGTCACTTGAAATGTGACATGACAATTTTTTTTTGTATGTAAAAACAACAAATTATTTAGGCATTATTTTTATGCAGAAAAGAATATTCTTAGCTGAAGAATTGAAAAGTATTTTGTCTTTAAAGGGTAAATTGTAAGGAAATTGTTTAAAATGTATGATTGAAAAATAAGTACTACCAGATAGAAATTAAACAGGTTCTTTTCAAATAGAACAGTTATCCCCCAAATTTAAATAACTGTATTATCAATATGAAAATGCAGACATATGATAAGGGATATCTCCCACTGAGCCCTTTTTGATGTCATAACAGATTGTTGGCTATGCTCTATCTTTGAGGATTTCCTATACAAGTCTCTGACTTCAACTCATTAATCAAAAGGTTTGTATGAGGTTGAAATATATTTTGGGGAAAATCTCAGAAATGGGTTTGTTATTCTGCATGTAGAAAACAAATTATTATTGTTCCATATTTCCTGAACTCCAGGTAGGCTTCGGAGTTCAATACTTTTAAGCATTAATATGTTATTTAAAGCAAGTTTTTATTTATAAAGCAATATTTAAGATGCTCAGACTTACTGAATCTTTTTGGGTCCATTTGCCTCATTACAGATCATCTTTAGCTACTGATACATAAGAATGAAAAACAACGGAAGTGAATGTCTGTCTTCATTTAATAAGTTTAATGAGTACTTCCATTTTTACTGTAATTGACAAATGAGAAAGGATGGAAGCATGAGAAGGAAGGATGGTGGCTTAGTTCTTGAATTTAAATTTTTACGGTGAACATGGAATTCTTGTTTCCAGTACATCGTCATTATTCAGATATAGATACATTAATGTTCATAATGGGCAAAATTTAACCATTACACAATATTTTAGTGGATTGTTGTTTACATATGTTATTCTGGTTTTGGAGCTGAGCAATAAAAGCATGGGAAAGGATGTCTGTCTTCTAACTATTAAAAGAAGGTGATAGAAAGTAGATAAAAAGATATTGAATTCAGGTTGATGGTATTGCTTTCATTTAAAAATTTTATTGAAATATAATTGATTTACAGTGTTGTATTAGTGTCCAATATACAGCAAAATGTTTCAGTTATATATGTGTGTGTGTGTGTGTGTGTGTTTGTTCTTAGAGTCTTTTCCATTATAGGTTACTACAAGATACTGAGTACAGTTCTCTCTGCCATACAGTAGTAGATCCTTGTTGATTATCTGTTTTATATACAATAGTGTTCTTTTTTCTTTCTAATTGGAGGATAATTACTTTAAAATGTTGTTGGTTTCTGCCGTAAACAAAGTGAATCAGCTACAAGTATACCTATATGCAGGCTTCCCAGATGGCACTAGTGGTAAAGAACCCACCTGCTAATGCAGGAGACTTAAGAACTGCAGGTTTGATCCCTGGGTCAGGAAGAGCCCCTGGAGGAGGGCATGGCAGCCCACTGCAGTATTCCTGCCTGGAGCATCCCATCAACAGAGGAGCCTGGAGGGCTACAGTCCATGGGGTCTGAAAGGCCTGAAGTGACTTAGCATGCACACACACATACATGAAACCCTCCTTGTAGAACCTCCCTCACACCCCCCGCCCCACAATTTCACTCCTCTATGTCATCACAGAGTATCAGACTAAGCTCCTCCTGTTGTATAGCCACTTTCCATTGGCTATCTTTTCAACATGGTAATGTGTCTATTTGCTTGCTACTCTCTGTTTGTCCCACCCTCTCCTCCCCCGACTGTGTCCTCTGGTAGATTCTACATCCGGGTCTCTATTCCTGCCCTGCAAACAGGTTCGTCAGTACCATATTTTTAGATTCCATATATACGTGTTAGTTCACTTTCACTTTTCACTTTCATGCATTGGAGCAGGAAATGGCAACCCACTCCAGTGTTCTTGCCTGGAGAATCCCAGGGATGGGGCAGCCTGGTGGGCTGCCGTCTATGGGGTCCCACAGATTCGGACATGACTGAAGTGACTTAGCAGCAGCAGTGTGATTTTAATCCCCAACTCCTAATTTATCCCTCTTCCTTCTTTCCCCTTTGGTAACCATAAATCTGTTTTCTATGTCTATGAGTCTATTTCTGTTTTCTACATAAGTTTATTTGTATTGTTTCTAAGATTCCACATACAAACAATAATATATGATATTTGTCTGACATTTCACTTAGTATGATATTCTCTAGGTCCATTCATGATACTGCAAATAATGTTATTTCATTCTTTTTTATGGCTGAGTAATGTTCCATTGCGGAGAAGGCGATGGCACCCCACTCCAGTACTCTTGCCTGGAAAATCCCATGGATGGAGGAGCCTGGTGGGCTGTAGTCCATGGGGTCACGAAGAGTCGGACACAACTGAGCGACTTCCCTTTCACTTTTCACTTTCATGAGTTGGAGAAGGAAATGGCAACCTACTCCAGTTTTCTTGCCTGGAGAATCCCAGGGACGAGGGAGCCTGGTGCGCTGCCGTCTATAGGGTCACACAGAGTTGGACACGACTGAAGTGACTTAGCAGCAACAGTAGCAATGTTCCATTGTATGTATGTACCACATCTTCTTTGCTCATTTGTCTGTGGATCCTTAGGTTGTTCTGCATCTCGGATGTTGCAAACAGTACTGCTGGTGCTAGTGGTAAAGAAACCGACTGTCAGCGCAGAAGATGTAAGAGATGCAGGTTTAGTCCCTGGGTCGGGAGGATGCCCTGCAGAAGGAAATGGCAACCCACCCTAGTATTCTTGCCTGGGGAATCCCATGGACAGAAAAGCCTGGCGGGCTATGACCCGTAGGGGCACAAAGAGTCAGAAATGACTGAAGCGACTTAGCATGGCGAACACTGGGGTGCATGTATCTTTTTGAATTATAGTTTGTGGGGGAAAAGGAACCCTCCTACACTACTGGTGGTTGGAGAAGGAAATAGCAGTCCACTCCAGTGTTCTTGCCTGGAAAACCCCATGGACAGAGAAGCCTGGCAGGCTACAATCCATAGGCTTGTAAAGAGTCGGACATGACTGAGTACACACAGCAGCACACACTACTAGTGGGAATGTAAATTGGTGCAGCAACTAGAAAATAGTATAGATATCCCTTAGAGAACCAAAAATAAAGTTACTATATGATTCAGCGATTCCACTCGTGGGCATATATTTGGAGAAAATTATCATTTGAAAACTCTATTTCTATGGTGTTGCTTTGAAAAGCATCAAGATGAAAGCTATATATTTAAATTTAGTTATTAACTTGATAGGAAACTAAGGTCAAATTAAAGCAAATATTTCGTATCACCTACCATGACATATATCATTTGCAAAGTGTAATTACTGAATGCATTCTGATTTTCTAAAACATTTTTTATTAAGGTAAACAAATTAAGCCAGTTGACAACATTCTGAGTTTCAGGTTAACAGCGAAAGGATTCAGCCACACATATACGTGTATCCATTCTCCCTCGAGTGCCCCTCCGTCTAGGCTGCCGCACAACACTGAGCAGAGTTCCGTGTGCCTTGCAGTGGTTTCTTGTGGGTCATCTGTTTCAAATATAGAAGTGTGTAATGTGTTTATCCCAAACTCTCGCATCCTTCTCCCCCTTGCGACTGCAAGTTCATTCTCTAAGTCTGTGAGTCTCTTTCTGTTTTGTAGTAAGTTGATTTGTATAATATCTTTTTAGATCCCGGTGTCATACTAAGTGAAGCAAGTGAATATATTCTGTTTTATTTAGAACCTTCCTCAGCTATCTATTCTATATGGGTTAACATTCATATTTCTTCCTATTCCATTTCTTCCATTTTCAGGTCTGGTCTTAAACAGGTTGAGATAAAATTATATTTTAAAAATAACATTACATTATTATGACTAATATTTTGAAATATTAAAAAATTTAGTGTGATAATATAGTATGGAAATAATCCCAGAACATGAATGTCATAGATTTAAGTACTTAAAGAGAAGGTCTCCAGTTCCTGATTGATATTTTTTTTTTATTTATCCCAAACAATGTTTAAGTCTAATGGCCATTCTTTGACATTTTGAAGGCTTCATTTATATATTTTTTATTAATCCATTCATTTATTTCTTAAGTGAGCATTTGATTGGTTCCTACTGTATGCCATTGAATACTGACTTTATTTCCTATTTCTATATAATGATCACAAAGTAACAATTGGGAAGAAATAAAGGAGAATATCAACCTAAACTGCCTGTTTGTGAAGGGTTTTTGTCCAAACTTGTAGCATAAAGTCTTGCCTAAAGTACCAAATATAAAAGCATAACGATTTTGACTGAACATTGTTTTTTTATTTGGGAAAACATATATCTCCACTGTTTGCACATGTAGTTGTCCTATCCACTGAAACTAGTAGTAATTTCAGGAAATTGCCAAGCACTCTCTCTGTGTTCTTCACAAAAGTCTTGTATCACTGTGGTAGAGTTATGGGCTAAGGTATATATCTTTTTAGGAAGCCCAGGTGGCACAGTGATAAAGGATCTGTCTGCCAGTGCAGGAGACACAAGAGATGCAGGTTCAATCCTTGGGTCAGGAAGACCCCCTGGAGTAGGAAATGGCAACCCGCTCCCGTATTCTTGGGCTTACCCTGGTGACTCAGCTGGTAAAGAATCTGCCTGCAATGCAGGAGACCTTGGTTCGATCCCTGGCTTGGGAGCATCCCCTGGAGAAGGGAAAAGGCTACCCACTCCAGTATTCCGGCCTGGAGAATTCCATGGACTGTGTATAGTCCATGGGGTCACAAAAGAGTCGGACACAACTGAGCGACTTTCACTTCACTTCACTTCATATATATCTTTAATTGCAATGTTTTACTTACATTGGTGATCAAATGTAGGAATTTAAACTCTGAGCTATTGTCCTAATATTTCCTGTCTGATTTTACATTGTATCAGTGCTTTTTGAAGATGTGTTATCATTTCTGGTTCTTAAGGATTTACTGAATAGAATTGACTACAGATGTGTGTGCACGCATGCTCAGTCAGTTCAATCGTGTCTGACCCTTTGCAATGGTATGGACTGTAGCCCACCAGGCTCCTCTGTCCATGCAAGGAGCAGTATTCTCCAGGCGAGAGTATCGGAGTGGGCTGCCATGCCCTCCTCCAGGGGATCTTCCTAATAAATGGATGGAAATCGAGTTCTGCCTGCGTCTCCTGCATTGCAAGCGGATTCTTTACCCACTGAGCCACCTGGAAAGCCCTACAGTAGACGATAAGTGTGCAAAAACTCAAGAAAGACATTGGACTAAATGTGAATACAGTTAAAAGGACAAGTTTTATTATCCTGTCAGGATACCAAGATCAGTTGGGATGAACATAATCAATTCTCGTTATATGAATCCTGAGAATATTGTGCATGGAGACCAAACACACAAAAAGAGTCAGCTGTTGGTAAAACACAAGTGAAAGTACTTAAAGGCTCATGTGTTCATTGTCTGCAGGAGAGCTGGAGGTGTTTCAGAAAGATGGAGAGCGAAAAATTCAGAGTCGGCAGCAACTTCCAGTGGGAACCACCTGGGGACCATTCGCTGGGAAGATGGACTTGAATAACAATTCCTTGGTATGTGGATGTTCTGAGATGGTTGACTCTTAATACTTTGTCATGGTACAGAAATTATCTCTGCTTGCTTCCTGGTGAGAACACTAAAAGTAACAGTTTGCTTTTGCTTTTTCATGGACCATAAAACTGGAATATTTTCCAAGTGGTTTGTCTCTGACAGTATTATATGCAGAATTTAGAAGGAAACAGGTTAATCACACTGAATGGTTATTTAGTAAGGTAATTTATAAGGTTGCTTTATCTTCATAGCCAGACTAATATTGTTCATATTTAATAATATATACAAATGCTTTTCTTCTTAAGATGACACAAATTGTCATACATTACAGGTTTACATTATGAACAAGAAATAAACAACCTTGATATTGCTTGGCAATTCTATTTGTACTTTTAAGAGTGAGGATAAGTGATCAGCATCATAATTTTTCTTGTTAACTTTTTTGTAAATATTCTGAGCTTAGAAAGTCTACCTCTGGGGAAAATTACATGAACGATTGATTAGCTATCTTAAACAGTTATGGAAAGATGGAGTATTTGATTACATTTAAACTTCATTTCTTAATTCAATATGTTAGTTTCCTATTGTAGCTCCAGCAAGTTACCACATACATTGTAGCTTAACACAACCCAAGTCCATCATCTTAGCGTCTGAAATGAGTATCTCGGGGCTAAAATCAAAGTGTCTGCGGGGCTTTTTTTGCTGGAGCTTCTAGAAGGTGGGGACAGATGTTTTCTTTGCTTTTCCATCTTCTAAAGGCTGTCCACAACCCATGGCTCAGGGCTTCCTTCCATCTTCACAACCAGCAATGGCTGAGTCTTCTACACATCTTTGTTCTGACTCTGACTCCTCTGTATCCCCTCTCCACATTCGGGAGCCTGTGTGATTACATTGGGCCCACCTGAGTAATCCAGGATACTCTAGCAACTTCAACTCCATCTGCTTTAATTTCCTTTTGCCTAGTAAGGTAACTTGCACAAAGTCCAGGAATCAGGACACCAGGCCCTTTCCTATTATGTGTGATAATACAAGTGACAAAACTTGGGGATAACAATATTTTATATTCTTTAGGAGATCCAGAAATTATATATATATGAAATGGAAGTCCCTCTCTCTAAATGCCATTTATATAGGAAGAGTTTCATGCCTGCTAAATGACTCTATCTGCATTGAGGTGGTGGGGGTGGCGGGGGGGGGGGGGTTGTAAGAACTCCCAGAGGGGTTCTTGTTAAAGAAGTGTGCTTGACTCAGCAATGTTGCTTTCCTTTTTCAGTTGATTACATGAAAGAAATCATTTCTTCGGGTTATTATATGAAAGAAACTAGTATGTGCAGATCTCTGCTTATTTAGTACCATGTGAATGAGAAAGAGGTTATTGATTTAACTAAAAGTAATGACTAGAATAAATAAGAGACATTTGTGTCATCCAACTTTTAAACAGCATAAGAGATTCTAGAAGTGTGCTTTTTACTTTCTAAATCCTTGTGTTTATCCGTAAAAGGATAAAGGAGGAGACTTCACATGCATTTAAGAACCAAACAAGTTGACAGACCAGGCTAAATATTTAATAATCTGGAGCAGTGTACTGTGTGGTGGTCCAGTGTGCCTGCTGCAGAAGGGGTTTGAGAAGTGGCTCCGCAAACACTGCTGACCTTAGTGGCTGAGTTGTATAGTGGACTGTTCTATTGATTCCTTCGATAGGGTGATACTAGCTATTATACTGCTTAATCAAGCAAAGGCAAGGGGAAGATTGTCTCAACATCAAAGGTTGAATTAAATCCTTTTCAAAACCCATTTTATCTGGGCGTTTCTATTGGTACTCTAGCTGGTGGCTGGTGGCTCAGACGGTAAAGCGTCTGTCTATGATGCGGGAGACCTGGGTTCGATCCCTGGGTTGGGAAGATCCCTTGGAGAAGGAAATGGCAATCCACTCCAGTACTATTGCCTGGAAAACCCCATGGACAGAGGAGCCTGGTAGGCTACAGTCCATGGGGTCGCAAAGAGTCGGACACGACTGAGTGACTTACACGAGTACACGAGCATTGCATTCAAAATGTTTTAGGCAGTAAGATATTTATCTTATTTATCACTGTATATCAGACACCAACACAAACTTTTGTCATTTGCCTGCTATTTCTTCAAAAGTGTATTGCCACTTAGGTGTCAGCTATTGTTAATGTAAGAAACACATGTTTTCCTTTTTAGTATATCAGCATAATATCTCTATGAAAATGTAATTTATAATTAATCTTTATATCATGATATATATGTAGAATGATGCTTTTTATACATCTTTAGCATATGCTAAATTATGATGTGTGGAAAGTAAACCTATCTGTGGAAGTTTAATTTTTCAGTGAAGTAATTTCCTGTTTTTTAGACATGGTATAATTTTTTTCATATTTCTGTACCACTCTAAAGCTATCTTATGCCATACTTAATATCATTTAAATAATTTGGTTATAGATGTGACATTGTGGGATTTTTGATACTATTTGAAGTGAATGGATACTATTTTAGGGTATCAAAAACCCAGTTGTAGTGAATAATTATTTAATAGGAAATAATCTTAATAACCTAGTTTTCTTATTTTGTCTTAGAATTTAAACATTTGATTCATGTTATTTCCCTAAACTATAGAATTTTCCTCTATTTTAAAATGTAGCTGCTTTGCTAAAATATACTTAAAAAAAATTTTTTTTATAATAGTATTTTCTTGCTAGAATTTACCTTGGATTTTATGTCATTAAATACTACAAGTAGTACTCTTGGCACTACTGTTACTTCTATAGAATAATTATCTAAGTTACATTGTGTACTTATTCTTTTCTAGACACTATATGGAGGATTAGAAATATATTAGCTCCTTTACTCCTCAAAACACACTTGCAAATTTGGTCCTATTTAAAATCTTATTTATAGATAAGAAAATTAAGGCTCAGGCTTTTTTATTCCAGAATCTGTGTTTTTAAATACCAGATCACACTCCTTCCCAATAGCATCTGTAACATGATCTGAGTATGATAAAATTATTAGGCATTTCTTTACATTAATTCTAAATTTATTAAAAGCTTTGGGAGAAAATATGCAATGATTACAAGCAGGTTCTTTTTTCTTACTTTGGGCAAAATACTTGTTATAATACTTCATAACTATCATGACTGAAGAATTAGGTGTTAATTCAAAGAGTTCCATAATTTTATTACCTCTTTATAATTTTGACAGTCATTTAATATAGGTTTTATATCACGAAGATAAATTTTCTTCATCATACAATATATAATCTATTAACCCTACCTTACCCTACCTTAACCAACCTGAAATCAAATTTGGAATTAGCGCACTCTTTTAAATTGCTTATTCACCAACCAATGTTATGTTACTCTGTTCAGGCTCATGATGTTGTCTCAAGAGACCCAGTAAACTAATTAATCCAACACAGTAATTAATTGAGTCACCATGCCAGATGTCAAATCCTTTTTATATCTTTCAATTTCCCATCTTGAAGTGCATTAACAATATGCCACCTTCTGCAGGAAGACTTTGCAGACCAGGCATTTGGATATATATATAGAACATTACCAGAAATATAGGCTATATGGAAACATCAAAAGAATTGATTTGACAGAAAGCTCTTCTTGGAATCATATAACACAATGAACATAGAAATAAAATTTTGTTCACAGCTCATTATCATTAGACAGTTTACGCTTAACAGCAGAATATAGTTAATATTTTCACTGGGCCATTTAGGGTCAAAGTGCTTTACAGGTTTTATATCTCATTTAATTCTTGCATTAGCATATGAGAAGATAATATTCTTTTTTTTCCTCCTTTGTTTCACAGGAGGAAATTGCTACTTTGGGAAGCTGAATGACTAGACCAAGGTCAACTCAATCTGAGTTGAGACCCCCATGCTGCAATCTAATACCATCTTTAGAAATTTTATCTATAAGGACAATATTACTACCTAGCTTGTCAGGGTTTTGTAAAGATTAAATTAGGTAGCATACATGAATTATTAAGAAATACTGAATATTATTACTACTCAGTCACCTGTAAAAATGGGTCCATTAAAATCTTTCAAGTTTAAAACTGAAAAGATACACCAAATTAAATGTCAAACTATAGACTTATAGCATTTGGGGATTTTACATGCCTGAATTTGACTATTTTCCAAGGACACTGTTTTAGTCCAGGGTCTCCAGCAGAACAGAATAGGGTGTGTGATGTGTGTGTGTTTATATATTTTATAAGAAATTGTCTCACACGGTCATGGAGTTGGCTTGATGAAAATCTGCAGTGTGAGTCAGCAGGCTGGAGACCCAGCAGAGCTGATGGTATGGATGAAGTTTGTTATTTGGAGAGGCCAGTCTTTTTGTCCTATTCAGGCTTTCTTCTGATTGGGTGAGGCCCACCCGCATTATGGAGGGCAATCTGTTTTACTCAGAGTACCCTGATTCAAATGTCAGTCTCAACAAAAACACCATCCAAGTTGATACACAAAATTAGCCATCACAGTTTCCAAAGGTCTGTGGTATATTGTAAGTTTTAGTATTTTCAGGTACAGTCTTCCACTCCTGTATGAATTGTTAACCAGTAAGGGAGCCTAGCTTTCTTTCCAACATCCTACTTCTGTGTCAAGAAATAATTTACATAAGTGCTATCATAGTGACCCAAATTTCATGTTTTTGAAAGTCTTACAATTTTATTCATTGAAAATATCAAAGGACTATGGACAAGAAGGAATTTTTAAAATCAGTTTAAATTGTGATCAATATCTGTTTTGGAGGTGTTTTAGAATTTCTGTATTTGTATGTTGTGCCTTTGAAGTTCTCTCATTTTCTCCTGAAGACATAGATCTTTGTAATATGCTAAATCTCTGCTCTGCTAGCCCATGGTAAGTGCTTAATAATTATCAGACACCACCAATTATTTGGAAGGTTGGTGTCTACAATATTAGTGACATTTGCTCTCTCTCTCTCTCTTTTGAGTGAATCAGCTTTCAGTAGGTAACTAGTCTTATTCAGCCAACTGCCTGCTGGAATCATGCAACATTCATACTTAATTAAACAACATAAATAGAAAGTCCCAGGTTACCTACTACATAATAGTAAACTTATCACAATCTGTTAAATTCAGCAAATGAAATTTGACATAAAAATTTCATTTTATTTATGTCATTCAATCAGAAGGGGGCCTTGTTTTATTTTACCATGTGGTTGTGATACTGAATTTTACAAACAGAAAGTGTACATATAAAGGGTACTATAGGTAACATTTTTGGAGAAGGCAATAGCACCCTACTCCAGTACTTTTGCCTGGAGAATCCCATGGATGGAGGAGCCTGGTAGGCTGCAGTCCATGGGGCGCTAGGAGTCGGACACGACTGAGCAGCTTCACTTTCACTTTTCACTTTCATGCATTGGAGAAGGAAATTACAACCCACTCCAGTGTTCTTGCCTGGAGAATCCCAGGGACAGGGGAGCCTGGTGGGCTGCTGCCCATGGGGTCGCACAGAGTCGGACATGACTGAAGTGACTCAGCAGCAGCAGCATAGGTAACATTTTATTGATTTAATAATAATGTGCACATTAAATTCCATCTTAATTTTAAGGTTATTGTTATCATAGAAATGTGGTTGAGGAAAGAATTAAAGGTTCCTGATTTACATCATAGGGACATATTAGAATTATTAGCTATCTCCATTGTGTCCTTCTAGCTCTAACTCTTCCAGTACCAGTCTCTGAGCCCATTCATTGCAAGTCTTCAAGCTTCATGTTGTGTTGTGCACACCCAACAGCGACTATATCTCTACCCATAGGTCTCTAGCATTCACCTATAGTGGCAAAGGCTGCCTAGTGGAAACATCTCTTTCTATTTGAGGACATTTTTTTCCAGCCTCGGGAGCAAACTTTCTGCAAACCAGTCAAGCTGTGACATGCTGGAGAATTAATGTTTCCAAAAGTAATCCTTAACCAATGAGGGACAGAAGTTGGTGGATAAATACCCCCTTGCTTCCTTGCCTCTCCATCAGGATATATGAAAAGTGTTATACAAGATCTCTTAGGGTTTGCCAGTGAAACTGAGCCCCAGCTAGTTTTATAACACATCCTTTATAGGCTTCCTTTTCCTTCCTGCTTATTTGTCCACACCTCTACTGAACCGTTCTGAGGTCACCTCTGAATAAACTACTTGCACTTGAATCAGTCTGAGGGTAACTTTCTGGGAAAGCCATGCCAAGACAGCTTCTAAGATATAATAATGAAATAAATTGGAATGTAATACCCAAATTATTGCTGAGATTCTAGACAGTGTAGATTTTTAAAAATCACAATTATTCAATTCTAGATCACTGCCTCTGGCAGATAATGGATATTCAACAAATGCTCTTTAAAGTAAAAATATGATCTAATTGAATTTCCTCACCATGAGCAATCTGACCGACCCCACCCACACCCTCCCAGCTTCACCCTCTCAGTGATATAATTTCTAATGTTGCTGAGGCATGACTTTTTGTTGGGTCTTGTATTTCTTTCCATTGATGTTGACATTGTGAATAATATCCTCCATTTAATATTCGTTCTAATCTGGGCTCAGGACTCCCATACTTTTCTACTTCTCATGTCTCTCTGGGTCTTGGCTCTTTTAAATTTAACTGTTTCCCAAAACACTATGGCCTTTCTTCTCTTCTCCCTCTGTTCCCAGTGCCTCAGGGAGCTTATCCACTCGCAAAGCTTCAGCTACTAATTTACAAATGACATTTAAATTAAAAAATCTCTAACCTTGGCTTTTTACCCTTTCTCTAATAGCACGTTTCAACTGTTTTACAAGGCTTTCCCACTGACTTCCTCCAACTCAACAGTCGTAAGGAGAGTTTATTATTGTTTCCACCTACTGTCTCTGTGCCCTTTTCCCTGCCTTCCACATTTTAGTCGCTTTTAAACCCAAATCTCTGCCTCTCCTTTGCTGCCTCTGCAGACCGTCCATTCTATGAGTTATTCTATGAGTGATTCTATGAGTCACCCTCCTTCCATTTCTACCTCTCCCCTCTCACATCTCATAGGTCCATTTACATACATAGTCATATGTGTATGTGCACGCACATGTAGGCACAAACACACACACACACACCTTTCCTTTATTGCCTATAACAAACAGCTTTGTTTTTGTCAGCCATTCAGAGCCAAACATCTTCCAAGACTCTGCTTTTCACATCCGGGAGGCAAGTACCATAACTCCTGCTTTCTCCACATCTACTCCCTTCTTTCTGTTCCTACTGCCACTGCTGTTTGTGAAACCTCCATCATTTCTTCCTTGATTATCACAGTATTCTTCTAACTATTCTTTCTGCCTTCCTTCCTGTCTTTTTTTTTCTTTACCCAAATCACAGTGTGTCCTTATAGCAAAACTTGTTACTTGTGTGCCTGAAATCATTCAAGGGCACACGAGAAGCCAAACTCTGAAGAAAGGGCTTTCATGATATCACCTGCTCTGCTCTTACCTCATTTCCACTCTGTGTAGCTTTCAGTTAACCTCAGCTACCTACAATGTGAATATACTCTTTTTCTCATGTCTCTGTGCATTTGGCTGTGCTGTTTTATCATCCACAAAGCCCTGTACTCTCCCTTCCTGCCCTTCTTTATCACACTAACTCCATTTCTCACTTCAAGGCTCAGCCTCAGGTTGCCCCAAAGTGGACCTTCCCTAAAGCCTCCAGTCTGGAATAGATATCAACTCCTTAGATATTTCTATGATCTTTAGGCTTCCTAAGATTAGAAGATTTACTGCATAATTCCAAATATCTCTTTACTTGTCTATCTCACCCATACATGCTGCTGCTGCTAAGTCGCTTCACTCGTGTCTGACTCTGCAACGCTATGGACTGTAGCCTGCCAGGTGCCTCTGTCCATGGGATTCTCCAGGCAAGAATAATGAGGTGGATTGCCATGCCCTCCTCTAGGGGATCTTTCCAACCTAGGGATCAAACCTCTATCTCTTATGTCTCCTGCATTGGCAGGCGGGTTCTTTGCCGCTAGTGCCACCAACTATGTGCTACTTATCATTTATCTTTGTATCCTTCTTATCTAGAACAATGTCTGGTTTATAGCAAGGGCTCAGTAAATAACCTTTAGAAAGTGAGTCAATTAATTCTTTCCTTTAACTTTTCTCCAGTATAAGCAAATGATGCACCTCTTTCTTTATTCAAGACCTTGGTGTTCTCCTTGAGTCTTTAGGCCCATTTTTCCTGTTTCCTCTTAGATCTTTCTTCATCTGTCCAACTTAGCAATACAGTACCACAGTTAATGCCATCTTGTGCCTGTTTTTGTTGTTTATAATTTTTTTCTTAATCTCGCTTGAATGTAAGATGTAATAGAGGAGGATAACTATATCTATTTTGTCAGGTTTTACCTAACAGAAAGATATGCCTATGGCAGCTTCTTGATAAATATTGACTAATTTCAGTGTTAAGATCTGCACCCCTTTGAAGTAGTTAAAGAGGACAAGGTGGTGAGCCCATTGAGGCAATTATGATTTGTTTGTAACAGAATCCACTTTCAATCCTTCACTCTGACCTGGGTGAAGGCCAAGAAGGTATTCTGCTCTACCACGCTTTCTGCGAAGTCTCATTCAGCCTTGCACTTTCCAGTGCAAACCATCTGGGAAATTCCATCTGTCTCTGCTTGGAAACTGGGGTGGCAGCCGCCCACTGTGAGCAATTTTCTATTAACTTCTTGGATAAGATCAGTCAGATTTATACTGAATTGATGGGAACTGTAAGAGCAGGGTTGTTCCAAAAGAAGACAAATGTACTGATTCCTCTAATTGGGCTTAAGCCAGTTTCATTCACGGATGCCCTTAGGTTCTAGTAGTGCAAGGACTTATAACCTTTTTAATTGTACCCTGTTCCTCTGAGGAAACGTTGGTGAAATTCATTATTGATGGAGATGGTAGATTTGTCCCTTAGGGAGGCCAAGATCCTGGCTTCTCTTATACTCTATCTGCCATGTGGAGAATTAATGGAAACTGAGTGGACAGCGGAAGCTGTCCAAGAAGACATGAGGCAAGACACTTAGTACAGCAGAGCCTTGGAAAATGGTGTGTTGGTTTGGTTTCTAGAATCAGAGGAGGACTTTTTGTGCGTTTTTTGTTTGTTTGTGAAAGAGTAGAGTGCTCAGGGAGAAGAGAGATTGGCATGAAGTCCCAAGTTAGTGAAAGCATCCTGCAGAATCTGAGTCAGAAAGAAAGAAACCAAACACCAAGGAATTACTCAACCATTCAAATCTGTCCAAGCAAATGAGCAAGGTCAATTATATATGGATCTGAAGGGATTTATTATATTGGAATGTAGACATAGTGATATTGGCTATGGATGGAATTCTTTTGTAATGTGGAAAAATAATGTTGAAATGAAAACATATATTTGGCCTTTCCTAATAATTTGTATCTGCCTCCTAAAATTACACCTTTTATGTGTAGCTAGTCTGTCTGCTAATCTCAATCTACCTTTAATTTGCTTTTTCTTCTGATGGTAAATCTTTCTAGGTTCTTTATGTTTGTACTTAGATTTGAAAGGTAGGAACACAAAGACACAGTTTCTTGCCGTATATAGACAGGTTTATTTATGGGTCTAACCTATGGATCTGTGCCTGAAATCTAAACACATTTTGCCTTTGGGTTATGCTACATGGCTAAAGCTCTTTACTTATACTTAGGCCAAGTTTGAATAAACAGAAAGCGTCTTTTTTGGTTTGTTTAAGATTATTTATTATTCCCTTTTTCTAGAATTCCAAGGAGAATTTGATTGAAAATGGTCTTCTCATAGAGTTATTAAAATGACTCTATGATATGCTATTAATATAATCAATGTCTGGAAGGAGTAACTACTTCATGGCATTTAATATGATTGAAGTTGCTCTACTAAGAAGACAATGTATGTAAAGTTGAACAGACTAATGAGTAACACAACCTTTTGCACGAGCATAGATATGAAAGATGCAATTTGGCTATTGGTTTAGGCATCCAGATTCTCTTTATGGAGTTGTTGCTGTTTGTAAATCTTTTCTCAAGCTTAAGGTCCCATAGGGATAGAATCCCTGTTCCCTAAGGAAAGTCTATCACATTCTTGGGTGGTGAGGGAATGATTTGCAAACTATAGCTCTGCTGTTTCCATAACACAAATTATAGAATATAAAGTTGGAAAAAATGTTTTTGGCTGGAGGAGAAGGTAAAAATGAGAACACACTTGTGAGGAGCAGTTTACAAAGTTGACCCAAAATTTTATTGATTATTTGCTGATATATCTGGCTTGCCTTTTAAAGTCTTTCTCCTTGACTTTTTTCAAGACTTGCCATTCCACAGCTCTTTATAAAACAATTGTTTGGCGTGAGCATTTCCCTGTTATTTACATAGTTATACTATATATTGTTCCAGTGTTACAAAAATTTAGCAAATGATGTCTACTGGGCATAATTAATACATTCAGTAACTTGGAGATAACTGTTAAAGAAATGGACATAAGTGCTATTTTGTATTCCTTTTGTTTGTTCTTACAAATCAGTATTACATAGGCTGCTGCTGCTGCTGCTGCTAAGTCGCTTCAGTCGTGTCCGACTCTGTGCGACCCCATAGACGGCAGCCCACCAGGCTCCCCTGTCCCTGGGATTCTCCAGGCAAGAACACTGGAGTGGGTTGCCATTTCCTTCTCCAAAGCATGAAAGTGAAAAGTGAAAGTGAAGTCGCTCAGTCGTGTCTGACTCTTAGCGACCCCATGGACTGCAGCCCACCAGGCTCCTCCATCCATGGGATTCTCCAGGCAAGAGTACTGGAGTGGGGTGCCATTGCCTTCTCCGATTACATAGGCATAACCCTTTAAATGGGAAACATTAAACTCATAAAATATCTGTCTTTATTTTATAACTAAGTATCAGTAGATATTCCCAGGACACCACTAATTAAATATCATGTCTTAACATTAGCTCTCAGTGGGCATCGTCAGTCTTTAGTCTCATAAGAGGTTTTCCTGATATAGGCAGGTTTGTGAGTCTGACCTGTCCAAGTGACTCCTACAAGGCTCGTGTTGATGTTGTATGATGTCCATAGGCAATAATTCTTACATTTATTTATTAAGGAAAAATAAAATAATCTTTCTAGAATGTTTTTGTAAACTTGCAAACTTATTTGAGAAACTCTCTTTTGGAAATGATCATCTCTTTTCCTTATACATTTAAGTTTTGAATTTAAAGTCATTCTGTATTAGTCATTTGCTTTTATATCACTTTTTAAAATATAATCCTTTGCCCTAGTTCAACAAAACTACGGCTTCTTGATTCTAGTAATTTGTATATCATTTGTGCTACTTTATATGGTTTATATCTCTTTCTATTTTAAAGGTCAGGAGCTCAGAGTGAAGCTTAGGGTTATGTGCCTTAGTCTTGTGGTTTTCTCATACTCTTTTCTCAGGGTCAGAAATATGAACACTGCTTATCTATGTGTCTTTGGTATGGTGTCTCATACAAGGCTGGATTCAAAAAGTGACAGGGCTACGGTGTCATCTGAAGTCTCAACCAAAGGAAGACCTGCTTGAAAGCACAGTGCATGGCTGTTGACTCAGTACCTTGCCTCCTTGGCTTCTCCGAGGAAAAGCTCATAGCGTGGCAACTGGCTCCTCTCTGAGCAAGCAAATGAGAGAGCAAGACAAGGAGCCCAGGACAGAAATCATAATAAACTAGTCTTGGAAGTAGGCATCCCATCACTTTTGCTGAATTCGTTTTATTAAAGTTGAATCAGCAGGTCTAGCCCACTCTGAAGGGAAAGGCATTGTACATGGGCTTAAAACCAAAGGCTGTGATCACCAGGGGCCGTCTCAGAGGCTGTTTACTGCTAAGATAATGTACATAAATAGTTACCTTGCCTCTGAATAAGGAAGGACTTTCAACTAATAGTAGCACTGGGAAACATCACAAATGAAAATGCAATTAATTTAAATAGAAAAGACTAGCTCATATATTATAAAACATCATAACCAAAAATCAAGGTTTAACTAAGTAAAAGGTACACGTAAAAATGAGATACATTTTATCCTCATTTTTGAAGGTAGATAAGCTGCTTCATATAGAAAGTCATGAATAAATTCTTTATTAATTTGTTTAGAAATTGATTATTAATATGAGGACAGAGAAATATGAATGAAAATATATGGAACAGTTATGTAAAATCTAATGGAAAATAGGAGCCAGAGGCAGGCTGTTTGCTGAGAATTTCTCCTTCAGTAATTTTGAGAAACATACACTAACACGTTGTAAAGATCAGAAATGGGGGGAAAGCATGGGAACAAGCCCATGATGTGGTCAAAGTAGTCTGATTCTAGTCCCAGCTGTTATTACCCAAAGTGCTGTCTTGGGTAATCACACCTGCTCTCAGGTTCCTCATTTATAAAATGGGGGTTATAATACCAGCCCTACATCTTAGAGTTGTAAAATTATATAAAATTATATGCATTTAGTCACTTTGAAAAATATACAGATTGTTATACAATCTAGATTACTTTTTATTATGCCTGTGAATAGAAAGTAGATTACTCATTCCCTTAATTTGCCAAACTGTGCTTCCAGCCTCTTCTCTTCTGTCCCCCTCTCTGAACATATTTTAAAAAGCACTCTTGACTGTCATTGTACATATATATCCTCATACACATGTGCACACATGTATTTATATACACACAAACATACACATACTTATTGATTAGCTAGCATCAGTATTCTGAGAACTCATAGCCTAGAGAAGTACAAGGTATGTACTTAGAGTATTTATCATCTAAGGAGACAATCACCACAGAAACAAGAGAAAAAACATGTTTTTAGGAAGAGAAAGAAAGGTTAAGTGGTCAAACTGCTTTTTGAATTATCCTGGCTCCTTTGTGTTTTCTTTTTGTAAAGAGTATTTCTTCAGAAAGCTTTTCTCAGGTGTGTGATTGGGCATTTCAGACAATTGGAAAAGTAATTTACCCTGTCTGATTCACTTTTGAGTTTGGTTTGTATTTTAAAATGCTAACTCAATTCTTTCGTTACTTATGGCATTTTAGAGCTTGGTACAGAATGGAGTGAATAAGGCATATCACAAGGCAGACAGTGATGCACCGTAAAATAAGAAAGAATGCGGACAAAATTTGGAAGAGCAAAGGCAGTTCATGGGCCTTAGGTTTTAGCTTTTATTGAGAAGTCAAGCAAATACCATTTGTTTCTCATGGCATCGTAGAGTCAGACATGACTGAGCAACTAGGCACAGCACAGCACCCTGTGTGCGAGCATTATATCATGGACGGGGGCAGCACAAGTCCCTTGGGCTCTGATGCTAATCTTGGATGTGTCATTATTACCACCTTGCATCTTAAAGTCATTGAAGGCATGTGTAGAATGTTATCTGTGGAAGGTTCCCAGGGACAGCCTCTTGTGCATCTGAGATAAGCATCAGTCCAAAGTGAAAGTGACCATCGCTCAGTCATGTTTGACTCTCTGCGACCCCACAGACCATACAGTCCAAGAATTCCTCAGGCCAGAATACTGGAGTGGGTAGCCTTTCCCTTCTTTAGGGCATCTTCTCAACCCAGGAATTGAACCAGGTCTCCCTCATTGCAGGCAGATTCTTTACCAGCTGAGCCACCAGGGAAGCACAAGAATACTGGAGTCTTCCCAAACCAGGAATTGAACCAGGGTCTCCTGCATTGCAGGTAGATTCTTTACAAATGAGCTACCAAGTACATGTCAAATAAAGTATCAACTCTGGGGGCGGGGGTTTTGGGGAGCTGGGCAGAGAGATAGCGTTTGCCTTCAATGCAGTAGTTCAGAGGTGGTGAAAAGAATTTATCCTTTACCTGAATATTTCCAGCAGGGAATATAGGCAGTTTTAATAACCATGGCCTTCCTTCCAACTTTGTGAAAATGACTCTTCAGAGCAAGTGGACGTTGGCAGAAGCGTTCCGATCGTTGCTGATTCTCCAGAAGGAGAAGGTTGAGGGAAGAAGAGTGCGTGACAAAAGTCAACCCCTGGTCCGCTCCATTACTTCATTAATCAAGTGGAGGCATTCTGAAAAATGTTTCTTTTCCGTTGCAGCCATCTATTTTTTGGTGTTAATCTGCGCCCTGTGGCAGTGTTTTGGGAAAGCAAACAATGAACAGTTGTAGCATCCCCCCACCCCAGCTGCTGTCACCCCTGTCAGAAGGCTCCAAGGATGATGCGAGTCTGGATCATCCTGATAAGGAAAAGAGGATTCAGACGGCTTTGGAGAGAATTTGTGAGAGTAGAGAGTGCCGTTTTGGACTAGACGAGCTATGGACTACAGCAGAGGCCCTTAATGGGATCCTAAGGGTTCGGTGCCAAACCTTCTGCAGCTTCTTGAAGATTTTCTAATGAAAAATTTCGATGGTGAAATTCTGAAACTGTCAGAGGGACTGAGGTTCAAGATGCTATTTTAAGTTTTTTGTTCCCATAATCTGTGATTAGCCAATCCAGGTTAAAACACATCACACACACACACACACACACACACACACACACACACAGAAAAAGGAAAGAAAAAAACACAAAAACTTAAGAAACTCCCAGAGTGTATATGGAGGTCATTTACTGCTGACAATGCGTTCCATGCTATTGTTATCGTGAGCTCTGTACAAGTGGTCAGTGCATTTTATATACTGTAGGTTCCTATTTTATGGCTGGATGAAATATGAAACTACCTTTTATAATGCTGATTCTATTTTGGCAGGCCTTTGGATTCCCATATGGTTCAGTTAAGCTGTTTTGGAGCCTAGTGTACCTTTGTTATTTATTGAGATTTTTGAGAGGGGGATAAATGTGCTATTTTCGCTCTGAATTTAAAAAAAAAATTAAATGTTTCCTAAAAATTCATATAGCTAAGAGAATTCCAGTGAGCTTTAGAAACTGAGCTGATAGTCCTAGCTAAAACAGCGTCATTCTTACACATAAAGGGGGAAAAAAATAAAGACAACTGAAGTGCCAGTAAAATAGAAGCAGAATTTTATAGCATACTGCAATAAAATGCAAACAGAGAGCAATTAGTGAATGGGGGCCGGAAAAGTTGTCATCCTGTAACCAGCTGTAATCTTTAAGTATCTTTAAACTAACAGATACTACTAGGGTTTTCTTTCATTCACTCCACGGTTACTCTGGCAGGTTATAAACAAACATACAGGCATACAGAGTCCAAAACAAAGTGGTTGTCAAAGGGATGAATGATAGGCAGTGACCTCACATACCCAGGATGGTAGTATGCGCAGGCAGGCTCAGTTGCCTAGAGGTGAAGTTATTCCCTCTACTGAGCCCTGGCTGATAGACACACTCTCATTCAACTTTAATGTCTTTGTTTTGTTGTTTAACTCAGGCTGTTAAATTCTGTTTAAAATAATGTTTGTATGTAAGTATGAGGATAGATGAATTAGAAGGAAAGCAACATATTTACCAACGTCATTTCAAATTTTTCTTCCTAAAAAAAGAAATCCCAGAAGGATAGATATATTTGGAGTGGCTCAGATGGTAAAGAATCTGCCTGCAATGCAGGAGACCCAGATTCGAACCTTGGGTTGGGAAGATCCCCTGGAGAAGAGAACGGCAACCCGCTCCAGTATTCTTGCTTGGAGAATTCCATGGACAGAAGAATTTAGTGAGCTATAAGGTCCATGGGATCGCAAAGAGTCAGATGTAACTGAGGGACTTTCACTTTTCTCAGTCTTACTTTGCATTCGTAAAGAGCCTCCAGATTTTTCTTACAACGCCATCTATTTGTATTTGAAGTTAATCTTAAAATACACTTGCTGGAATGGGCACAATAGAAATTTTGGGGCTTTGGTGACCTAAGGGGCTGGATACAAGAGTGGAGACAGACCCATTTTAACTTATCACTCTAATTAATCCCCCACCAAATTGTGTGTCTTCCAAGTGGTGTGTTATTTTTATCTTTTTTACAGTTATTTTTTCTTTTTTACATGAGAGGGTCAGTTCAGTTGCTCAGTCATGTCCGACTCTTTGCGACCCCATGAATCGCAGCACACCAGGCCTCCCTATCCATCACCAACTCCTGGAGTCCACCCAAACTCATGTGCATCAAGTCGGTGATGCCATCCAGCCATCTCATCCTCTGTCATCCCCTTCTCCTCCTGCCCCCAATCCCTCCCAGCATCAGGGTCTTTTCCAAATAGTCAACTCTTCGCATGAGGTGGTCAAAGTATTGGAGTTTCAGCCTCAGCATCAGTCCTTCCAATGAACATCCAGGACTGGTCTCCTTTAGGATGGACTGGTTGGATCTCCTTGCAGTCCAAGGGACTCACAAGTAGGGTAATTATTTTTATTATTTCGTAACTAATTTAACAGTCTTCCCTTGCTGTTAACTACTAGAAATTGAATGCCTAAAATCTTTCTCTGATGTTAGATGTATTATGCAGGACATATTGAAGAAAGCTTGACTCAATTAAGTATGTGCTGCAAGTCAGGAACTCTGCTAAAAAGTGAAGGTACAAAAACTAAATTCTCACCAAGCATAATTACGCCTTATATGAGTATTTAAATATAACTGAATTTTATCTGCACCCTTTATGTACCATTTATATATTACTTTCAGCAAACCTAATGCCCAAAAATCATATTCACACACAGCCATGCACACACATAAGTTTATACACACACATGACACAATGGTTGATTTTTAAGTCAATGAATAAAAATTGGTATTTTCATTTTTATTTTGTTTAACTCAAGTGATATGTTTATTTCCTAAATAAAATAATATCATGAAATAAAGCACACCTCTATTTTTGAACAAGTTACAAAAACTTAGTGCTTTATTCTGTCATAGATTGGACAACATTCTAAATATTGATAATGTTTCTCATTTTTCCTCGTAATTTCATTATTTTATCTTATGACAAAGCACATAATTGACAAATTATCATAGTGATATTTTAAGTATTATTCTAAGTAGGTAACTTAGAATAAGTGTAGAACATTTTGATGTATAAATTTGGATGATGAGAAAGGTATTTTAATTCTTGATTACCTAGAGCCTTATAGAAATGTTAATGTTTGTTAGTGCCAAATATAGTAAGAAAAGAAAAAGAAAATGTAAGAAATGAAAAAATATACGAACATAAAATGCAAAGTACCCTTTTATATTGTTTGATTTTCTGTGAGTTTTCATTTCCCCTTCCTCTCTATTCTCTATGCATTTGAATTATTGAGAACTGTCCATAACCTTCATTAAGATGCTATAATAAGTATTTTGTGATTATTCATGATTCAAACAGTTTAATTGATTTAGGGATACTGAATAGTACGTTCCGTTTTCAGCATTTATCTTTAAACTTAAGAAATGAGTGGTTTGGTGGCATTTTGTTATGAAGTATTGCTAATATTTACTGCAAATTTTATATGCCACTCACATTGTAGAAAGAAAAGAGTACTCAATCTTCTCTTGTTTTTATACCGCTATAGCCACTGAGGTTTTGAAAAGAGAAGCAAGTCATCTCCTTTTAGCTTGTTTGACAGCACTCAAAGGAATGCATGGCCTCCTATTTGAGTTGCATCTTCTCAATAGTTTTCCAACTGTCTTTCCTTAGTTCATATGTAGTTAGTTATCTTAACGTTGAAAAAGGGAAATCAGTAGGAATAAGAAGTACAGTCCATTTTAAGTGGTCAGTTACAGCAATCAAGTGTTCACTTATCTTATTCTGCTGTATTGTTTTACCATAGTTTCTCCTGAAAGGCATTGTAGGGCGAGTTGAATATTTTTTAATGTCAAATAATACAAAGTATTCATAATGTTTATAGAACTTAATTTCTCAGTAATTTGCCTCTGTTTTGCAGATGTGACTCATCTCAAATCTATCTAATCTATATTGACTAGTTGTGAAATAACAGAATTAAAATTTAAAAAAAAATTAACCTTAACATGGTAAAAGTCTTGGATTCCATCAGCGTTATACCTGGATATTAATTTTAATGCTCTATTGATAACATGGAAGCACTTTCATCATGGAGGTATGTAGGAGTAAAGCATATTTCCCAGTGAAGTGACTGAATGTTCGCTAGAGTGGTTCAAGTTAGCACTTGAGTTTCTTTATTATACTTTAAAAAGAATGCTGTCTATTGAATGTAACTGAATATGCTAGAAAACTTATTTTAATAAGAGGTAACTCCATAACTCCACAGGCATTAATTACATTTTTATAGTTTCCATTGATATTTATAATGCTCTTTATGCCATTAAAAATCTGATCCTATACCAGGATGAACTTTGTTATTATTGTGTTCACTCTTATTTATGAGATAGTAGGTAAGTCTTTATAATATTTCTGTTAACTATCATTTAATGAGATATGATTTCTGAAATAGCTAAAGAAGTATTTTTTTAATGACAGTATAATTAAAGGTGCTACAGATTTTTTAAAAGATGTTTTAGCACCTGTATTTCTGTTCAGTTCTTGAAATAAACCTCATTGCATTTGTGATACAGCAGAATTTCTGGATCAGCTTCTATCCATTCTTTTGCAAAAAGATCATCTTGGTTTTAAGCATTTAATATCCAATATGGCTGTTCTTAATTTGTCATTGAGATTAGAATGTATATTTGGGTTAAAAAGTAAGAACTAGCCATAAGCTTTTAAAAAAGAATTTCGTTAATTGAGTTAGTCCAAAAAGAACTTATTTAACTGAGTCAGTCCAAAAAGAAGTTATTTAACTGAGTCAGTCCAGATCTCCAATTTCTCCCTCTAATTCTATGCTTCCTCTTTATAGAAAGTAGCTCTGATTTGTAAGGATTATTGTCTTTGGGTCCTGTGTCAAGGAGTTAAGAGGTGAGAGCAGTTGGATTGCATTTTCAGGATGCCACGTGTGCACTCTTTGATCTGAGGTACAGTGTGCCTCAGGGAATAAGTTCAATCTTGATTTCTTTAGTCAGTCATCCACTATCAGGTACCACTGCCCTGATTAGCAGGCTGAAGAAAAAGAGCATATCCTGGGTGTGTGTGTTACAGAGATGAAAAATAGTGATGAGCCTGTTGGCAGCAGAGTCAGCCCCTGGTTCCACTATGTGACATTTGCTTTCTCTTTGCGTAGATCCCCGTAGTGTGTGAAGGAACAGAAATCAGTATTTCCATATATCTTTCCACAAACTAATGATTTTTTTTCATATAGTTTCCTTTCTTTGTTTGATTCATTGTTACAGAATGGAAACTGGAAAGAGAATTAGCAGGGTGCATCGTGGTGGTTTCTAAGAGAAACTCAAATATAGCTTAGCTGCCTGACATTCCTGCCATTCTGTGAACCAAGCCAATGGCTAACTCTAGTAAAGTGTTGCGAGTCTGGAAAACTAGCACCATACCTGTGCTGTTTCTGTCCCTTAATCTGCTACATAGACATAAAATAGTTCTCTAGACCCAAAATGCCTCAGTTGCTTGTTGTTTCTGTTTAGTTGCCAAACAAGAGTCATGTCCCACTCTTTTGCCACCCCATGGACTGCAGCTTGCATCCCACCAGGTTCCTCTGTCCATGGGATTTTCCAGGTAAGAATATTGGAATAGGTTGCCATTTCCTTCTCCAGGGCTCTTCCTGACCCAGGGATTAAAGCTCATGTCTCCTGCATTGCAGGCAGATTCTTTACCACTGAGTCAACAGGGAAGCCCAATGAATCCCTCAGAATCCATCCATTAATCAGTGATGTCTCTCCTAAAAAATGAGAGCCCAGAGATTGTCTGAATAGCTTCTCATATGTTCTTTTTCCTTTGGTCAAGATAAAAGAATATCTCCTAACATAAGGGTATATACTGGTAATAATTGCAGCTTTCGGTCTCTTTTGATACATTTTGAGACTTGCCCATGTGTATTTTCTATTATGGTATTGAGATAGAAATGGAGGTTCTGAAAAGATTAAACAGTAGATAAACTTTTTATCTTAAACCTTTGACAAATTCACAGTTCTATTTCAAAATTAAAATCATTTACTGAAAAAGTGTTTTTGTTTGTGAGTGCTTTTTATAGAAAAATGCAAAAAAATAATTAAAAAAAAGAAAGATGCAAGGTACAGATATACCTTGATTCATCAATGTTCGTATGAAATCAAATCAAATCAAATGTTCATATCAATGTTTCATAAATACTTATGGTATGCTCATGTCCTACCAAAGTTATTTACATTGTTTGACCTTGATGATGGGACCAGTTTGATAAGGTTAAGGTCAATGACTGCCTTATTTTTAGACAAGATACCAAGTGTAGAATGTTCTGTTTTGTTTTACCATGTTAACAAGTAGTAGCTTTTAGAGTTCTCTATGTACTGCTGATTTCAGCGATGCATTCATCCTCAGTGATTATCCAAAAGATTTCAGCACCTGTAATTAATCACCCATTTGAAAAGAGAAACACAAACTAAGATATAGTTTGACTTTTCCCTTCCCCCTCCCCAGAGAAGTCTGGACAGAGTGTGAATAATAACATTGCTTTTGTAATAATCATAATCATGCTCTCAAGATATATGAAAAAATAACAGAAAAATCCTTTTGATCACATTTACTAATTTAATCCCCTTATATCATTTGTTTAACTTTATATGTTGCATCACAGTGATTAGAAACGGACTTTGTATCTCTTATAAAAGAAGAGGGAGTAATGACCTATTCAGTAGTAAATAAGTGTTAGTTACTTAGTCATGTCCAACTCTTTGTGACCCCAGGGACTGAAGCCCATCAGACTCCTCTGTCTGTAGAATTCTACAGACAAGAATACTGGAGTGAGTAACCATTCCCTTTTCCAGGGATTGAACCTGGGTCTCCTGCATTTCAGGTAGATTCTTTACTTGTTTGAGCCACCAGGGAAGCCCATTCAATAGTAAGTTTCTAGCAAAACTGTGTTTTATTAATTATTTAGACTAATGATCACTAATATATTTTTTCCATGCAAATATTTATTTAGTTCAATATAAGAAGCATACAGTTTCAGGAAGCAGCAATGGATTTATATAATAGATCTAAGATAAAATCTCCCATTATGTCTATTAAACTGTCATTAATGAGTAGATAAAAAGTCACCCTGACTTTTTATAGATTGCATGAACTTCTCTGCTTCAATGGAAAGTTAAATATTGAAGTGATAATTGTGAGCTTTTGTGTACTAGGGCATAGGGGCCAATGGATGAATGAATTGATGTAGTACAAGAATCTTAAATTTAAAGCTTGAAAAAGCTCTTTTGTATTAAGGTGCCTTACCTAGTATCATGTGAATATACTAGAGTTGGACCAAAGACTTAAAGAATATAAACAAACCTTTTCAGTTTCTTGTGATGGAGCTTAATTTATCAGGTTGATGTCTGGTAGACTGCAAATAGCTAATGCATTTAACCTCATTCAGTAGCTAGAACTAACCTGTTTACAAATACCCTAATTAGATCAAAGCATAGAAATAACCAGAATGGATATAATGGGCAGAAAGACAAATGAATGCACCTGTATCAATAATAAAGGGGTATTTTTCCCCTTGCGTGTTCATTTTACTAAAATCATTCTACACTTCCCTGTTCACTTAAAATCTAGTTATTTTAAACTTTGAAAAATGACTCCAAGAACACCTGGTGCCTTAAATTCTCAGCAACCTTGGTTTATCTCACCCAAATTTGTTTAGACCCCAGTAAGGGCTGCTCTTTCCTTGCCAGGATCTATTAATGATAATTACTTAGAATACTATCCCCATTCTGTGATACCATCACATCATTGTGAAGAAGATTGCGATCTTATCCCAGCCTATTCTGTTTAACTGTGACACTCCTTCTATTATAGTGGGGCCTTGATAAGATCATGCCTGTTAGGATCAGACATTAGTTGGAATCAATATTTGAAAATGTGCCTGTTTTTGCTTAATAGTAAAGTTAGTGTGAGTGTTGAAGTGAGATCATTTGTTGGATGAAATTGTACAACTTCATCTTGTCAAGGTTTCTTTCTAGGATTTTATGCTCAAAAGTACAGAATGAGGTCTTGGGGAAACTGTAATTTTATTGACCAACCTATCTGGATATCCCATCCTGATAAGAATACATGATAGTTTTAAACTGATATAGGTCAGAAAAATAAATTGGAAAGAATGAAAGACTGAGTTCATAACTCTTCATTAATGAAACCCAAATAATTCACTGGTTCTTGCCCAAGGACCGTTTTGCCCCTCAGGAACATTTGACAATGCCTGGAGACAGATTGGGTTGTGGAAACTTGGAGGCCAAGGATGCAGGAAAGAGGGGTGTGGAGGAAAAGAAAAGCAATGCTACTGCCCTCTAGTGTGTGGGAGGCTAGAGTTATACTAAGTTTCCCACAGTGAAGAAAGAGCTGGCCCCAGAGTATTGCTAATGTTAAGAAACCCTGATGGACGGTCCATACTATGAATATTCCAAACAGAAATGTTTGGCAGGAATGGATTTCAGTTTTGAGTGTGATTATTTATCTCCCGGAGAGGAACAAATGCTGCAGCTGCCCATGTTGTTCCTTTCTCTGGTTAGTGACATCTGATAGATTCAGGGGGCTTTTTTTTTTTTAAATTAATTTGACCACATCACACAGCTTGCAGGATCTTAGTTTCCCTGACCAGGACTTGAACCTGCATCCTCAGCCAATGGAAGCATAGAGTTCTAACCATTGGACCACCAGGGAATTCCCTGGCAACATCTGATAGATTTGTAATCAAGGAATTCTTTTAGGGATAAATATCCAGAAATATGGGTAGTTTCCTTCAAATTCCTGCTAAATGGAACTTCAGGTATAAAAGGTAAAATGAGAAATCAGTCATATAACATCTGTAGTCTTAATAAAGCCAAGTTCTTGAATCCTTATTGGGCTGCATTGCATGTTTGGAACTTACTCATGTTTTTGTAAATTAATAGAATATGGAGTGGGACATCATCCATATTTATCACTTCCCTAAACTCTTCCAACTTCATAAGATTTTCTTATTATTTGGTTATATATTTTCTTATATGTATTATTTGGTTACACACTCATGTGCAAAGAACAACATTGAGTATTACATTTTTCATAGTATTCGGGATGGTTTTGCACAATACATGTTGGAAAATTTTGACAATAAAGTTGTTATGAAAGAATGTTTTAGCCTTTGAATGCTTACAGAAAAAAAAGTAGGCAACACATATACAGTATGTTTCTTAAAAAATAAAAATTAGAGGATATCTTCCTTGGATTCACACATTTTATGATTCCTGAGGTCTATGCAACTGAGTTTTGAGACTAAGGTCTTTCATCTGCCAGGACAGTAAAGAGAATTTTTTTTCTTTTCTTTTTCATATTGTTGAGAATCCTGAAAGCTTTTTTTCGTGTATACTCAGATGGAAGCAGCAGAGAGGGGGCTAGAGGTGCCAATGGCAGGGAAACTGCTGAAGATTAGCGCACTCCTTTTGATGAAAGGTGACTTCCCAGAGGGCTGGAGAATAAACACATGGGCGGAAATGCTGGTTTGGAGAAAAGGCGCCGAAGTAAATGAGAGGAGCTTTCCACTGAAGTCGAGTTCAGGGCTCAGAACTCTGAACCTGCACAGCCTGTCCAACTCATTGCTCATTCTCCATCTATGTTAACAGAGCATCATGGAATAGCCCTCTTGCCAACTACTATGGTCATAAAACCTTATAAGAAAAGATCATTTGCAATACCTAAAAAGTTTATAAGAAGTTGACTGGCTAAACAGTTTTCTGTTTTATTTATAAAATTCCTCATAAAGCATTTTTATCATACCTCCCTTTTTGTTGTTGCAGTTTAGTGTAGTGTTACAGTTTGTTTTTTTTTAAGGCCTAAATTATATTTTAGCCTTTTCGGCAACTTAGAAAATGACTTTGCTGATGAAAAATCAATATTTTTAAATATTGAAAAATTCTAAATTATAATACTGTTAGTAGGACGGTACTCTGAACTAATTCTAGAGATTACTCGAAATGTTTTTAAGGTTAATTTTGGAACTACAGAGTTGTTATTTCTCTTTAAAATGTTTTCACTTTATTTTTTATAAATTTTCTAAAAATTATGCCTGTACATCCTCAATAGAATATATTTTATCATATATATTCTAACAACAACAACAAAATATTTTAGGGAAAGTAAGTTACTTCTGTCTAAATTCTGGCTCTGAATACACCAAGAAAACGGCAAGCAGGGAGTTCAGTGCTGTGCATGGATTCCTTTTTCCTCGGGTGTTAAAAGCACCGAGTAGCCTGGCTTTGATAGAGTTAAGTAAGCTAAAGACAGCCCCGCTGCCCCCGTCCTCTATCTCCTAGTACGTTTCAGCCCAACAATCATTTCTTCTTGTAGAGTAAGATAAGTTTTCATGTGTTTGTATTTGATGGATTAACAACAGAAAATTAAGGAATTTTACAAAAATTCCAACTTGGCAAATAGTAGCAACTCTTATCATGTGGAGGCCTGATAAAACCCTCCGATAAAGCCCAGGGAGACTAGTCTGGACAATGTCCTGAAAAGTACTAGGTATCTGACAGTGGCCTGTATCTCACCACTAGAGTTGGGATGATCAGTTAAATGCAGAACCACACTGGATATCAGAACTGTTATTTGAAACTCTATGTTCCTGTCTTTAAAGGTGGAACATTGATTCTGATAAGAAGCAAGCATATGGCTATCCAAACTGGGGTGTTGGGGCTGTGCTCTTTTTCCTTACCGATTTTGACTTAAAGCAAATGACCCTTTTGAGGAAGGGGAAGTATGATGAAATAAATAATACCACTCGTAACTGGGTCAGGGAAGCATTGGGAACTAATCTACGCAAGACCGTGTTTCACACCATAATCCTTACAAATTATCAGGTATTTAATAGTCGTTACATGTTATCTCACCTACACAGAGAAAAATAATTAAATACCTTAATGTACTTTTTGGGGAAGCTGGGGGATTTCCATGCTAGACAGGTGGTGAAAATAGGGTGTTTCTTAAAGAAGGAAGCCCAAACAGCTATGTGAAAAATAGTATAAAACCACTACAGTCTCTGTTTTACCTTTTTTTTTTTTTTTCCATTTCCACTGATATCAGCACCCAGTTAGTTTCCTCTTTAAGGATCTAGATCCCCAAATCCCTTTAACCCTGAAGTATTATTTGTTTTAAGTACATAACTGCCTGCATGAGTGTGTGCTAAGTTGCTTTAGGTATGTCTGGCTCTTTGCAACCCTGTGGACTGTAGCCTACGAGCATCCTCTGTCCATGGGATTTCCCAGGCAAGAATACTGGAGTGGGTTGCCATTCCCTCCTCCAGGGGATCTTCCCAACCCAGGGATCAAACCCGCATCTCTTATGTCTCCTGCATTGGCAGGTGGGTTCTTTATCACTGAGCATTAACTGTCTGGTCTGAGTTAAATCATATATGTGCTCTGAGTAGGAGTTGTTGCATATGAAGTAACTATTTATATATTTTATTTCATTCATCTATTCATTAATTTAACAAGCATTTATTATTGAAGAGATGCCAGTTGTGGTTGTAGACACTGAACGTATTTCAATGTATTTGAAATAAACGTCAATCTTGTTATCCCAGATATTACATTTTAGTGGGAATTAGAAATAAATGGAGAACTGCTGTATAATAATTAGCAATAATATTATGAGTGCTAAAGGAGGAAATATAGTATGCTAGAATACCTAACATATATTTGGGGATAAAAATAGAAATTATATCTTAGGGAGGTAGGCCTGTAAAATGAGTAAGAACAAATTAGATTGAGAGTATTTGTGAGTTGGGAGGGTTTCTGGTATGTTTGTGTGTCTGTGTGTGTGTGTTGGAGGTGACAGAAGATTTAGAGCATTAATTAATGTGGAAATGCCTTGGGGCAAAAAGAGAACATGGTGAATCTCAAAAACTGCTGGGTTGTCCAATAGGATTAAATGATTTTTAAGTCAGTTTAAAAATATTTCAGTGAGATACTAAATCATCACCCCAGTTCACTTCAAAGGGTATTGTAGATTATGTCCATGCAATGTTAAATTTTGTTTTGATTAACCTATGGTACTTCTAAATATTGTCAAAAGAGATTAGAACTGAAATAATTCTCCCCCACCTTCTATCTTCTGTCATTTCCCATTTTTTAGAGAAATTTATGCAACGAGTTGTTGTGTAAAATTATTAGAGGCCTCTCTGGAAGTTGCTGGATATCTTTATTGTAACTGATCCAATATAAAAAAGTATTTGAAATTTTCTGACTTTAATAAATAAAGCATTTGGCTTTCAGGACACAAATTTTTATTTTCCATTTGAGCAGACTTAGGAAATAAGCAAAATATCTGTGCCCTTAGGGAGTTTACAGTCTAATTAGTGGCTTAACTAGAACAGATAAAATTATTTTGAGGATTGTGTACAGAGGTGAAAATTTATCAGTCCTAGAGCTGAATGGCACATATATGGGACAAAAGCGAAGATGACACCACACAGCACTAAAATAAAGGATTGCTTTAGCTATAAGTAAAGAGCTGCCCTTTAAACTTAGAGCTATGGACCTTTAATGTGTTAAATTTGACATAAGAATAGTCAAAATGCCTTGTACTTGAGAATGCATGCCCAAGACTTTTTTTCTATGATAAAACTAAGGGGAAAATGACATCCAGTGACTGTCCTGATTCCACCTTTCCTTGTAAAAGTACTCCAGGTACAGCATTATCCAGAAAGAATTGCTGACAAGTCTGTTTTTAGGTTTCCATATGGAACATTTCTATATAGCAGACATGACAATGCAGCTATTCCACAGTGTTAAAATTATAAGCCAGAAAGTATAGACTAGTAATATGGATTTTAAAAGGAATCCTTTCCTTTCCATACAAAGGGAGTATTCTTGGATAATCATGAATTTTGCCACAACCAGAAACTGAGTTTTCCAACCTTGGCACCACTGGCCTCTGGGGCCAGATGGTCCTTGGAGTGGGGGCTGTCTTGTGCATTGTAAGATGTTGAGCAGCACCCTGGCCTCTATCTACTAGATACCAATAGCATGCCCCCAATTGTGATAATCAGAAATGTCTCTAAACATTGCCAAATGTCCTCTGGGTAGGGGAGGAGAGGAGCCGGGAAGGGTCAAGATTGCCCCCAGTTGAGAACCAGTGGAATTAATATTTTAAAAAGTTACTAGTGTGGTGTATGAAAACACTAAGGAAAATTTATACACTTGTTTTTTTTAACCTCTTACTATTGATCTTTTTTACTTGTTTGTTTTACTGACTACTAGACTCTTATATCTGGTGATAATGTATGCATTTGCAGGAAACCAAAATACTGGTTGAATTTGAAAAATACACTTATTTTCTTACCTATAAGCAAGAGAAGAATTGCATTAAAGTGCACTAGGTAATATTTGAGCTAAGGATTAATCTCCTTATACGCAGCGGACAGAGACACAAATTCTCTTGAGATATCTAACTCAGATTTTGGTGTGGCAAAATCTGTGATTACTCAAGATTACTCTTTGTGTGGAAAGGAAAGGATTCCTATGGTAATTGTAGGGGGATAGTACGAGTGGAAGATACTAAGCATTTTTCTTTTTTCAGTAATCTTTCCCACAATAATTTTGAAAGCACATTTTATAGGAAAAATTCATGTTGAAATAAGAGTGCTTTGATTTCCTTTCTTCCTTCTCCCAGACAGAAAGGGAGTCATTCCACAGGGCTGTTCAGGTTGCCCCTTTGAAGCCTGGTGTAACTTCAGTTTAGAGCTCCTGGAGAAGCTCTGGATGTTGGGTCGGACTTCAATCTCCGTGCAAGTGATGACGCTGGAATCAAACTTTCAATCTTTTCTAAATTTCTTTTTTATTGGCAACTTGAATGGCCTACTTTATTCTTTTGCAGTAGGGCCCTCCATTAGGCATTTGTTTTGTTGACATGTGAATGCTCTTTTGTCAAAGATTAACCACACTGCCTCCACACAGGCAGGATGCCATTTAAGATAGTTCTTTACTAAATTCTTACAGTAAGGATGTATGTCAGGCCAGTCCGGGGGCAAGTTTAGGTGACAGCTGATGATGGGTGGGCCTGGGGGCTCTCTCCTCATTGACCTGTTGAGAGTGTGGTCATAAGTCAGGAGAAATGCCTGGTCCTTCGTGCACATCGTTGTATGTGATTTAAGAATTCCTAATCTCATTATATTTTAAAACCTTTAGTAGCTAGAAACATGTTACAAAGCAGTTAGCCTGGAGAGTCACCTGAAAGGTGAAAGCTCAATGAAGTGGTAAGAACAACCCTTGTAGGTCTTAGAATCCAAACTCCATGACCCGATCTCTGCTCCTGTTATTCAGTTATCCCTGATAATTTACCGTCAGTATTTATAGTTTGATTGGCTGTCAGAAACAGTGTATTACAAATGACAGTCCCAAATTTTGTCATATTATCCAGACTTAAAAACACATACAGCAATAATTTTCTTAAGCCTCAACAAAGAGACTACCTTGGCAATACCTACCAGCCATATGGCAGTATTTTATATATAATTAGAAAAGGTAACTTTTGCAAACAATTTCATCTACTTTTCCAACAAAGCTCATAAAAGCTAAGGTTTAAAAAAGCTAAGGATTTGTTTAATATAGAAATTTGAACTTAGGCAGATTGTTGGGGATGTTAGTGATATATTTAGGTTAATGTACATAGTACATTTTGTTGTTTAGATCACCTATATGTGACCTCGTCATCTTTCCTACTAGCTTAGTTTTGTGTTGTTCTTTCACAGTGGTATTATTTACTTTTATTCTTTTTCCACTCTCCCATTCATATTCTTCCCATTCTTGGTGCTTTCTAGAACTCAATTTTTACTCATTTTGTTCACAGCTAGCTATCTTCTCCCTTATTTTTCTAATTAGCTTCTAATTAGAAAAGTTTATACCCACTTATACTAAAAGCTTCTACCCATTTTTTAACTATTTTCCTTGAGCTAGCCTGATGCCCCAACAAGTATTTTTGTTGTATGCTCCACTCCTAGCACTGTTAGTGAGGGGTTATTTTTTTGTCTCTGGTGAGTTACATTCAATTCAGCTTCCATTGATATCATAATGATGTATCTAGGCTAAGAAACCCCCTCAAATGAGTTCCAAGTATATTAGGTTAATGTCCTTCTTTTGCAGATAGAAAGTCGATGCAAGATAATAATCATAAAGTGTGTAAATGTCATAGAGCAGACAACCTGTATTTATATTTTACTTTTATTACTTACTTTTCAATGCCTGTATTTCAAGTCACACATAGACTAAAATTTTTGTGTATTCCATTCTTAAGATGCTATATTGGTTTACTTTAAATGGTTTTGGGGGCCATAGATAATACCAAAGGTATTTTTGAGTTAGAGATTTAATTTGAAGAAGAGATGTTTGTATCCAAAACATCAAGTCCTCTGTAATGAACATGGACAGCTTTTATGATAGGTTGGAACATTACCTTGAAAAAATTCATTTAATAATATAATAAAAAAGTATGTGTATATGCATACACACATGTGCGCACACAGGAAGAGTCAACGGAAATATAGCTAGCATTTACCAACACCTACTCAATCACTGTGCACAAGACACGAGGTGCACTTTAGGAATAAGCATATCAGACTTGAAAGACTATAGTTGTGTCATAGTTTTAGTAGCTTGGGATCTATCCAGGAAAATAAAAATAGGAGGGATTAGAGGGATAATGCAAGGTTATTAGAAGTATTTATCAGTTGTGGGTAGATAAGTTAGTGGGGTAACATCCACCCCTGTTCTCCTAAAATAGCTCAGTTTGCAGACTTAACTCCCCACTAAAGCTTGGAGCCTTAGCTGAATGTTTTCAGATAAAGAAAAAAAGTAAATATAGGTTATGAATCAGTGGGCTGATTCTGATGTTTTTCTTCTCTGTGGAGGCCACAAACTAGGTTGTAAACAATAAACTTTATGTATTCATGAGATAAAAATTTTGAAACCTCTTAGAACCTTGTGGCATTCTCCTTGAGTAATTATTTGGGAAAAAAAAAGTGACAACAAAAACCAAGTGACACCTAATGTTAATCAAAGATTTTGCTTTATAAGTTAGATTACTTAAGCATTTTTTTCCTGTTAGTTTTTTAAGTCACATAATATATTTATTAAACAAAGAGTTTAATATAGTTCTTAGAAATATGACACTTCTTCATTATTACAACTGCAGAGCTTAAAAAGATAGTTCTGTAAATATAGCTTTTAATTAACACAATGAAAATGTTAATGCTGAGTCTTTAATAGTTTTAAATTTGTGTGCAAGAAAAATCAAATAAAGGCTAAATTTTCACATTATAAAAATTGTATTTAAAGGCATTTTATATTTTTATAGTATTTGATAAACCTCAGTAATTGGATTATCTTAATGAATCTGAAAATATACAGGAAAATGTGTCATATTCATGTTGCTGAGTTAGAAATGCATTGTATAAAGCTATACCAAAAATACCCAGGAATATTATCATTTATTAGGTTGCCATAGTAAGAATGTAATATTTTTAAAGTCCTCCAATACCTTTATCAGCATGACATCAACACTCTCTCAATTAACAAAATTAATAAGGAAGGAAATGGTAAATTTGTATCCTGAGTCCCCAGAAGTATAATACAGTGTCAGCCATTAAAAGGTGAAAATAGAAAAATAAACACCAGATAAAGTAGAATTGTTTTGTTTAACTGTGTAAAAGAATAAATTGATAAACATTTTTAGTCTGTTCTCAAAACACAAGCAGCTTAGCTTTAAAATTTCATGAGATCACTATTAGGCTTACAAGGCATTACAAAAACTCTCTGAAAAAGAGTTAAATTCCATTTCAAAGCGCTGTCATGAGCACAGGAAACGTGCAACAAGCCTTTAGTATCATTTGGATAAGAAATAAGGGAGACTCAAAGCAAAAATATCAAAAGGTCAAGAGGATTCTTTACTCTCAGTAATTGCCTCGGAGGCTTTTTTCTTTTCCTTTTTTCCTCTTGATACATTGTTTTTAAAGGGTTGTCTGAGATGTGAAAATATAAAAATGCAATCATAATAAGAATTCAGAAATCATCTGGGAAGGTGAAAAGACTCTCCTCTTTCTCATTTGGCTATTGAAGTGTGGCCAGATCAGCAGACCATCCTTGAAACCCCAAAGTCTTTCACATTTGAGTACAATTTCATTTGATTTGAAATACATTTTCCCAGTTTAAAAATGTTAACTATCTCATAGTGCAATTGAAACTTGCCTTGTGTCAAAAACAGGAAATTCTGAGGAGAAATAGACTGTGGATACATGTCAGATGTTTCTCTCTTTTTTTCCCCCCTCACTTCCTTTTTTAGACACACAAAACCCATATGCACACACATATATTAATATATATAATATATGCAGATATTGATGGAATTCTGTGAGTTGAAAGAGGAGGAAGATGTCTTGAAGGATCCATATCTCTCCCAGCAGATTTGTGCTATTATCACTGAAATGTGGCCTTCAGTCTTGAAACAGTTAAAAGAGTTCTACGGCCACAAAAGAAGAGATGTCTTCAGAATTATCTCCCGCCTCACATTTGCTCTTAGGCAAGCAGTTTAAAAAGCCCAGTGATTGAGCCAGTGATCCAATTTGAAATGCAGAAATGATTAGAGCTGCTTGCCTCATTTCATATCGAAATTCTCTGATTTATGACAGGGCTGCAGCCAAGATCTATCTCCAAAGGGAATTAGTGTGCAAGTTTGCATATTTTTGTTATTTAGGTTTCTGATAGCAGCTGCTAGCTAGAAATACTGAACTGGGAGGTGGTGGGGCAAGGATTTTCAGCCACTGGAGCTGAAGAAAGATAAGAGCTTTCTGTTTAGGACATTGAGACCCCTTGACCAGTATATATCTGTGCTACATGGGCTTCTTATATGTGTGTACATTTAAGAACTTGCTAATAGTGTCGATGTGAGAGTATATATATACATAAATTATGAGGTTCAGGGAGCCTGGGAATGTACTGGAATGGTTAATTCTAGTAATGGAGAAAAGAATTACCAAAATTCTGTCTCCATGTTTTAACTAGTGGAATTTTAATGAGGCATAATACTTCAATCATGCGACTGACCTGTGGGGCAGAGTATAGAACATATAATGAAACAGAAATAGAATTCTGAAAAAAAAAATTATTACCTTATCTGGAATTTACATGGAGTGTTAACAGGAAATTATGCAGCAGTTATAAATGAAAAATATGGGATTTAATGTACTTATTAATAAAGATTTGTTACATACATGATACCAGTATCCCAAATCTGCTGTCCGCAGCCATCCCCAATTTCTAATGTTGCTGTCCTCAGATACCTCATTTAGAGTCATCTTATTACCATGAAGCTAATGCCAGCTTCTCTTCAGTGAGTATTCATTCCAAGAAAAAGAAAAAGAAAAAGAAAAATATCTTTTGCACAAGTCAAGGGGTGCAGACTTTGTATCAGTTGCAATAAAAGATTAAACAGGTACACACACACACACACACACATGCACATTTGCAGGTGACTTTGTTAGTCTGGGCCAGTGCTTTCCTTGTATTTGTAGATCGTAATCATTGTTGGCAAAAAATTGTGGTTCCTCAAGTAAAAAATTCCCTTGAAAGAAAGATGTGCGACTGTCAGTCTACATTAGCACTGCAAGGAGCAAAGAAATCATTGTGGGAAAGTTTATTAACTTCGCTGCTCTCAGGCTCCGTACGGAGTCATTGTGGCCTCGAGTCTCAGCACTGCTCCTCAGCTGACCTCGCTGTTATGCAGCTGGGCTTCTAGGTATTAAAACCGCTCTCATATTTCACAGAGTACTCTCCAGGGGAACCCAGGGTTATTGTAGTAAAAACTTTAAATTTTGATTATCTCATTCGTTGACAAAGAATGCAGTAAGATCTTTAAAGACATCTTTAAACCAAAATGCCTGAGTTATTCCTTTTAAATCAGCCCATCTCTTCTGTTATGGGGCTCTTTGACTTCCTCTTATCTTGCCTAATTTCGGGACAGTAACCCTTCGTTCAGTTTATGTCTCTTGCGTTTAGGAAGGAAATTGTGCCAGTAGCTCAAACAATTAATTTCTAAAAGATTCTTCATTCAAGAAGTGTTTGGCAATACACTTTTTTAAACAAAGAACAAAGTTTTCTCTAATATTGTAACATTTTTAATGACTTTAAAAAATTTTAAGACTATAGTGAAGATTTATCACTCGATTCTAAATTTCAAACGCTTGCAGTTCTAACCTATAGTCATTTTACTCACAACCTAAATAGTATTTTTAGTGTCAAGGGCTGAGATTAATATTCCGTTGTTTGAGATGTTCTTAACTCTGTGATGCTGATCTAGTCCTTCCATTTTACAAATAAGGAAGCTAAGTTCAGCTTCATTCAGTTACTCCTTTAAAAGCACTCAGTTGTATCAGTGCAAACCATGTATTTGAACTGAAATCTGACTTAAAAGGTCTTAACCAATTAAATTATTGTAATGCATATGTATAGTTTCATTCTAATAATGGCCCTCCTCAGCATTCGCATTAATCATGATTCACTCAGGAAGTCTTTCTTTGATTCAACAAACACTTTTTGAATCCCTATCATGAGTTAGACACTGTAAAAGGGACTAAGGAGAGATGAATGAATTAGGTGTAGTCTCTCCCCTCAAGAAGTTCAGTCTAATAAGAGCAACAGATATGTAAACATATAACTGTAGTATAATGGGTTGATTGCCAGTGAAAGCACATGCAAGAAATTATTTCTTAAAAAAAAAAGAGCAATAAGCCGTAGAAACAGCCTCTGACTAACTGGGGCATAAACGACATTTATGGAGAAGATATGAGGGGTGGTTCACAGAAAAAACACGAGGTCAAAGAAATAGAAAAGAATAAGAATCAAGGCTACTTAAGGCTGGGAGGTGTCCCATAGTGGGAACCATTGTGCAATTTTATCAAGGCGCTTCCATAGGCAAGAATGAGCTCCAGCAAATTTTGGCCTTTGTCTTTCTTTCTTTGGGATTTAGGTTCAGGAAGGGAGTGCTCTATCAGCCTAGATTGGGTCACATCTCTGCCACTTGGCTAGGGAAGGAAGGGCCCCTAGATGAATACTCCAGTATGTGTATCCAACAGAGGAATCACCCAGAAACACATAGGAAGCTATTATCAAAGGAGCTGGACCAGATGATAGCCAGCCATAAAACAGAAATTATCCCCCAAGGGTAAGTCTGAGGATGAAACATTTAACTGTCTCAAGTGCCCAAGGAAAGCGTCTCACAAGCTATTTTCAGAAAAGTTTTGAAGGATGAATTTACTCAGCAAATAAATTTGAAATGTAAATTCCAGGGAAGCAAAATCATATATGAAGGCATAAAGGCAAGCAAGTGTTTGCAGTGAAATGTAAGCAATTAGGATGAAGTGTACTTTTGCCTGGAAAATCCCATGGATGGAGGAGCCTGGTAGGCTGCAGTCCATGGGGTCACTACAGTCGGACATGACTGAGCGACTTCACTTTCACTTTTCACTTTCATGCATTGGAGAAGGAAATGGCAACCCACTCCAGTGTTCTTGCCTGGAGAATCCCAGGGACGGGGGAGCCTGGTGGGCTGTCGTCTATGGGGTCACACAGAGTCGGACACGACTGAAGCGACTTAGCAGCAGCAGCAAGGCTAATAATGAGGGTAAAAAGAAAGATTGGTATCAAGGTAACGGGAAACTTTCCATACCAGCCCCCAAAACTGGATGCTGTTTTCTATTCTGTGGTGATGGGCTGCTACTGCTGCTAAGTCGCTTCAGTCGTGTCTGACTCTGTGCGACCCCATAGACGGAAGCTTACCAGGCTCCCCTGTCCCTGGGATTCTCTAGGCAAGAACACTGGAGTGGGTTGCCATTTCCTTCTCCAATGCATGAAAGTGAAAAGTCAAAGTGAAGTCGCTCAGTCGTGTCCGACTCTTAGCGACCCCACGGACTGGAGCCTACCAGGCTCCTCCGTCCATGGGATTTTCCAGGCAAAAGTACTGGGGTGGGGTGCCATTGCCTTCCCCGGGTGATGGGCTAGAGAATATTGAATATGGTGCACAATCTTTGCCAACATTTTAAAAATCAACCTCATGGCTAAGAGCATCTCTCTTATTGGCTTTAACCATTGAGTGAGCACATGACTTTTTTTTGCATGCATACTCAGTCATTTCAGTCGTATCTGACTCTTTGTGACCCTATGGCTCCTCTGTCCATGGGATTCTCCAGACAAGAATACTGGAGTTGGTTGCCATGCCCTCCTCCAGGGGATTTTCCAACCCAGGGATTGAACTCAGGTCTCCTGTGTCTTCTGCATCACAGGCAGATTCTTTATGGCTGAGCTACTGGGAAGCCCCCAACTTTTTCTTATGTCTTTTTAGTCTATATGTTACTCATGATTAAATCCCAAAGGAGAATTGTATAGCATTCACTAATATCTTATAACTGGTTTCCAAAATTATCCAGAATATATATGTATTTTTAAAGAATCTGAACTGAGAGGGAAGCAAGGAAAGCAAAATTAACTGATATCTTACTTCTGTCTGAAAGAAAAACACAACAATAAATGAAAAGTTGTGTAATAAAATTGGCCAAAATGGATGAAACATTTTTTAGTATTTAGTAGACACCAGTTCTGTGTATTCTTTAAACACTTATGGCAGATAGTGGTATCCATATCAGAACAGGAGTGTAAGTTGTAAATTGTATGAGTGAAAGCATGTTTGGATCCCTGTTGGTTACATGCTTAGTCTAGTTAAGTTAAAAGAAATAAAAATGAATGAAGAGAAATCATCAAGAGAGAAAACGAAATATGTTAAAAAATCAGACATAGAGTAAAGGTTTTTCTTTCATTCCCCTTTTCTTTCAGTCTCTGCATTTTTCTAGGATAGAGGGAAAGAGAAAAGGAGCAAAAAGAAAAGACCATTTATATTAAAGGTTGTGCTGTGCTGTGCTAAGTCGCTTCAGCCACGTGTCTTTGCAACCCTATAGACTGTAGCCCGCCAGACTCCCCTGTCCAAGGGGTTCTCTAGGCAAAAATACTTCAGTGGGTTGCCGTGCCCTCCTGCAGAGGATCTTCCTGACCCAGGGATGGAACCTGAGTCTCTTATGTCTCCTGCATTGGCAGGCGGGTTCTTCCCACTAGCACCACCTGGGAAGCCAATAATGAAGGTTACCTTTCCCTTATTAGCACTATCCCCAATGCAGATAAATTTACATGCTCCCTAACCATGCTGATAAGCCTATTGAGAAAATGATATTCTACTTTTCCTGTAAAGCCTTTTCAAATTTAGTATCAATCCTAAAACTTCTAGTTAATTTTGCATCCAAAGCTTCTCTTGTATAGCAGGGGTGAGAAAAGAGTTCCTGGTAGTTAAATCATTTCTTTCCCATAAGAGTTTGCTCTTTAATCATCATATAAGGTAACTCAGGTCAGAGGAGATCTCTGTGTATTAGACCTTGATCTTTTTTTGTGCATGTGATTATGAAATTCCCAGGGTCCCTGGCCCTCTCTCCCCAGTTGCTTTATCTCTAAAACTTCAACTAAGCAAGGCAGCATCTATGGTGATTTTCAGCACATGGTGTCAAGAAATGGACAGACATACTTCCCCCACTGCTTGCTTCTTATTTCTTTACTCCAAAAGTTTAGTTAATAATATTGTTCTTTAAAAAGTAGAATGCAGATTATACACTGAAATATTTCTGTTTTCAAGGCTTATATACTTGGACTTCGATTTCCCAAGACAGCTCTTTTGTATAACTGCATCCTTACCTTTCAGTATATATGAAAGCTGTGTCTCAATACTTGTGATAAAAGGGGCATTATTAATAGATTCTGAATTTCTGGTTTAAGTTGAATATTAGGGTCCTGTTATGCCTTGGCTCTGTTTAGCATCTCTGAAAATCAGGAAGAAACCTTTGCTTTGGCAGAAATGGACACATAAGTTTTTAAAAACTTATTTTTTCTATGTTTATTTCTAATCATTTTGAAATTTCATGTAATTTGGGTAAAAATAGTGTCAGACACTGAAATATTTCTACTTATTTAAAACTGGATATGGAGATGATATGTTTAAAATATTTATCATTTAGAAGATTGTGTGTGTGTGTGTGTGTTAATGAGAGAAAGAGAATAGAGTTAAATTTCTCACCTGTGTGATTTTCTCATAAACATACTCGGTATATACTCATTAGCACTAGATGAAAGCACAGCCATGTATGAAGTAATAACTGTAATAGAATAAAAGAGAGATTTCTTTTTTATGTTTAAGCCATTTCCAACTTTTCTTGTTTTTCATCCTATTCAATGTAGATAAATATTCTAATAGTAAGGATATGGATGGATATCAACCTATCTTAATTTAATAATATAAGGATAGCATAATAATATATTTGAGTTATCCTTATCCTCAGCTAGGAAGAAAATCTCAGTGTACTACAACATCTTTTAAATGGTCTCCTATTTAATTTTTCCCGTGAATAGTGCCTTTCATTTGGGAATGGTAGTGAATCGAATTTCTCCTAGCACTGGTGCACTATCACTGCATTATATAAAACTATTAATGAGGATAAATATTAAATTTGAATAGATATTGCAGGTGTGAGACATCAGATGAGAATTCAAAAGGATTAAATTCTACAGAGGATCATTATTTAAGTTCTTTCTAGCCCTGTTGTTCTGCTGCATAAAACTTACTTTAGTACCTCTCTGGACTGTTGTAACATCTGTTGTTCTTGGGGGAAAGAAAAAAAAAAGGTCTTTTCTCCTCCCTTCTATTTGGTCAGAAATGGCTGTGTTATTCTGCAGTGTTGGCCCAGAATGCCTTGCAGGGAGTAAGCTGTGTTCTTCTTGTGTTCTGACTAATTAATTCCCACGAGATCTGCTCCTTACAACCAGACTCGCTCGCTCTGAGTCCAGCAGTGGGAAGGACTGCCTTTGGGAAGGTCACTTGAGAAAGCTGTACTACACACACATGAGCATCATGTAAATAAAAAAGAAGGTGAATGACAAGATAGTTACCATCCAGGAAAGTTTTATAAGAGAGAGAATTGATCTGAAATGATTGCTGTTATTTCTATAAAGAGCTTTTATCTGTCACAGTGAGCAAACTTTCAATGTAGAATACACACTTGCCAGGTTATAATCGTAGTCTTTGAGCTTTGGACCATCAAGTCGCTTAAATGTGATTACATTTTACTGAATGAGTAGAAGATTTTTAAATGAACTTTTGGGAAAAAGATCAATTCTTCCCTTCTCCCTTCAAAAATAAAATGATTCCATATATGTTCACAAAATTATCTTACCTCACCTTCCAGCTTTTCATATTTAATAAACTCTAGTTTTATTTCCAGGACCCTGATTTTCTACATCTTCCTCCTTTTTTTTTCTACATCTGCCTTATAAAAGAATTGGTTTTAATTTCTTGGGACTGACCAAGAAAGATAATGAAGTCCTTTCAAAAACTCTTTATGTGTGAAACCCTGTAGGAAAACCCTAGAGCCTTCTTACTTCTAGCAACCAATTACTATATACAAAAAAAAAACTTTCCCCAATTATGAAGTCCACTAATGCATCCGGCACAGACTCAATTTCACGAACCCTGTTGCAGAGGCAGCATTCACATAATTAACAGGAAGACACTGCATGTGGCCAGACCTTCTGCTAATTGATTAAATGAGTCTGTTCCTAAATCAGATTCTAATCACACTAGCAGAGTGCTATGGAGCATTGCATTTGCAACAGAATTTGCAGGAATCTGAAACATGCACCTACAAAAATACCCAGTACGTGCCATGGAGGGCTGCTTCAAAATGGAACCAGAGACAAAATAAAAAATACAAAAGGCCACTTTGCTCTGTTGAAATGCCACTCTCCCCAGTGGGCTTTCTTTGGTATTCCCACTTCTATTTGATCGTCGTCCTCCTGTGACATAGGTGCAAACCTAAATGATACAAAACCTACCATACTTTGGTTCTGGCTTCATGATTATTTTAGTTAGCAAGGGCTGGAGAGTTTGCCTGCCGTTTTCCTAGTAAAACACAAGACATCCTGCTTGTCAGTTTTTCTTTTCTTTCTTTCTTTTTTTTCTAAGGCCGTAGTGTTCCCTAAGGGTTGTGAGAGAAGTTCATCCCATTGAACTGGTCAGCAAGATATCATTAGCTTGTTGTGTTCATGAAATCCAGGGGTTAGAGCACCAAGCGTCACAAGCCAGTTTCTTTACCTCCTTGAGCTGATCAGAGGATCAGAGTATCAAGGAAGGATTAGCACTGACTTGGGATTTGTGTGATTGGTTAATTTATTGCGGCAATGGCAGGCCTTTCATCTATGGCAACATTTAATCAGCACAGCCATGGAGGCTATTACCGGTTCGCTCCTTTCTCAAGTCAGCCAGGGCTGCACCATCAGCCCTATCACAGCTCCCCCTGAAATTTCCAAATTATCTGGAACAGGCTTTAGCCTCACAGTAATAAAAATTAGAAGAGATTCCTGATAGCACTGGTGGAAAAGGCTTTCACTTGCACAGGGCAAATTATAAATAGTATGAACGTGCACTTTAAAAAAAAAAAAAATTCTCCACCTCTTAAGAGATGTGCAGGACTTATCACCCCTGCTCTGATCCAAATCCTCATGGTTGAAAATTTATATTAGATTTTATCAGACAGGCCTAAGTCTAGAAAAATCAATGAAGGTTATCTTTTATGTTGCAGGAACTTGTGGAAATATTGATTTTCATTTTATAGTGAATTTGGAGCATGAGTTGGTAATCACTGCTGAGCCGACCACAATGTTTGCCTACTGTATCTTTTACTGAGTTTTGCTCAAGTATTTAAGATACTATATTCCTGTTGATTTTCGTCTACAATGTGAAGACAGATGTTCCTAAAACACAAAGTTGTACTTGATAAAAGTACACCCAAAAGCTTTGTATCTACAATGATGACTTTAGTGTTTTGAGACTACAGCCTGTCTATTAATGGTGAATTGGGGAATGGAAGCACTCTGAAATTTTTGTAAGATGATTTCCTTTCTGTCTACTTCAAGTTTATAAACCACAAAAGAGGTTTTTTAAAAAGTAAAGAAAAGCTGCACACATATGGAAAGAAATGAATTAAAACATTGAGGTTCTGCTAAAAAAAAATAAAAGGAGGGGGAATTTAAATTTTTTCAACTTAACTAGTATGTCTTGGTAAATAACAAATACTGGTCAGAATGTCCTCAGTGTAGTATTTTTCGATGTTTTATTATCTTGAATTCATTATTTTTATTTATTCTTCCTTCTTTTATTTAACTTAAAATGTTTTGTAGTTGATATAAGCTAGATAGCTTTAGGGGATGATTGCTCATTTTTTTCTTGAATGTTTAAATCATCTTTATACCTCATTTGTTAACTCTTTTTCTAGAACTGAAGTATAATACGTTGTGTCACTGCAGTTTATTTATAACGTGTATCTAAGGTTTTATAGCAAGAATCTTAATTTAAGAGGAGAAACTTGTTTATAGGTAATAATTCTAGGATAGGCTCAGAAATCCTTTTCCAGTGACAAAATCTTTCAGACTTTAGCATGATTCTTGCAGTGTTTTGTCAGATTTTCTGAGAAAATAATGCCTTTTAATGTTTACTATGGATATTTTAAAATGATAATAAATTTAGATATACTCTTTTGTCTAGTGCTAAGTACAGATCATCATTCGATGTGCAGCTTTAATTTTCTCCTCTCTGCCCAGCAGAGTTCAATGACAAACTCCCCTGGGTTCCATGGGTGAGCCATCTTCGCTGTCTCACTCACAGCTATTTTCCTGAACTTACGCTTGGCAGCCAGCAACGTATCATTTCTCTCAATCACCACCTAAAGCCATGCTCCCATACTGAACGGCTCCAGGGAATAGCCAGTAGTCTTTTTATTCATCTGATCGTACCCAAAAGATGTCTTAGCCAAGGAATTAACAAGATAGCATATGAAAATGCCGAGCCCAGTAGCTGGCAATGGTAGGACCAGCAGATGGCGGTGAGTAGTTCCATGATTGCTTGGGAAAGTCTATAAGGGCACTCCAGAGAATTCATCACCTGTTCCCTGGGCTTGTTACCTAATTAACTGGATTTGGACATGTCTACTCATGGCCAACCTTAGGTATAATGGTGACAGAATTGTTACTTTTTTAGCTTCCTCCCTCTGACCATCCTGTTTATTCTTCATTCCCAATGCCTATGCCCTCCCCTTTCCTTACTCTTTAATTCTAAATTACAGTAAATGCATCTTAAAGTAAAGATAACTCACGACTGCATGTAGCCATGTCCCCACTCCCTGTCTTCTGTCCCTCTTGTGTTTCTTCTAGACAAGAAGTAAAATGCTAGGACTAGAAGGTTCTGAAAGGCACAGCGAATTCTGAGGCTTTATAGAAAGTCATACTGCTGATGACAGTGCCTGGACTTTAGACCTGGGCCACTTTATTTCTTATGTGCATTAGTGAAAGTAAAGAAGAATGTATTAAGGACCTTGGGTGCAAACAATGGAAATGTGATTGAATCAACTTTATAGAAAAGGGGAAATTTATCATCAGAGCTGTAGGATGCCCTCTGGAAATCTAGAGGAGGAGTTCACAGGGCCTCAAGATTCATTTGTAACAAAGATTCACTATTCATCAAGACACCTTAACATTTGTAAGGCTTGTAATTTCTCCTACTCAGCTCCATTCCCCTTCCACTTTCTTCCAACTGCTCTTTCAATGAGGAGAAGCCTCTGATCTTTACCACTCATTGTTGCACCCACCAGGGGTATCTATCCTGGACTCTTTGGGTTTTATCTTCAAAAACTCTAGAGAAGAGACTTACTGTCTTAGCACAGGTGACCATCTCTAGACCAGCACAAGAAGGTAGAAGAGAGATAGTTTTCAAAAAACTAGAGATTGAAGGCAATTTCATAGTACCCACTGCAACTGGAGAAAATACAGACTGCCTTCGGAATCCGAAGGCCTCTGGTGCAGAAAAATTGTTTATTTTGTGAATGCAAATTATAAGAGGGTAGGTTTGGTCAATATGAGATGTGCTGCCTTTTAAAATAGTGAATTTGTCTCTTTGTCTAATTCTTAGAAATATTCAACTGGGTAGACAGTGTATTACACTATCCATGGCTGCTGCTTATATTTCCTATCAGACATAGTCTAAAGAGAAGCTTGTGCTAACTTGAACCTGGTCCAGATGAATTTCAAGATGCCAAAATTCAGTTTTATTTATCTAGTCTATATCCTTATAATACTTTTATATCTATCGTGCATCCTTAATAGTGAATTGGTACATTAAGTGGCTCATGTGAATGATATATATATATATGTGTGTGTGTTTATATATTTCAAGATAATTATGTGTGTGTGTATATATATATGTGTGTGTGTATATATATATATATATATATATATATATATATATATATAAAATGTATTTGCCTCTGTCAGATTTTACTTTCGTCTGTTAATTTTGGCCACAGACTTGCTATTTGTATGAATATTTGATGTAACATACCTTAGGCTACATTTTGATAAAAAAAATGATTTGACTGGTAGGTGACATATTGGAAGCACACAAGTTTAGAAATGTCCACAGCTTTCTCATTACCATCGTTGTTGTTTGCCTGAAGGTCACAGACTAGAAACTTTGAAAATGAAGTTAACATTTTATATTATATCCTCCCCAGCTAAGGAATTTATTCTGAGAAGATTACTGATAAACCATTTTCAGTATACTTATTTTAGTCTGAGCAACAAACTAAACTTTGGTTGGTTGCCTTACAAATGTACTGAGATGCACAGAGAATCACTGGGATTCATTTCATGATTTTTGCATTGTAGGGTAGGTAGTATGCATCCTCTCTCCATATGGCGGCTCTTTGCTGCCAAAATTTTTATGGTGTTAGGCAATAGCAAAGGGATTTCATACCAAAAGGTGCTTCAGCTTTGGTTACCTCACATAAAATAAGACTTGGCACAGAGCATTTTACAGTAATGGCATACAAATCCAGAATTATACAGATTCTTGCTTATAGCATACAGGATGCTCAAATGGTTTGTCACTGCATTATTAAGACATATGAGACTATAAATTTTATAATCTAACAATTGATTTAGTCTGAGAATGAAACTTATATCAAGGTTAGTAAGGCACAGTGGAAAATGGTTCTGCAAAATTAACAATTCAGAGAAAGTGTAGTAAAGACAAGCATCTTTGTAAACATATGTTTCTCTCCACAAAACATGACTGTTCATTGTTCGTGGTTTTCTTTCTCTGATAGATGAGTATGATTAGTCTTACCCAAATTTTCACTCACTATGATTCTGTAATAGCTCTCATCTCTATAGTTAAATATCAATGCACTTTGAATATCTGGAAATCATGATCTTTCGAATCAGAAAGTGCTTGTATGAGTCCTAACACTCATAAGTGACCTGAAGTTGCTCAGTTTCGTCCGACTCTTTGGGACCCCATGAACTGTACAGTCCATGGAATTCTCCATGCCAGAATACTGGAGTGGGAGCCTTGCCCTTCTCCAAGGATCTTCCCAACCAAAGGATTGAACCAAGGTCTCCCACATTCCACACAGATTCTTTACCAGCTGAGCCACAAGGGAAGCCCTAACACTCATGAGTACTGTGGTATTCGTAAAGATAAATGACCTCTCTTAACTTCAGTTTCCTCATCTGTTTGAAAAAATAAAAGTGAGTAACAGTCCAATTCATATCTGCTTGATCAGGGGCTTAAATGAGGCTCGTTTGCTTAGTCCATCATTTCTCCTACCTGAAACAATTTGTCATTTGGTTTCCATATCGGGATGCCCTATTCGTTTTCCCTACCTTACTGGATATACTTTCTCAGTTTCTTTGGCCGAGAATTCAACTTCTAAATATTGGTAAATACCAGGAGATAATCTTGACATTCTACTCTTTTCTTTAGATGACTTTATACTCCATGACTTTAACTGCCATAAATTAACTGATTGCTAAATTTAAATCTCAGCCCGCTATCTCTCCTCTGAACTCCAAACTCATATTTTTAATTGCCTACTTGATGTCTCTACTTGCCAATAAAGACGTGGAGATCAGAACTCCAAACCATAAGCCCTATAATTGCTTTTCTTTGAGTCTTCCCTGTCTTGACCGATGTCATCACTATTCATTCAGCTGTTCATACCCCACACCTTGGAGTTGTTCTTGATTCTTCCAAATTCTTCACTGACTTTATATCCAGATTCACCCATAAAATCTAATCACTTCCCTCCAACTCCATAGTTATCAACCTCGTCCAGGCCACCATCTCCTATTGCCAGACATCACCAGCAGTCTCCTAACTCATTTCCTCCTAGTCATTCATGTCCCCTAAAGAACTGTTCTTCACTTGGCAGCCAGAATGGTATTTTAGCATGTAAATCACAGCATGATGTTCTCCAGGCCATACACTCTTGAAGTGAAATAGGAACCTTTTGGCATTGCCTGCACATCCCTTCAGAGAAGGCGATGGCACCCCACTCCAATACTTTTGCCTAGAAAATCCCATAGACAGAGGAGCCTGGTAGGCTGTGGTCCATGGGGTCACACAGAGTCAGACATGACTGAAGCTACTTAGCAGCAGCAGCAGCAGCACATCCCTTACCTCAGCGGTCCCCAACATTTATGGCACCAGGGACCAGGTTCATGGAAGACAATTTTTCCATGGACTGGGATGGGGAGAGGAGATGGTTTCAGGATGATTTTCATAAAGGGCATGAAACCTAGATCTCTTGAATGCACAGGTCACAGTAGAGTTTGTGCTCCTATAAGAATCTAATCCCACTGCTGATCTGAAAGGAGGTAGAGCTCAGGCAGTAACACTAGTGATGGGGTGCAGCTGTAAATACAGAAGAAGCTTTGCTGGCTCTCCTGCCACTCACCTTCTTCTGTGAGGCCCGGTTCCTAACAGGCCACAGATCAGTATTGCTCTGTGACTTGGGGGTTGGGAACCCTTGCTTTTCATGGTCTGGCCTTTTTCTAGCCCTTTTCATTCCACTCTCTGCCTTGGTGATTTGACCATGATCACACTGATCTACTTGGTGTTATCAGATCAGATCAGATCAGTCCCTCAGTCGTGTCCGACTCTTCGCGACCCCATGAACCGCAGCACGCCAGGCCTCCCTGTCCATCACCAGCTCCCGGAGGTCACCCAGACTCACACCCATCGAGTCAGTGATGCCATCCAGCCATCTCATCCTCTGTCGTCCCCTTCTCCTCCTGCCCTCAATCCCTCCCAGCATAGACTATATCAAATTCCCACCTTGATGCCTCTGCAGTTCCCTCTGCTTGGAACATTCCACCTCCAAATCTTCACATGACTCACTCCTTGTCTTCATTAAGGGACATGAAGACACCCTCTCTGAGGCAGAGCACTTCTAGATTATTTAAAAAACAAAACAGAACAAAGCAAACGAAGTTTTGTCATTGTCTCTGTATCGTTGCTCTACCTAAAATTACTTATGTACCCTTGATGTTTATTCTTTTCTAACAAAAATAAACAAGATTGTGAGTCCCATGAAAACAGATATCTTTGATATTTCACTATTTCATCAGGACCTAGAACATACCCAGTAAATATTTGATGAATGTATGAATGAATGAAATAACATTCTTAAAAGATTTTAACACGTACTCAGAGAGTTCAATAAATGTTCATTTTCATTCCCTTTTGCATTTTGTGTAAATTACTTAGAAATAACTCATGCATTGAGCTGGAGTTTGCATGGTTATTTTGCTTAACATATTAACGATAGCTGCAATCACTGTTTGGCTTTTTAAGATATTGATGCTACCACAAAGCAGCTGAGATGGTGAAAATGTTTGATCCAGGTTCAAATCCTGATCCATAACTCTTTAAGCTGTTAACAGTAAATGAGTCAATACACTTTTGAATTCGATTTCATTGCCAAAGAAATATTTCTCAATACCTCAAGGTATTTTCCATAAAGAAAAAATAATATACTTGTTTAACTTATGTAATGTATGAAATAGAGTAGATACTTAGTAAATATGGCTTATATCTGAAGATAGTAATTCCTTCCAAGTTAATGTTCCTAGCAAATTAAATTAGCAAGTGATCTCTTGTTTCATCTATATCATTAATATAATTGTTAAATAATTCCAGATACAAGACTGACAGTTGTGTAATCTTAAATGCTGCTCTTGTAACATAAGCAACTATTCTTTGAAAACCCATTGTAATTAATTTCTATGTTGATTTGGAGAAAGTGTAATTCTAGTAGATTTTAAAGCTTCTTGAGTATTTCATGCAAAATCATTTTTTAATCTAATAAGAGTAAAGATATATTAGCCTGAATGCTTTCTCATTCTTCTATGAGAAAATGGGGTAGGAAAATTGTTTGGTTTGTAGACACTTGTCCAGTGCAACATTACATTTATCTTTGTCTAATGCCCTCCATCTTGAAAATATATAAATGAAACTGGTATAGCTCAATTATTTTTCAGATATATTTCTTGGCTGCCTAGAAGTTTTTGATTCATGGTTATATTTTGTATAAGAGCACTTCTTTGGTCCTTTTCTATCTCAGGTTGCTCTAAATCATAACTGTTAGAGTCTGCAGCAAATTATGACTTTTTTTTTTCAATTTACATTGTTTGTTAAGTGATTTGGCCCTTTAATTTTAAATATTAACCATTTTTCTGAGTATTGATACAAAGAAGTTTCATTTTCTCTTTCTCCCATTAAGTTTTTTTTTCCTCTCACACATTTGGTATTTTGTACTCTAAATATGTAAACCAAAGACAACCAAAAAGAAACAAAATTGGTTGACATTTTTGTGTGTGTATATGTGTGTATGAAGACAGAAATGAAACATATCCATCTTTGTTTTTCATGTCTGCTTTTAAATATTACCTCTCCATATCCCAAAAGAGGGCATATTTTATTATGTTAATTTCCGTGAAATGATTTTTCCAGTCTTGGTTATGTGTTTTATTCATTATTTTTCATAAACATATATATATATATATATATTTATGTGTGTGTGTGTGTAGTTGCTGTTTAGTTACTAAGTTGTTTTCTACTCTTTGCAACCCCATGGACTGAAGCACAACAGGCCTCCTTGTCCCTCCCCATCTCTGAGTTTCCCCACATTCATATCCATTGAGTCAGTGATGCTATCCTATCTCATTTTCTGCCATCATCTTCTCCTTTTGGTTTAAGTCTTTCCCAGCATTGAGGCCTTTTTCAATGAATCAGCTCTTGCCATCAGGTGGCCCAAAGTATTGGAGCTTCATCTTCAGCATCAGTCCTTCCAGTGAATATTCAGAGTTGATTTCCTTTTAGGATTAACTGGTTTGATCTCCTTGCAGTCCAAAGGATTCTCAAGAGTCTTCTTCAACACTACAATTCAAAAAGAATCAATTCGTCAGCATTCAGCCTTCTTTACTGTTCAACTCTCACATCTGCATGTGTCTACTGGAAAGACCATAGCTTTGACTATATGGACCTTTGTTGGCAAAGTGATGCCTTTGCTTTTTAATACACTGTCTAGGTTTGTCATAGCTATATATATTGTATATGTTTTGATTTTTCAGATCTTATTTTCATTTGAGTTGGTATAATATGGTGATGAAGAGCTCAGCACTACAGTCAGAATGCCCAGTCTTCAGTCTGGACTCTATCACTTGAACTTGTGGCTCTGGGCCACTTAACCTTACCTTTGTCTGTGCCCCATTTAACTGATCTTGTGACTGGAGCTCTTAATATGACATATATGCATATTTTGGGAATGATTATGTGAAACACAAAGCATGAGGGCTGGCATAGAGGAAGCACTCAGTAAACACTAATTATTACTGTCATTATGTTAACAATGGGCTTCCCTGGTGGCTCTGCAGTGAAGAATCTACCTTCAGTGCCAATGCCGGAGACCCGAGTTTGATGCCTGGGTCAGGAATATCCCCTGAAGAAGGGAATGGCAACCTATTCCAGTATTCTTGCTTGGAGAATCCCAAGAAGAGAGGAGCCTGGTGGGGTATAGTCCATGGGGTCACAAAGAGATACAGCTGAGTGACTAACACTTATGTTAACAATAAACTATAACAGACTGTATTCTCTGTCTCCTTTTGGAAAGTTACATGTCATCTTTCGGTAGTATCCACATTTGGGCTTGATATTACCAAATTACAGAATAAGATAGGATAGCTTAAAGAAACTTAGACCAATCCTTATCTTCCAAACAAGGAGACTGAAGCTTTGAGAAACAGCTTAGTTGATCACATACCCAATTAGAGGAAGCACTATTTCTGATCCCCTGCTCACACTTCTGCTGTTTGTTTGGTTTGTTTTTAGTGAAGAAGAGAAGGTAAATCTTGTCTTTCTCTAACTGGCATTTATCCACCTTCAAATTATCCTCTCTTAGACTATTCCTGTATTGAGTAAAGCATTCTTTTCATAAGACTGCGCTAAATTCCTAATAAATGTAACAGAATTTCCTCCTTTAATTTTAAGATTTCTGCATAGGTCTGTCATATCTTCTCATACTATTTGGCCCTCTCTCTTCCTCAGCCATCCCTTAGAAATTTTTTTTTTTTCTGTAAATTTATGGGATTAGCTCACAAAAGTGATTTTAGAAAGGGAAAGGGACTGAGTTCCTTTCTTCCTTATAATTTTCCCTCCTGTTGGTTGAGACCTGATATTTCATGATGAAATTACTCTTTGAACTGAAGACTTGATTGATTGATGAAATGCAAATACCTCTGGGTGAGAGATAATTTAGAATATAATAAATCCTATCTCATGTGAATGAAGGATCTGAGAAACTTGGAAGGGAACAGAGAAGGACTCCGATACCTCAGAAGATCAACTCCATTCACTTTCACTCTCAAACATTAATATCTCACATCCCCCAATTAATGAGTTGTTTAAATTCTCAAAATGCTATGAGAGGAAGTGGGCCTCAGCTCATTCTTTTAACAGATTCAGGAGCTATAGCTCCAAAGAGTTAAATGTGTTTGTTCACAGTCACCTGTTTATGGTAGCAGATGGCCTATCTTATCACCTCACTAAGGGGATAACCTTCCAACAGGAAATTCATATCTGAAAGTCCACTCTACTGATCAAAACCTCTCCCAGTACAGGAAGCCTCCTTTATATACCTGAACTGGTAGCCTGTCCTAGTGCTTTCGATCTCAACCTCTACATATGTTTCTTAACATCTTTTTAGTTATTGGAAAAGACCCTGATGCTAAGAAAGATTGAAAACAGAAGGAGAAGGGAATGACAGAAGATGAGATGGTTGGATGCCATCACTGACTCGATGGATATGAGTTTGAACAAGCTCTGGGAGTTGGTGATGGACAGGGAAGCCTCACATGCTGCAGTCCATGAGGTTGCAAAGAGTCAGAAATGACTAAGTGACTGAACTGAATTGAATATCTATTAAATATACAGTTAATTAAATACCCTTCAAATATCACTATTGGTTATTGCTACACATGATTTAGGTAAGTTCAATCACTCAGTTGTGTCCAACTCTTTGCGACCCCATGAACTGCGACCCCATCAACTCCCAGAGTTTACCCAAACTCATGTCCATTGAGTCTGTGATGCCATCCAACCATCTCATCTTCTGTTGTCCCCTTCTCTTCCTCCCTTCAATCTTTCCCAGCATCAGGGTCTTTTCCAGTGAGTCCATTCTTCACATCAGGTAGCCAAAGTATTGGAGTTTTAGCTTTAGCATCAGTCCTTCAAATGAGTATTCAGGACTGATTTCCTTTAGGATTGACTGGTTTGATCTCCTTGCAGTCCAAGAGACTCTCAAGAGTCTTTTCCAATACCACAGTTCAAAAGCATTAATTCTTCAATGCTCAGCTTTCTTTATGGTCCAACTCTAACATCCATACATGACTACTGGAAAAACCATAGCTTTGTCTAGATAGACTTTCTTAGCAAAGTGATGTCTCTGCTTTTTAATATGCTGTCTACGTTGGTCATAGCTTTCCTTCCAAAGAGTAGGCCTCTTTTAATTTCATAGCTGCAGTTACCATCTACAGTGATTTTTGGAGTCCCTTAAAATAAAGTCTCTCACTGTTTCCATTTTTTCCCCATCTGTTTGCCATGAAGTGATGGGAATGGATGCCGTGATCTTAGTTTTTTGAATGTTGAGTTCTAAGCCAGCGCTTTCACTCTTCTCTTTCATTTTCATCAGAGGCTCTTTAGTTGAATAAGTGTGGTGTCATCTGCACATCTGAGGTTTTTGATGTTTCTCCCAACGATCTTGATTCTAGCTTGTGCTTCATCCAACACAGCATTTTGCATGATGTACTCTGCATATAATTTAAACATAAGAGTCACAATATGCAGCCTTGACATACATGATCTTTTATATTTCTGATGATGTTGACTTCAGTTATTATTTCCCATGTGGAAGATGCACTGCATACTCCATGTGAATACCCAACCAAAAAGGTGTAATTTGTTAATCATTTTCTGAGTTCTTCATATGCAGTTGTTCAGTTGCTAAGTCACGTCTGACTCTTTGTGACTCCATAAGCTGTAGCCACCAGGCTTCCCTTCACTTTCTTCTGGAGTTTTACTCAAACTCAAGTCCAATGAGTCAGTGATGCCATTCAACCATCTAATTCATATGCAGTATCATATGCAAAAGTTAAACATATTCAGAAGTTAGAAATGCTTGATATATAGAAAAGTTTTTTTAATTTGTACCTTTAATAGAAATAGGGAAATATTATGGAAAGTTGGGTCTTACAGAAGTTTTGTCTCATTTTAGACATGTTGAATTTGATCAGATCAGATCAGATCAGTCGCTCAGTCGTGTCCGACTCTTTGTGACCCCATGAATCACAGCACGCCAGGCCTCCCTGTCCATCACCAACTCCCAGAGTTCACTCAGACTCACGGCCATCGAGTCAGTGATGCCATCCAGCCATCTCATCCTCTGTCGTCCTGTTCTCCTGCCCCCAATCCCTTCCAGCATCAGAGTCTTTTCCAATGAGTCAACTCTTCACATGAGGTGGCCAAAGTACTGGAGTTTCAGCTTTAACATCATTCCTTCCAAAGAAATCCCAGGGCTGCTCTCCTTCACAATGGACTGGTTGGATCTCCTTGCAGTCCAAGGGACTCTCAAGAGTCTTCTCCAACACCATAGTTCAAAAGCATCAATTCTTCGGCGCTCAGCCTTCTTTACAGTCCAACTCTCACATCCATACATGACCACAGGAAAAACCATAGCCTTGACCAGATGAACCTTTGATATAATAGTATAAAAAAGGACATAACAAATATCTCATATCTAGAAAGAAATATGCTTAAAGACAGACAACAATCTGAGCTGAAGATTTGAGATTTGAAAGAAATTTACTGGAGGTGTTGTTAATTTACAAAACTCAGTGTGAAGAACTAAAACTATAGAAAGCTGAAGTGACTTATGAACATTATCTATTTTAATTAGTCATATAGTTTTTTTTAATTTACTTATTTTAATTGGAAGCTAATTACTTTACAATATTGTAGTGGGTTTTACCATACATTGACATGAATCAGCCATGGGTGTACATGTGTTCCCCATCCTGAGCCCACCTCCCTCCCCATCCCATCCCTCAGGGTCATCCCAGTGCACCAGCCCTGAGTACCTTGTCTCATGCATCGAACCTGGACTGGCGATCTGTTTCACATATGATAATATACATGTTTCAATCCTGTTCTCTCAAATCATCCCACCCTCGCCTTCTCCCAGAGTCCAAAAGACTATACATCTGTGTCTCTTTTGCTGTCTCGCATATAGGGTCATCATTACCATCTTTCTAAGTTCCATATATGCATTAATATACTGTATTGGTGTTTTTTGTTCTTACTTTCTTCACTCTGTATAATAGGTTCCAGTTTCATCCACCTCATTAGAACTGATTCAAATGTATTCTTTTTATAAAGTATTGATGAACTCTAGTGTAGAGGACATTGATACTGATGTTGAAATGTCAAAAGTCATAAGACTAGTGGGGAAAAGTGAGCAGAGGCATATGGGAAAAAATATAGACAAATGAATAGAAGCAAATGCAATGGGACACAATGAATAAAAGGGCAATTACAAGCAATGTATCAACAAGTACAAAATGGTACAGTGCAGTGATATTCCCAGGGGACATAGAAGGGTGAGCTGAGGGAAGGAGGTTAACTGGGAAGTGCTTCCTCAGGGCAGTGACAGCTGAACAAGGTCTGAAGGAAGTGATGGGTATGAATTGGTTGAGAGGAGCAGGCAGGAAATTCAGGATTCAGCGAATGGCTCCATCAGAAGATGAAAGGAGAAATCAAGCCATAATCAGAGAAGGCAATAGCAAGCCACTCCAGTACTCTTGCCTAGAAAATCCCACGGATGGAGGAGCCTGGTGGGCTGCAGTCCATGGGGTCGCTACGAGTCAGATGCGACTGAGTGACTTCACTTTCACTTTTCACTTTCACACAATGGAGAAGGCAATGGCAACCCACTCCAGTGTTCTTGCCTGGAGAATCCCAGGGACAGCGGAGCCTGGTGGGCTGCTGTCTATGGGGTCGCACAGAGTTGGACACAACTGAAGCGACTTAGCAGCAGCAGCAGCAGGAAGGAACAATGGGCCATTTTGCCTCCAGTGGACAGACTAGGTGAAAACTAACAAGACAGCCTTCTGGAGAGGTTTGGAGGGGGAACATTGTCAAGGCAGTAGGGGGTGGGAGTTTACAAAGGACCTTGAGTGCTAATCATGCACTTTGAAAGATCCAGACATTAAAATATAATTTTGTTATGGGACTTAGTTTTCTAAATCTAACTATTCATGAATTTCTAGTGCACAGCCTCCCATTGTCAAAATTACATGGAAATATGTGTACTTATCCCCTTCTCCCTCGCTGTTGAACTCCCTTTTTGTTGACCTGTACAGAGAGAATAGAGTGCCTGATGGATATTTGTTCTTGGCTAAAATTCTGCATAATTCTTTGAAATATTATTCTTCCTAGCAAATGTTAACAGTTGCTAATGTCATTCAAAAGTAGTTGAGGAAAATATGTTTGTGAAACATACAGCGTTTACTGTCAAATCATTTCCTGAGTGAAAGGAAAATACAGTAGTACGCTGGTGTTTATTGAATGGGAATCCTCTAATGTCAAGGATTTCATCAAACTGATGCCTTAAGTAAGCGGAAAACCACGTGCCCTCTGTCGTAATGCCTGCTTCCTAGTGGTGAGGCCGCCACCCCACTCACCTGTCCAGATGGGACCACCACCCATCACAGTCCTCTCAGACAGGATAACCAGAGCAGAACTACTCTGGAGCAAGGCAATTATGAATTTCTTGAGGGGAAAAAAAGGAGAGATAAGTGCAGGGAAGTCAGCCTAACTACCCTGGTCCATGGGTAGTTCCAGGCAGCAAAAGGGTTAATCAGATTTTCATTTTAGATAGTCTCCTTAGTAACAATCAGAGAGCCCAGGCTGTATCTTTTCCATTTGTAGAGAATGTTTAGATTTACAGAGTTGCTTAGCTTATTATATACCTGCCTTGATTGCTGGATAAGGCTTGTGATTAAAAACAGAATAAGATCCATTTTTATAATATTGTTAAGAAGAGCAAAACGTTAAAAATGATGTCACTGGTGGGCTAGGATTCTGGGAAAATACTGATATTGGAACTCCAGTGTCAACAGGGCTCCTTGAAAACTTGAAATAATGAAGGTCAGTATATTATGCTTAAATTGTTAGTGAAAATGGGTCTCTGTTCCCCACTTTTAAGAGTGACTCTGAATCCAGGAAACAACAACCGGCTAACAACATGATAAGAAATTGGACATCAGCCTGATTTTTATGCCAAGTTGCATTAAGCTCTTGGAGATGCATTTGTTCATATCATGGATTAAGTGCTTGTGTGGCCCTTACATCCGGAATTGGAAAAAAAAGAAAAAATCTTGCTTGAAAAGTGCTTATTTTCAGAATATCTGAAAGAGTCGACTAGTGACACTAAAAATGTCGAGGTCCTTAATTTGCCCATTGGCTGCATAGCAGGAAAACAAACTTGACATCGGGCTTTGCACATGGCCTCAAACCTCACCTGAAGAGACAGATTTCCTGGGGGCAGAGGAAAACATTCAGTCTGTTTCTCAAGACCAGGTCTGTCTGGAGCAGCTGCTGCCAATTAGTGACAAGCGCCGGGTAGTGAGGCGGCGATACAGAGAGCTCCCAGAGTTCAGCAGTTTCAGAAATTACTCTCTGAAACAAGAACAGAATTCTTAGGAGCGCAGTTCATCCGAGTGCCATGGCAGTAACTTGGTAACCAGTGAGCCCACTCAAAACATCTCAGAAGTCACTATGTCAGGCTTCAGTGGCCACCGAATGTATACATTATTTACAGAGCGCTTCTGACTTACTTTTTGTTGATTATACTCACTTAAAAATGCCCCAAGTTCCACCTTTGCCATTCTGCAAGTATCAAATATTTAACCAAGAGAGCTGCAGGAGAAATTGTAAAACGAAATGAACAAACCACAACTTGGACTGTATCTACTCCAGTTTGGAAAATGGGAGAAAAATGTTTTGAAAAACAGGCATAGCTTGATAATTATATTGGTGGCATTGATATCAGTTAACTCAGACTGCTATCTTTCTGCTAGCTGCTCCACAGGATCTGGGGAAGGGTGGGTTTGTTGCATGCTAAAATAGAGAAGAATGGTCATCTTGGTGTGTGGGGTAGTTTGTGAGATAGGACACCTGTACCTCAAGGGTAGACCTGTTCCAGGGGAGTTGATGCAGCTCAGAAAATTCCAAGGATTAGGGGAGAATGATTTCACAATCTGGGAGACAGGAATAGAGAAGGGAGAAGGCAGAAGACAAATCCTATTAAAATTTTTCCTGGGGCCAGAGAAAGATAAGGAATATCTTCCCTCCCTTTCTGTCTTTCCTCTAACAAATGACCATTATTCCTGGACACAGGAATTTATACCTAATATATAGCTAGATTAAGAGCTAAATAACTTTCTTGTAATCTAACCTTGAAACTTTACCATTTGCAGTATTGGGTCTATGCCAATTCTTTGCTCAGTTTGAATAAGATACAGATTCTTTTTGAAGAAAAAAACAATTCAGTAGGTTCAAGGTTTTCCAGGGATTTACACACTGCCATTTGAAAAACAAAAAGTTAAATAAATTAAAATATTCTATTTACTGTTATTTTGAATGTAATATTTTTTACTACAAAGACATGCTTTGCCATTATGTAAGATAAAAGTGTATTTGTTGTCATGTTTGTTGTGTTAGGATCAAAATGAAAACATCAAATTGAAAAAAAATGCCCCCAAATAATAAAGACCCCAAGGGGACTACAGCTTCTGGTTTGAGAAACACTGATGAAGGTGAAAAATGCATTTTGAGTTCTAAATGGTACATTTGCTAATGAACTCTTATAGTCCATTTATAACTTGGATTCTCTGTATTTAATCATTTCACACTCTTTTTTTCCTGTTTTGATTAAGGAATGTCTTTAGCGCAGTCATGTAACATTTCTAACATTAGTAATGTCATTAAACCAATACTGAAAAATAAAATAAGATTGTTGACAGAGAAACAAACTATAAATATTTGGTTGGAGTGTGGAAGAATTTTTCAAATGCCTAATAATATATTTAGACTTGGCTTTTTATTAGAAAGTCTGTGAACTTTACTGTCTCCTATGCTCATTCTCCCTCTCTCTCCAGAATCACTACATATTTAAATTATCTCTGTGTCTGTAACATTTTAGCATGTGAACCAAGACATAGTCAAAAAGACAGATGTTCCAGTAAACTGGAAAAAAAAAAAAAAAGATAATGTTCATTCCCCTGGGATAAATAGTGGAAAGTTCAAACAATCATTTTCCTAACATTCTTCCAAATTCATGGGTGAAACTTGGATTATCACTCACTTATTTGACAGAATTGTCTTCCATCACCATCTCGAATCTCCTTCCTCAGGATCCAAGTCACTTTTGCAATTATTTCTCTTTTCCTAATTCTCAAACCAAGTCTCTCACTGTCTTGGGAATACCTAAGACACCCCCTCAACCTGATTCTTGATCCTTTTCCTCTCCACCACCCAGAATTTCACACCTTGCAGTCATTTTTAAAATAATGGTTCTTTTGTCATCTTTACTACACTTAGGATTGCCATCATCCATTGGAGGTCATCAGTATGTATTGGATGGTTTAACTGAAATAGAATTAAGTTGACTTCAGCAGAAAAAAAACATATATGTATTAAGAATTGACATGCAGACAAAATAGCAGGTTATGTGATTGAGTATGAGATTTTCAACTGATTGTTCGGTTGTCAACACAGGCAAATGATGACTAAGCTCAGTAACGATGTTCAGATCAGATCAGTCGCTCAGTCGTGTCCGACTCTTTGCGACCCCATGAACTGCAGCACGCCAGGCCTCCCTATCCATCACCAGCTCTCGGAGGTCACTCAGACTCACATTCATCGAGTCAGTGATGCCATCCAGCCATCTCATCCTCTGTCGTCCCCTTCTCCTCCTGCCCTCAATCCCTCCCAGCATCAGAGTCTTCTCCAATGAGTCAACTCTTCGCATGAGGTGGCCAAAATACTGGACTCTTTTGTTGACCATGATGGCCACTCCGTTTCTTCTGAGGGATTCCTGCCCACAGTAGTAGATATAATGCTCCTCTGAGTTAAATTCACCCATTCCAGTTCATTTTAGTTCGCTAATTCCTAGAATGTCAACATTCACTCTTGCCATCTCTTGTTTTACCACTTCCAATTTGCCTTGATTCATGGACCTGACATTCCAGAGGGGCTCTCAGTGTGCCGCACAGCCGGCGAGGGGCTCTCAGTGCGCCGCGCAGCCGGCGAGGGGCTCTCAGTGCGCCGCGCAGCCGGCGAGAGAGTAACCATGTTACCATGCTACAAAATTTTCTTTTTGGACCAAATAAAGTCCAGTTGAGTGGGAAAGAGAGATAAGGGTGGGGTGAGGAGGAAATAGCCAGGGAAGGAATGGAAAGGGAAGGGGAAAGATGAGAGAGGGGTAGGGAAACAAAACTCTGGAGAAGATGGTTATAAACAATATGAATAATTACTATTGGGATACATATCAAAATAACTTGGATCAAAAGCTGATGGACTTAAGGATATAAGCATTTTAGATGAAGAAAGCAATAAGCATGATACTCTGAAAAATCAATGAAAAGACAGCTTTGATAAGAATATTGAATGGTTTCTCTGAAATCTGGTGGGAAGGAAGGGCAAGGAAAAGTATATGAAAGATGACAGGAGGTCCAGGTGGCTTTTGACTTCATTTTTCCCATCTCATTGAAGAGCAGTAAACACTCTCCAGTGCATCCTCAGCCTCTCACCCTGTGCATGAAGCAGGTCCTTGTAGGACCCATTAGCTTCCAGGTTTATCGACATCCTTGTTAAGATAGGGGTATTCAGTTTAAGGCTCTGTTAAGAGGAATGAGGAGACCTTGGCCAAGTTCCAGAGAAAAGCAGTAAAAATAGTACCGTGAGAAAAGATTAGGGTTCCAGAATATCAAATAATTTCTCCTGAAAAATAGAAGGCTAATACATGCCATAACTGCCTTTTGAAGTTGAAGGACTATTACCCTTAAAGTGAAGGTCCATCTTCATTTTGGAAAGCTGAAAGGAAAAGGTTTTTACATCAAAACTGGACAAATTCAGGTTCGACCCTGTTGTGGTTAGGTTTTGGGACTCTAGCAATCTTTAGGGGGAAAAAAAGTTTCCCTCTTGTGGTTAATTCTCTCCACTGCTTCTTTCAATTCTTCTGTTTTATGTTAGCAAGTCACAGTTGAAGCTTCCCTGGTCGCTCAGATGGTATAGAATCTGCTTGCTATTCAGGAGACCTGGGTTCTCTTCCAGGGTCAGGAAAAACCCCTGGAGAAGGAATGGAATAGCTACGACTCCAGTATTCTTTCTTAGAACACTCCATGGACAGCCTGAGGGGCTGCCGTCCAGGGGGATCAAAGAGTCACATGACTGAGCAACTGACACTTTGACTTTCTAGGGCTTGCCTGGTAGCTCTGATGGTAAAGAATTTTGCCTGCTGAAATGCAGGAGACCCAGGTTTGATCCCCAGGTCGGGAATATCTCCTGGAGAAGGGAATGGCTACCTACTCCAGTATTCTTGCCTGGAGAATCCCATGGACAGAGAAGCCTGGCAGGAATGAGTTGCAAAGATCTGGACACGACTGAAACAACACTTTCACTTTTCAATCCCAGTTCATTATATTTTCCAAACAATTCCAGGGACAAGCATTATTTTATTAGATGGCATCAGAAGTTCAAAATGTTACCTTATTATTATTTCTGTCTCTCAGCTTGGGTATTTTAAATATGAGCATTCCTGAGTGTTTGCTTCATATGTCTATAATATTCCATTGCATTTTTTTGACTAAACTTGTTCATGTGGAATTTCCTAAAAGGGACTTTTTGAAGAAATACTGGCTCATCAGTAATTTCCTCAAGTTTGCAAATTTCATGCTACAAAGTTCCAGTAAGTCACCCCTCTTTAAAATCTGAGTCATATTTTGTCTTCTGTAACAGTATATCTAAAATAGCTGAGAAATTCTGATGTCTTTTCTTTGTTTACCGATTTTAAGATCATTATGCATACTCAAATGCATAATTATAATTATGCATTCATGATGTTACTTGTGTTGGCTTAACTCAGAAATAGTGTGAAGCAGCTAATCTCGAAGCTACAGGCTGTTTCCCATCACTTAGATTCTGATCAGAGCTGTTTGTTGAGTCTTATTGGAAAGCGGACTCTATATGCACTGGTCCCACTGGACCGTTCGTTTTTATCACCAGTTTCACTCCCTGCCCTTGCCTGCCCCCGCCCCACCCCACCAAATCTTTGCTTTAAAGATGGGAAAACTACAAGACAATTTGGTTTGGTTTTGTATGTTTAGTCTATTCACAGTAATTAAATGGGAAAGATTTTTTAAATTCTGTAGCTTATTTATAATCCACACTTAGTATTACATGCAATAAGTAAGGACGTAATATCATCTCTCATGCTTGAGATTTTACCATCAACTGACCTTATCATTGAGTTTACTTTAGTGTAGTTTAAACTGGTCTAGTGAAAAACTACCAAACTTTCTTCTGTCTGTGGTAGAATTAAAAAAAATAGTATGATTCTAGTCAAAAGAAAACTGGTGTGTGTATGCTCAGTCACTCAGTCGTGTCCAAGTCTTTGCAACCCATGGACTGTAGCCAGCCAGACTCCTCTGTCCGTTAAATTTTAAAGACAAGAATAGTGGGGCTGGTTGCCTTTTCCTACTCTAGGGAGATCTTCCCAACCCAGGGATTGAACCCATGTCTGTTGCATCTCCTGCATTGTCAGGCAGATTCTTTACCACTGTGCCACCTGGGATCCCTGGGAACCCCCTGTGTATCTTGAAAGTTGTGCCTTTATCAACAGTGATTACAAAGTATTCACTGAATGGCTATAATAGGAAGGATACTTTTTCCAGGACTGTGAAGGATAGTAACAAACCTAATTTGGTAAAAAAAAAAAAAAGCTCTTACAGTCTTGGTCTTCAGAAACTGGAACTTAGTAATATCATAACAGGGAAGTATATACTCAAGCTGTTGTGTTATATGGGGGCACAGTCTCAAAAGGAAGATAGAGCATTTGCTCTATCAAAAAAGCATTTTGCTCTGCATAAGTCAAGGGGCAGTGTGAACTCCATCTGAGTTTATAGTTTAGCTTTAATTCTGCAGAGTTGAATTAAGGAAAATCCACTTTAGTGTGAATTAGTGATGTTGTTTTGTGATTCTCAAAGTAATATGAGAGTAACCTCATCAAAGTGTACACATGAAAGTATGTGTTTTTGTTGAAGGGACTCTATCTTCCTTCCTAGGGGATGCATCATCTCTTTGATGTATTTATAGCCACCATGCTTGTTTAAGTATCTAAATATTAAAGAAGATCATAAATGTATTTTTAACATCAAAAAAGGAGAGCATAGATTTTAAAAGGCTGAGTAACACTAGATGAATCTGTTTCATGTTTTCTTCTATTCAGAGTATATGGAATTCTAGAGCCAGAGGTGCCCTACAAGTTCAGGTGTCCTGATCTTTCTCTTTACAAATGAAGAAAAGGGCTCATGTAGGTGATGTATTTTGACTAAGGTAATCCCTGTTGCTCAGCTGGTGAAGAATCTGCCTGCAATGCAGGAGACTCCAGTTCGATTCCTGGGTCGGGAAGATCCCCTGGAGAAGGGATGGGGTATCCCAGTGTTCTTGGGCTTCTCTGGTGGCTCAGATGGTAAAGAATCCACCTGCAATGTGGGAGACCTGGGTTTGATCCCTGAGTTGGGAAGATGCCCTGGAGAAGGGAATGGCTACCCACTCCAGTATTCTTGCCTGGAGAATTCCATGGACAGAGGAGCATGACAGGCTACACCCATGGTTTCACAAAGAGTTGGACACAACTGAGAGACTTCCTCTTTATTTCACATCAATCTAAGCACTTAGTGACAAATTTAAATCAAAACCTAAGTTTAGTGAATTATTGGGGCATTTTTAAAAATTTATACAACTAGTATGAAATAGAAACTATGAAGGAAAAGGTCATGGTCTTTGTAATCATATGGGATTTTGCTTTGTGTTTGATTGGTTTGCTTTGATTGTAAATGACAAATGAGATAGCCTGTTAAAAATCAGATTAGTACTTAAAATTATGGTATTTGAATTTAAGACTTCGTTCCAGCATATGGACTAACTCAGGATTCCCAGTTTAGAGCCCAAGGCAGAGGAATGGCATAATCAGAAACTCAATGTCCAGAATTTTTTCAAACCATTTCCCACATGTCCTAGAGCAAAGTTTTAGATCTCATAAGTTCTAGTAAATACTATAGGTAGGAAATTTAGAGTAATTTAAACAGAATACTTTATTTTGTAACCAGTAAGTAAAATTTTTCATTTTGCGAGGTAAGGTTTTATTCCACTGACATTGAGTTGCATTAAAATATTTTCATTGTGCTAGAAGTAGTATAGTTATTTCCCCACTAGTCAATCTATTAAGTGCATAAAATATAAAAAGATTCATCAAAGTAGTAAAATCTCTTACACATTTATATCTCTGCTAAACTGATCATTCTGTTGACGTCTGGATAGAATAAGCTAAATAGACCCAGGACTTCTCACAGATGTTAAACTGTTTCTTAAATTTTCCCCATTTTCTCAAATCAATATTCATAATAATTAGAAACAAACAGTATTTGTCAAGTACCAGTCTAGATGATTTATATGTATCAGTTTATTTCATCTTCGTAACAGCCCCATGAGGTATTATTATTCCCATTTTACAGATAAGGAAACTGATGCACAGAGAAACAGAGCTACTTGATTAAGATCACACCATAGATGAGTAGCAAAGGTTGGATTTAAATTTAAGCAATTTGACTCTAGACATCATGCTTTTGGGCACTGTATTAACTGCGTCTCCGTTAAGTTTGTAAGTTTACGAACTGAAGGTTCAGCTTCTTTTCCTCATCGTGCTCATCCCATTGTGGAAGGACATTGTCGCAAGTGTGCCATAAATCACATTTGGATTACAAGCAAATTCTTTGGTTTCAGACCCATTGAATTGAAAGAGCTACCCCATTTCCCACCACTACAGTGTTTTCACTCAATGCTTTTCTCTGAGGCTTCTTTTTAACTTTCCAGTTTGACCTTGAACTTCTGCCAACCGATAAAACTGCTCTGTGTTTTGATCCCTTCTACCTGTGAGCAATACCAATTTAAACTGAGGAATATGCTAACTAAACTCAGACTGAGTTAATTCTTTAAGTGGAGAATCCTCCATCAGTGAGCCAGGACTTCACAAGGCTGTTCAGACTCCTTAAGTCACTGCATCCAAAAGATTCTATAGAGGAAAACTGACCTGCCAGGCGTGAGGGACAATGGTAATCTCTTGCAGCCCAGATAGCATGCTGATCCCTCACCATTAAGTATTGTGACGAGGCCCTACTATGTCTCTTGACCAGCTGAGCACCAAGAGCATCTGCTCTTCATTTGCTCTTGCCCAGTCAATGATGAACTGCGTGAATTTTAGCTAATGACATCTTGGATCTCATCATGAATTCTGCTTATGATTGGAGACTTGTATAGAGGCTACTTTTTATCCGTTCTAAGCTGTCATCATTTCTACAGGTATAAAAATATCTGCAGTCATAAAATTAAGAACATTGGAAAGCATTACCACTTTTCAGTATTTTTTCCATCCTAACTAGACTATGTTAAATTCTATTCCCCGTATACCTACTCAATGCCTGCTATTGGTATTTAGTATCTCAACTAGACTTTCAAGACCCCAAACTGTGCAAATGTGAGAAATAATTCACTACAGAGCTATAAATTTCACAGCTCAAAAACCCCTGAAGATTATTAATGAGGCACCGTGCAATTAGCTTATACAAAGTGAAGCTAGGAATCATGCATAATGTAAAACAGAAACTGCTAACCACTGACTCATGGAAGATCATTTAAGCTAGTTTTCATGGATATGAAGAATTGATATTTAACACAATTCCTAAGAAGATTCTTATTGCTTTAATAACATGGAAAGATTTGCTAAGGGGAAAATAGAAGGCAGTTTATGATTAAAGCTATATTAAACCATGTGAAATTGAAAAAGTTGTTTAACATTTTAGTGTCTTAGTTTTTGCTTATATAAAATGGGCATAATGATATCTTTCTCATAAAATTGTTGTGAAAAATTATTTTATAAATTAATGTAACACCTAGAATTTTAACACATAGTTAATGTCTAATGAAATACTGTATATCACATATTAGGACAATGTGTCACTTTTCCATCAAGCCAAAATTCTTGTTTTACTGGGAATTCTGTATTTCTGTGGAAACATCTTTCTTTAGCAATATTAGAAACATTTAGGCAAACTCTCGCATAGAATGAATAATATGCCTGTACGCTGGTGGTTCAGAAGGAATAGAATCAGCCTCCAATGCGGGAGACCTGGGTTCAGTCCTTGGGTCAGGAAGATTTCCTGGAGAAGGGAATGGCAACCCACTCCAGTATTCTTGCCTGGAGAATCCCACAGACAAAGGATCCTGTTGGGCTACAGTCCATAGGGTAATAAAGAGACACGACTAAGTGACTAACACTTTTTTAATACATTAACTCATCTTATCTTCAAAATAATCCTACAGTATAAATACTTTTATTATACTTAGAGATGAAGAAACTGAGACACAGGGGTTAAGCAACTTGCCTAGGGTCATACACCTACCACTGTTGTAAATGCAGTTTGAACTCAGTCAGCTGACATCATAGTACAGGTTTTTAAACCATCTCTTAAGTGTGATAAGCCAGTTAATGAGTGTACACTTAAAATAATACATAAATAATTTGTCTTGGCTACTTTCCCACCAAATATTTCAGGTTTTGAAATGGTCTTCAATATATTTTTCATATATGTTTATGATATACTTCATTTAGCAGTAATAATAATTGTATGTATAGTAAACTATACAGTATATAGTATATATCAAAATGCTTGATAAAAGTGGAAGTGCCTGGCTTAACCCTAAATATATATATAAAAAGCCTTTATGATTACGTTTTAGGTACAATGTTTAAAAATATAAGGCATATTTGATAGACTTTCCACCCACATAGGAGAAAGTTTTAGTGTTTTAAACTTTGAAGTATAATCCTAATTCTCATGAAGATCCCTTAATATGTGTGTAGAGACATTACTTCACCAACAAAGGTTCGCCTAGTCAAGGCTATGGTCTTCCCTGTGGTCATGTATGGATGTGAGAGCTGGACTGTGAAGAAGGCTGAGCGCCGAAGAATTGATGCTTTTGAACTGTGGTGTTGGAGAAGACTCTTGAGAGTCCCTTGGACTGCAAGAAGATCCAACCAGTCCATTCTGAAGGAGATCAATCCTGGAATTTCTTTAGAAGGAATGATGCTAAAGCTGAAACTCCAGTATTTTGGCCACCTCATGCGAAGAGTTGACTCATTGGAGAAGACTCTGATGCTGGGAGGGATTGAGGGCAGGAGGAGAAGGGGACGACAGAGGATGAGATGGCTGGATGGCATCACTGACTCGATGGATGCGAGTCTGAGTGACCTCCGGGAGCTGGTGATGGACAGGGAGGCCTGGCGTGCTGCGGTTCATGGGGTCGCAAAGAGTCGGATACGACTGAGCGACTGATCTGATCTGATCTGATCTGATTAACTACTTTTCATCTATTGCTATGCTTTCGTTTGGTCATTGACCATCAGATATGCATTACAGTTTTCAAATGTGTGAGACATACACTTAAAATATAATAAGCTTGACTATTAAGATTGATTTAAATAATCTGTGTGTATATCATTTAGACATTTATGCATTGTGAGCATCTGGAGGAAACGAAACTCATATCTCTCTATTCTTGGCATTTTCTATATAGTAGATATTTAGTTGAATATCTAATTTCAATCTAGTCTAGTTTATCTAGTTTAGTTTATTGAATGAATAATGAATATACTTAATTTCTAATAAAGTGATTATTTTAAAAGCAGAATAACCTAAATAAGTTTCTCAAAATAGAAATGGTACATCGAGATTGTTTTAAATACTCATCAGTTATTAATAATTGGAATGAGTTTATACATAAGGTTATATCATTAATGTGGCAAAAAAAAAAACATATGTGAACAATGTAAGCCAAATTGTTGCAAGCTTTAATATCATTCACACACAACTAAATCCTGGTATTTGTACTCAGAATATACACATTGATTCTTTTATTTATATTTTGACTCCTTTTATCCACTCCAGTGTTCTTGCCTGGAGAATCCCAGGGACGGGGAAGCCTGGTAGGCTGCCGTCTATGGGGTCACACAGAGTCGGACACGACTGAAGTGACTTAGCAGCAGCAGCAGCATACAGAACATGGCTTGAGAAATGTGTCCAGATTGACTTCCAGACTGCACAAAGGTCCCCTAGGTCAGGAGCGTGTAGTTAACAGCTAAATCTCTCTCATTGGTTAGACTTCCTTCCTCCTTTGTCCCTCATAGAAAGCAAGGCACTGATTCTAGAAGGGAGGGCCAGCCCCTACTGGTGAGCACTGACTTATTCTCTGAAAGTGAAGTAGAGTAGTTCTTCTGTATCAGTTGACTTGAAAAAAAAAAAAAAGAAAACCACTCTCACGGTCAGTCTTACTTTAGATACTTAAGTGTTTACAATATTTGTGTTATTAAAGTGTCTCACAGATTAGATAAGCTTTGTTTGATTTGACTCAGTAGCACCTTCACACTTCTGCCGACTAGTATGCCAAGCTTTTAATTTTTTGCACCCTACTTTCAATAACTTGTCTCATAAAAATCTGCCTTCCCAAAGGGTACTATATTTATCACAGCACTTAGTATATAGCTCAACAGTTTCATCATTTTTTTCTTCTGGAGTGGGAAATGTTCCTTGATCCTATTCTTCCAGGCTTGCTGTAGACTCCTCATGACTTTCAAATCTCAGAGTATCAGGTATAATATATTTTAAGTTAAAAACATAGGTGCATTCTTAATAATTTAGGTCCATAGAGGAAAATAAGGGTTCAAATCATGAAAACAACTTGTAACTAGAAGAGAAACCTTTATATTTGTTTTTTAATTTTTAAATATATTATTAGTATCAAGAATGCTTTGGATTGGTTTGTTTTTTGCCTTGTGATTGTCTAAAACAGTAATAACAAGGAGACAGTCTAAAAGGTGGCCGGAAGATTGCAGTGGATTGAAGCCTGAGAAATACACATAGCTCAGTATCTAAGGATGACTTTGTGTAGAACAGAGCTTTCTCTCTCTTCCACTGAATGCCTTTGGGGTACTTCTCACAAAGACACACTGAATAGAATTTACCACCTTCTAATGTAAATGGGCCATCGACAGTTGACTCTGTGGATCTATTTCCTGCTCTCTAGATTCTTCATACAAACATTTTTATTTCCACCACACCACTTTCTCTGACCCCACCATTTTCTTTGGTATTAAAATACCCAAGTAAAGTAAATTAGAATCACTTCATTTATTGCTTCGCCAATAAAAATAGTAGCATTTCCTTAAGTATAAACCTGGCATGTTGAATTTTCATTTTTATTGTCTCCTTCACACTCGAGATTTGCGTTTAGACTTGACAAAAATTCTATAATGGGAAGGCTTATAATGACATTATTGTAAGCTGTAAGGACCTGTGAGATCATCTTCCAGTGGAGAAGGGTGAGACTGGAGGCCTTAAGTGATTGGCCTCGGGTCACCCGGCTGGATCCACTGCTTTCCAGGCCCCGGAGCCCTGCGCAGGTTTCTCTGACAGCCTCGTATGAGGAGGGCTACTCAAGCAACTTACTTTTCCCTTCCCAAGGTTTCTGCGCTCACACTCTTCTGCACATTGCACTAAGTGCAAGCCCAGAAATTCTGCCAGGAGCAAAACAACACTCCTTAAACACTCTGTGACTTTCAGAGCCGTGTAAAATAAAAGGTTGAAGTTAATGGCTGCCAGTTTGGAGGGAGTAGTTCCTCTTTGGAGCCAAATGTATGTGGAGAACAGATGAGACTGTGGGAGTGAAGTTGGCAAAAGGGAAAGAGAAATGAGTCTATTCTTTTTTGAAAATGAAAGTATAATAAATATCTGGGTAACTTAGATGTTTATTACTCATTTAAAGATTCTTCCCACTTGAAAAATGAAGTATCTGTACCTTTAGTATGAGTACTCTTAAACAAATTGTTCTAAATATCACAAAATGATTATTTTTATTTGGAAGTTAAGAGATTGTTTTAATGATCTGTATATATGGAACTATTTGTGTTCCCTTTCACAAAGATCATTATTTCTTACACGAAGATTTCTATATTTAAGCAGTGACTCATATTAAGATAATGTGTTCAGCCATTTTGAGAACTAAAAGCAAATATACCTCAGAGATAATGATTATTTAAATTCTGGGTTCATAGAGATAAAACTGTCTTTGACATAAGGAGTATGTATATAGTAGCCAAGAATTCTATCATTTTATTTCACACTCATTTTGTTTTTGAAAAGTCTCTTATCACGTTTGCGATCCCACATACCACAGTGAACTTGGAGACATTTGTTAGCTGAAGTTCTCTGGAATTTCACTCTCTTACCATCCTTAAATGATATTTTGTAGAAGTGTGCTCAAGAAAAACAGTATTCTAATGAAACCTTCCTGGGATTTCCATTCATAAATCCATTCTGTGCCTAATGGTGTATAGTGTTGTGATTCTTATTATAGCACAGTACTGATGTCCTTCCCTTTAAGACTTTGCATGTATTTTTAATTTTAAAATATTCTTAATTTCTTTGAACTTCAGTTTGAAAATGTGACTAGCATTTTTTTCCCAAGCAATGGAAGTTGGATAATATTTTACTAAGTGGTTTTGTTGTTTTTTAAGCAATAACTGTAGGTGAGATTCTTGATATGAGTTTGAAAATTCTTAAACTAACTTGTCTAAATCTGTTTCTACACCACACACACACACACACACACACACTTCTTGTTTTTAGACAAAGCATACACACCCAAAGGAATACTGCTTTTCTCATTCAAGGGACATCCCAATGTATCAATACCACAGTGACCATTTTATTCTATTTTAAATGGAAACCTATAATTCTATTTTAAATGGAAACCTATAACTCTATTTTAAATGGAAATATATTATCTTAATGGATGCCCAGATCCCTGGGTTGGCACGATCCCCTGGAGGAGGGCATAGCAACCCAGTCCAGTACTCTGGTCATGAAGAATATTCAGGTGTTACAGCTGAGAAGCTGGTTCTATGCTGCTGCTGCTAAGTCGCTTCAGTAGTGTCCGACTCTGTGCGACCCCAGAGATGGCAGCCTACCAGGCTCTTCTGTCCCTGGGATTCTCCAACCAAGAACACTGGAGTGGGTTGCCATTTCCTTCTCCAGTGCATGAGAGTGAAAAGTGAAAGTGAAGTCACTCAGTCGTGTCCGACTCTTAGTGATCCCATGGACTGCAGCCCACCAGTCTCCTCTGTCCATGGGACTTTCCAAGCAAGAGTACTGGAGTGGGGTGCCATTGCCTTCTCCGAGCTGCACGCAAATAACTTGACCTTTTGGGACCACATGAGGTACTATGATTCTGTTTGTGTAGTTTAAAGTGATACTCTTATTTTCTGAAAAAAAAAAAAAAAAAAAATTGTTTACCTCGGTAGCATCAAGTTCAAACATTCATGAGGTGTCCTATATAACTTTTTAAAGGATATTTAGTAAAAAGCAGTTCATTAGGTGGAAATCATCATCCTGAAGTTTTATAGTTCTAGTCAAATCAGTAATGTTGAGGCTATATACCATGACCAGAATTACTGAGAATACAATGGGGGAGGGCTTTCAGTTATCACTTGACATTTCTCCCCTCTCCAGGTAGTCCAAGATTTTAAGTTATTATGCCTCTGTGGACTAGGCTGCTGGTGAAGGGAATTTTTAGCTCACTGCCGCTAGAGACTTCACACAGTTAAAAGGAGAGGGATACAATGTTTTCATGACTGTCAGATTGAATTTGAATTGAATTCCAGTGTGGAGAACTGCTTGGATACATTAACCGAAACTTTTACTGTGTAAAATTTTCCCTGTGGTAGTACAAGGTCAAATCACATGCAGTATCATTTTTTTTTCATTTAGATGTAGAGAGTAATTCAACTGGGAGAGATTGGCAGTGGTGGTGGCATCTCACTCCTAAAGGCTAGGAATATTTATATCTGTGTGTGTGTGTATATGTATGTGTGTTCTTCTGGTACCAGTTATATGTATCTAATGTCTACAGTAATTTGGAAGTTCTCCAATACCTAATATCAAATATGTTTTTAAAGCTGAGAGAATAGAAACAGCTATGAATTGTTGAAATAGCTATGAATGTTGTCAAACAGGCCCAGTGCTTTTCACCTATTACCAAGTTATGGAAATAACACATCGGGAAAATTTTCAGCAGCTTGAAAGTGTATCTCACGGCATTAGTTTGAGATTTTCTAGTGAGATTTTTTTATATTTCCCAGCTAAAGTCAGTGGAGGCCAAATTTTCCATCAAATGCCACTTCTGGGTGGTTGTTTTTTAAGACTGTAATGTCAGTCTCTTCTCACGGGTCAAATTTTCCTAAGACTTCTAGCTCTTTGTAAGCCTGAGTTTGGAAATCTTAAGCAATTATTTTCAGCAAAATTTGGAATCCCTAAGACAGCATTATGTCACCAATTTCTTGGGTTAGAATTATCCTCTATTCTTTACCTTTGGGCTGCCTACTTTTATCTCCATTAACCTTTTGGCTTGAGTATAAACATTTATTGAAGGCTACCTCCTTTGTCGGTCCAGTAACTCCAAAGGTTAGTGAGAAGTGGATGCTAGTTTGACCTCTTTTATCCACATTAGATGATTCTAATTATTCCTAAGAAATGACACTTCTGACCCATTTTGTCCTTGTCAAGTTTGTCTAGTTGTAGACTGTCTAAGTATGAAACTCTGAGTTCAAACAGTGTCCAGGAGTGCAGATTTTCCTTAAACTTACAAAGCAGAGCCTCAGAAGCACACACTATTTCTTTTTCTTTTTAAAACATTCCAGCTTAACTGAAATTCAGGTTCCCATTATATCTTAAATTGGTCACCAAAAGAGACTGCCTGAATATAAAGTACAAACTGTAACCTGTAAAACCCCATGGGTTATTTCAATACAGAAAAAAAAAATGAAGAAAACCTGTGTATAAATGAGGATGAGCTAGGTTTTGCTGAGGTCACAAGCAACCCTACTATTGCAATAGTCTTTTTTTTTTTTTTTTGCATGAGAAAAGTTTCCTTGGACTTTCCTTTGGGTCCAGTGGTTCAGATTCTGTGCTCCCAATGCAGGGGACCCAGATTCAACCCCTGCTCAGGGAATTAGATCCTGTGTGCTACAAGGAGGATCCTGGTGCCACAACTAAGACCTAGCAGGGCCAAATAAATTTTTTTGAAGTTTCTTTCTCATATTACATGGCCTCTGTGGTTAGGAGGTCTTCCTTCTTTACATGCTTGACAGTTCCTTCAACAGAGGCAAGGCATGATGGTGAGTCCATTGGTCTTATAGCTCCTTTGTAAAAAATTGACATGAATCACTTACTCAATTTCATTGGTGGAGTGAAGTTATATATTCCCATGTGAATGTGAATGTGAAGTCTCTCAGTCGTGTCCGACTCTTTGCGACCCTGTGGACTGTAGCCCACCAGGCTCCTCTGTCCATGGGATTCTCCAGGCAAGAATACTGGAGTGGGCTGCCATTTCCTTCTCCAGGGGATCTTCCCGACCCAGGGATTGAACCCAGGTGTCCCGCATTGCAGGCAGACACTTTAACCTCTGAGCCACCAGGGAAGCCCCATACCTAAATTTAAAAGAGACCTGCGAAATAGAGAGGTGGAAATAATTAATCAATAGCAATAGTGACTACCACCATCTTTAAGTTGGATCATAGCTTTTGTCTTGACTTCTGTCCTAATCCCTATAAACATTACCAGTGTCTGAGAAATAGGAATTCTGGAAGCACTCTTTGCACATTTTAATTTATTTATTCATGTAGGCAGTCAGTACAAGTCTGCACTGTATTTGTGGTATACACCATAGTGGTCGCTTGATAAGACAACTTTTGAGGTAGAAATCGTTATCCCCATTTTACAGATACTTTTCCTAAAGTTCAGGATGTTTAACTGATTTTCCGGTCCCAGAGTCTGCCAATAGCCGTATCAGGATTATAGCCTAGATCATCTCAATGCAAGGACAGTAATGTCCTTTCTGTCACATTTCAACTATAAAGTTAATAGTGAATCATAAAATGTTTTAAATACCCAGTTATAGAAACAAAAAGTGTTGGTTACCACTGTATTCTTCATACTTTAAGGGAAAAATATTAAATATATCTGATGATTGTGGAATAACAATGTATGTTTGGTGTTTTTCCAACTAAGAATTCTTTCACACTTTTGAGTACATTTGATAAGGAAATTCTTTTTTAAACTGTAAGTCAGTACATTTGAATGTTTTTTGTATTAGTTTTCTTTTGCTGCCAAGAAAAATAGTCAAAAACTTGGGGACTTAAAACACATAGGTACTATATTAAAGTTCTACCCAGATGGTGCTAATGGTAAAGAACTCACCTGCCATTGCAGGAAACATAAGAGACATGGGTTTGATCCCTGGGTCGGGAAGATTGCCCTGAAGAAGGAAATGACAACCCACTTCAGTATTCTTGCCTGGAAAATGCCGTGGACAGAGGAGCCTGACGGGCCACGGTCCATTGGGATGCAAAGTTTTGGCTGTAGTCCAAGAGTCAGACATGACTGGAGCACTTAGCATGCATGCATACATCAGAAATCCAGTAGGGGGATCACCAAACTAAAATCAATTTGTCAGCAGGATGCATTCCTTTCTAGAGGTTCTAGGGAAGAATCTCTTTCCTGCTTATTGAGGTTGTTGGCAGATTTAGTTCCCTAAGGCCACAAAACTGAAATCCCCCTTTTCCTCCCTTCCTTCAATTGAGGCCCGTTCCCAGTTTCTAGACCCCAACACATGCAGTTCATCACTGCAGTGCGCCCTCTTCAAAGGGCGAGAGGCAGGTGGAATCCTTTTCATGTCACATTTCTTTGACTACTGTTTTGCCTTTCCCTTCTACTTTTAGAAACTTGTGCTTAGATTGGGTCCATGTGGGTAATCTAGGGTCCTGTCACCATATCGTAACTCTAAGTCTTAAGCATATTCTTCAAATCCATTTTGCCAAGTAAAATGACATATTCACATGTTCCAAGAGACTAGGGTGTTCGTGTTTTGGGCCCTACCATGCATTTTACATCCATTCTCTTTTGCCAACATGTTGTACCAATTGTATCCCACCTCTGTAGGATGCTAGATAAACATTTTGGTTTCACTTTATTCATTTGTGAAATTATGGAATTAAACTTACTGAATTTTAAAGTTGATTCTGGCCCTTAACATTCTAGACTTGTATGAATCCTTATGATAGAGATACGGGAAAGTAAACCTAATGATCAAGGTGGATATTATTGTTATTTTCTATTCATGGATTTTGCTAGAGTGTAGATTTCATATAATCCTGACTAACACCTTCCGTCTCACACTTGGTAATCTTCTTTGGAGGCAGTCAATCTCTACAAAAGTTGACTTCTTCAGAAAGAAATTGACTTGCCTCCTCAAAACTGTAATAACTGGTCCCTTGAGATGTTTTTTATCTACTTATTCTTTACAGCTTGAGTATAGCTTTCACAGTGTTTCTTTCCTACATTTTTGCTTTTGCCTTATTGATTTGGAGTCAAAGAAATTGTTTTCCTTTCAATTCAGTTACTTGAAAAGTCAGCTTCTTCCTGAGCCCAGGCATAATAAAGGTTTGCCAACGTTTTAAAAGATACAATGCCTAACTTGCCATTAAGAATAGATATCAAATAACTATATGTATTTGTGCCACAAATTCAAATCCTCTAAATCTTAATTTGCTTATGTAGAATAAAAAATGGAGAAAATGTTAATACCTAACTGCCGGAGTTGTAAAAATCAAATAAGATAATTCAGGAGAAGTATTTAGCAAGTGTTTCGTGGATATGAACCACTAATACTGTTTTGGAGTAGGAGCTGCAGGGATGGACAGGTCATCTCAGTTTGCCCAGGACTTGCACTAAAAGTTCAGCATCCTGGGAAACCCTTCAGTCTTAGAAAATTCCAGACAGTTGGTCACCCTAGGAGCAGTAGTGTTTGGAAACAGCTAAATATAAATATGGGCTTCACTTCAACCTAAAGGAAATTATTTAATCTTTGAGGTGCAATATCTTTATCTGAAAATGTATGTGAGGACTGTAAGTAGGAGGTTTTGCCCAAGTAGCAGCAACAGTAGTAACCTTATTCTTCCTGCTTAAAACATCTTTACCGTCTTCCTCCTGCTGAGAGGTTTAGGCACAAAAAAGAGTTTTGCTGTGAAAAGGTCCTTCAAGATCTGTTTCTAACCTGCTTTTCTAGACACATACGCTGTTATGGTTCTTTGGCTTATCAATAGTGATAATGATAGGATCAGTGATGATTCCAGTGGTGACGGGGAGCTATTTCCTGTGAACTGTGTGCTTAGTCGTGTCCAACTCTTAACAACCCAAGGACTGTAGCCTGCCAGGCTCCTCTGTCCATGGGTTTTCCCAGACAAGAATAATGGAGTGGGTTGCCATTACCTACTCCAGGGGATCTTCCTGACCCAGGGATTGAACCCACGCCTCTTGTGTCTTCTGCATTGGCAGGTGGATTATTTACCACTGTGCCACCAGGGAAACCCCAACTGTTACCTAGTACTTTCTATATATGAAGAACAGCTATAAAAACTTTATTTAAGAACTGAAATCAAAGAATCCCAGGACTAGTCACTATTTCCTGTACCTACCACTCTTCTACACTGCTCAGACTTTGTCCAGGGCCATTACCAGCAAAGGCAAATTCTTCCTATCTGCCCTTCAAGAGGGCACTTCCCTGATGTCTTAGCAAAAGAATTCACATGCAATACAGGAGATACAGGTTTGATGCCTGGGTCAGGGAGATCCCCTGGAGTGACAAATGGCAGCCCACTCCAGTATTCTTGCTCAGAGGAGCCTGGTGGGCTACAGTCCATGAGGTTGCAAAGATCTGGACACAACTGAGCATGAGCACGACCCTTCAAGATCCTGTCCCAAGAGTCCACAGGACAGGATGCTTGCCCTTCATTGACCCCAAAACAGTTTACACATGACTTTGCACCCCCTCCCTGATACTTCCTGCCTTACAGTAAACTTGCTTTAATATACCTGTATCCTTCACCGAAAAAGCCCCGCTCCTATTCCTAGCACCAAGCACATGACTGGATCAGTAGGTTCCTTTGTGAAATGAATGAAATACTGTGATATTGGCAGGTCAGTTGATTTGCTTTACAGCAAAAGATCCCCTCAAGAATTTGTGATCAATATTTAGTTTTCATATTATCTGTGGAAAATTGTAAAAACTGATTTACTGTGTCAAAATGCATGTGGCCTTAAGAACTATGGCATACAAAGATTAAATCATTTAAAATGCATGTCTTTCTTATGGAATAAGAGACTGCAATAGAAATGAACCAAGTGCCTGTTGTTGAAGTCTGTTATTTAAGATCAGAAGAGAGAAGTTACAAATAACACCACTAAATCCCCCATGGGCAGGTTTTGGGAAATGGTGGAGTCTCTCTTATGACTTGTTCTGCTTATGATTTGGAGACCTGCTGACCCTGATCTATAGACTTTCCTGCTTCTCTAGTAGTACAAGGAGCTGAAATATACACTGCTAAGTTGCCTTAGTCGTGTCCGACCCTGTGTGACCCCATAGACAGTAGCCCACCAGCCTCCACCGTCCCTGGGATTCTCCAGGCATGAATACTGGAGTGGGTTGCCATTTCCTTCTCCAATGCATGAGAGTGAAATGTGAAAGTGAAGTCACTCAGTCGTGTCCAACTCCTCGAGACCCCATAGACTGTAGCCTACCAGGCTCCTCCGTCCATGGGATTTTCCAGGCAAGAGTACTGGAGTGGGGTGCCATTGCCTTCTTGAGACCTATTATTTAATTATATCAGTCACTACCATTTCAGATTGAAGAAGCTTGAAAAAAGAAAATCACTCAGTTGTGTCTGACTCTTTGCTACCCCATAGAATACATTCCATGGAATTCTCCAGGCCAGATTGCTGGAGTGGGTAGCCATTCCCTTCTCCAGGGGATCTTCCCAACCCAGGGACTTAACCCAGGTCTCCTGCATTGCAGGCAGATTCTTTACCAGCTGAACCACCAGGGAAGCCCAAGAAAACTGGAATGGGAAGCCTATTCCTTCTGCAGTGGATCTTCCGGACCTAGTAGAACCAGAGTCTCCTGCATGGCAGGCAGATTCTTTACCAGCAAAGCTACCAAGAAAACCCTTGAAGAAGCTTACTTATTCTCAAATTATATTTTGAAAATGGAAAAACAAGATCATCACTTAGATTAATAACCAGAGGGATAACTTGATAACCCTTTGCCTAGATTGTTTTAAAAAGTTGTAATATGAAATAGCTTTCTTCCCATGGGGCTTTCAGATAACTGTTTCACATGGTTTTACTTTCCAAATATTGAGAAAGATAGTTGAAAATTAAAGATTTCAAAATGAATTAAAATATGGCTATAAAAGGGCTTCCCTGGTGGCTCAGATCGTTAAGAATCTTCCTTAGAAGAACCTAGGAGACCCAGGTTCAATCCCTGGGTTAGGAAGATCCTCTGGAGAAGGGAATGGCAACCCACTCCAGTATTCTTGACTGGAGAGTTCCAGGGACAGAGGAGCCTGGTGGGCTACAGTCCATGGGGTCGCAAAGAGTTGGGCACGACTGAGTGACTAACATACTAACTTGACTCTGAAAAATCAGTATACTAGTATTTCTTACGGGAAAGGCAATGGCACCCCACCCCAGTACTTTTGCCTGGAAAATCCCATGGATGGAGGATCCTGGTAGGCTCCAGTCCATGGGGTCGCTAAGAGTCAGACACGACTGAGCAAATTCCCTTTCACTTGTCACTTTCACACATCGGAGAAGGAAATGGCAACCCACTCCAGTGTTCTTGCCTGGAGAATCCCAGGGACGGGGGAACCTGGTGGGCTTCTGTCTATGGGGTCGCACAGAGTCGGACACAACTGAAGCGACTTAGCAGCAGCAGCAGCAGCAGCAGTATTTCTTAGGCTTGATCCAGCTTACCACCTCCTGTGTTTTAATATTTGAAATATTTTTAGACTTATTTTTAAGTTTGTCTACCATGGTTGATTTTTCCATTAAATATATTTTATGGTAGTTTTACCTTTTACAATATAATTGATATGTCAAAAATGAGTTAGCATTGATTTGACGCATAGTTTTTAATATGTCTTTGCAGTATCAATAGATCTGTAATATCTGGACTATCATTGTTGTCATTTGGCCAGTGAAATGAGGTCTCTGGATTCCTGAGAGATTTGAAATGGCCAGATTATGTAGAACTCCTCAAGTGAATACTTACTGATGCCAATTTGGGAAATTTGTGATAGCATGTGACACGTTAGCAAATCCCCAAATGGGCGGAGGTATCTTCGGCAGGATCATATCTAGGTGAAAATTTAGTTCAAAAATTACCTTGAGACCCTTGTATTGTACTCTGTGTTGTGGTTTTATGATAGTTAATATACAGAAGATGGGCCGGTGAATGATAAACATCTGAATGCCGGTTCACTCTGACTCATCGGGAAACACTAGTTTTGCTCAGACTTACTTACTTCCTCCCTGGTTGATTTCCTGCCATGTTAACATAAAGACAAATGATTTGGGTACCAAACGGCCTAAAATGATGAACCTTATATTTAAAATTTACACTGAAAATATTTTGTTAGAACTAGAGCACTTGTCTCCCTGCTTCTGTGCTTCTCAGAGCAAGGAATTGTCATGCTTTAGTTGCTCTGCATCTGAATTTATTCCCAATTCCTCTTTTATAGTCTTTTTGGAGACAGTGTATAGTGAGTCATTAGCATTAATATTATTTCAGTTTCAGTCAGGCTACATATCCATACTTAGACAAGGGTGCTCGGTGGATTTCATTATTCATTCAGAATAAATTCCTACTCTAATATAAATGTTGCTCAGGATAGAGCTTTGAAATGGATCCTGATTCTTTAAATTCTTTCCTGTCTGTTTCAGGAAATAGTGAGATCCTGTTGATAGTAAAGTACAATGTGTCTAAAGTTCACTTCTAAACACTCTGCTCTTTGCAATGAAAGTCATCTGCATTCTCTTTATAATTCAGAGCCGCCAGAGATCTGTCTAATCTTAGAGATCTGATCCAGTATCATTTAGGAAAAAAAAAAAAATCTTGATAATAATTCCACCATTCAGATTAGTGAAAGCAGTAAAGCTTTACAGCTTCTGTCGTCTTAAAAAAGATATCATGAGACGGGGGAATAGGACTTGGATTATGGTTTGGGAGATTTAGTTATTTGGGAAAATAAAATGATTAGTACTGTTATTATTCAAGTTTGTAATCAACAAAAGCAAATGGCATCTGTTTGTTATCATTCCTTCTACAGAAGACAAAGGCTCAGGCCCCGATGGTGCTGACTGCTGGTCCCAAGTGGCTGCTGGATGTGACTTGGCAAGGAGTGGAAGACAACAAAAACAACTGCATTGTGTACAGCAAAGGTAACTGCAAGAGCCTTTCGCTCACACTTTGGAGGTGTTGAAACCTGAGCGTTGCAAAACAGCACCAAATGAGCTGGAAGGGGAGTACGAAATAAAATGGGATCTTCTCTCTTCCTTTTTCTCTTATGCATCTCCCTAACCTGTATTTTCAGCAAAGTCTACTGGATTGTTTCTTTTTTTTTTTCCCTTGTTCAGCATAAAACAAAAGGTGTTAGGCCTTTACTTGGCACCTTGCACGTTCACCTCACCACGGATTTGAGTGTCTTGACTAGTACCTTCCTCGCCGTTACTTTTATTGATAGCAGGTTTGATGAGATCTCAGATTCCTCTCTGAGGCATTATCCATCAAAAAGTAAATTCCTTTTGAAATGTAGCAGTCCGTGTCAGGGTGTCAAGGTGCGTGCTCCGGGAGGCACTGAATTCCAGCCAGTCTCTTGAAATCACACAGAATGAGAGCAGAGCTGAAAAGGAAGCCATTGCAAAGACTGAGAATTCCTCCCCATGGTGATTTCTGAAGGGCAGGAGGCAAATGGGAGAGAGGAAGCGATGGCTTGCAGAGCTTTGCCTTTGATTTGCTCAGTGTGGCATCAGCCTAGACTGCGTCACACAGCTACGCCCAGGCTACAAAGGAGCCGCCGCTCCCTGACACACGTCGTGGGATGGGCTCCCCCAGACTCAGGCCCCTCTGCGTGTGTGATGTGGTTTGCTGCGCTTTCCTCCATATTCAAGTTCTGGGCCCAAGCTCTGTACTTTGAGAGTGAAATCCCTAATCTCGCTTCCTCGTAAATATTGCAAAACCTTGTGCTTCTCATGTTTAATTTCTTTTCACTTTCTTTTTTAACCAAATAGACCTACTGAGATCAAAGATGTGTTTGCACATTGAAGCTAGAAACCATGAAAGCATACAAGGGAACAAGCAAATAAGCACCCCTATCAATATATTAACATATAAAACACTAATCATAACATCAAAGACTCTTAAAAACTTGCTAGAAACAATTACAACTTGTTCCTATAATCATTACAATTTGTACACTTATAAGAGGATTGCCTTTAAACTACCATAAGCCTTTGAAAGTTGAAACACCGGAAAGAGAGAATTTGCAAGCTAAACAAACAATCTGCACACCAGGATCTGATTATATTCCTTTTCCTTCTGTAATTGCTGGTCCCATACCCACTTATTTTCTAACCCCAAATACCTGTGGTATGCTGATGGGAGCTTTTAGCTAGAAGGGAAGTGAGATTTTCCCAGGATATGTCACTATGTTCTATCAAAATGGAAAGCGTTATTACAGTGAACCAGCTTGCCAGTGTCCACATTCAGAATGCAAACCACGGAAACAATGGCTTCGAGTGTAGCACCAATGACTGGGAATAAATGTTTGGTGTACAATGTCTTATCTCTATGATGGTGATATAACGTGGAGGAACCAAGAGGTAGTTGTTCTGCTGCTGCTGCTGCTGCCAAGTCGCTTCAGTCCTGTCCGACTCTGTGTGACCCCATAGATGGCAGCCCACCAGGCTCCCCCATCCCTGAGATTCTCCAGCCAAGAACACTGGAGTGGGTTGCCATTTCCTTCTCAAATACATAAAAGTGAAAAGTGAAAAGTGAAAGTGAAGTCGCCCAGTCGTGTCTGACTCTTAGCGACCCCATGGACTGCAGCCCACCAGGCTCCTCTGTCCATGGGATTTTCCAGGCAAGAGTACTGGAGTGGGGTGCTATTGTCTTCTTCTACCATGATCCAAATTCATTACATGTTTAAATCAGGCATTCTTTCAGAAGAGAAGATTGTTATATTGTTACATAAGGGGGAAAGCTATAACAAAATTGTAATACTGTGCTCAGTGGAGTACTTTAATTTGAACATATTTGTGTGTTTGTTTTATAGTCAGTTATACCTGAATCCTCCTAGCAATAAACAATTGGGAGTAATTTGCAGAAGCTTATTAATTAACTCATAAAGCATGGCTTAAGCCCAACTGTGTGCTCAGTTTGTACATGGATAATAACAGCTACCCTTGGTTAAGCACCCCCCAATCCTCTCCTTGGTACTCCCATACCAAATTCTATGCACTTTCCTCATTTCTCTCTTCACCTCATTTTATGGTGATTTTATATGTTAGAAAAAGAAAAAGTTGTAAAAAGTTAGCTATTATTGCCTGCCTTTGCAAACTACTCAACATGAATTCCTAATATACAATAGTTTTTAACCTACAAAAGGTAACTTGATATTATTCAACTTACAAGACCATTTTTGCGTATTGCAATTCAAATAACAAGGACTGCAGTAACTCCTGTATATGCATTATTTCATTTAATCATCATTTAATACCGCCTAGTAGGTAAGGGCACCCCACTCCAGTACTCTTGCCTGGAAAATCCCATAGACGGAGGAGCTTGATAGGCTGCAGTCCATGGGGTGGCTAAGAGTCAGACATGACTGAGCAGCTTCACTTTCACTTTTCACTTTCATGCATTGGAGAAGGAAATGGCAGCCCACTCCAGTGTTCTTGCCTGGAGAATCCCAGGGACGGCGGAGCCTGGTAGGCTACCGTCTATGGGGTCGCACAGGGTCGGACACGACTGAAGCGACTTAGCAGCAGCAGCAGCAGCAGCAGTAGGTAATTAACATCCTACTCAATTTTACAAAAAGTGAACTTGAGACATGGCTAGATTAGGTAATTTGTCAGGGTCATGTAGCTGTGCCTCAGTTTCACTTTTTCAAAAAAATTGTGTGGTATCCTTGATTTACAATGTTGTGTTAATTTCTGCTGTACAGCAAAGTGATTCAGTTACACATATATATTTCTTTAATATTCTACTAAGTGTTTAAAGTGGGGTGCAAACACCTATCTGTCTAATTGAGGGTCTGAGTTATACATATTAGAATAAGTTCTCCCTGCTTTACGGTTTCAAGCAGCTAGATGAGATAGGTAGTATGTTTCTCATTGTACACAACCTGACGTTGTGAGGAACTCAGAGCAGGAGTATGGTTGTCTCTGTTCATGGAGAGCTAACAGAGAAACCAAATATGAATCTAGGTTTTGATAATTCCAAATCCTATACTCTCTGAACTGTATGACTACCTTTCCCCTTGACACTATTCCATGCTGAGTAAATTCTCTTATACTACTTAGGCATTTCAGAGTACTATAATACTCTGAAATCATAGAGTATTATAATATAGTACTTTCCAAAGTGCATTTCACATAACCCTAAGATTAAAGGAAAGATCAAATATTGCCTATTTTGGCCTCTCTTGAAAACTCACAAGGCCTGCTGGTATTAATGCTCTGAGAAGTCCTGTAATGAAATAAAACAAAAGTCTTTGTGACTCATTTGACTATGATATATGAACTTTTTTTTCTATGGAGATCCTTAGGAACATTGGAATTAGTGCTCTGGGTCACACCACTTGGGAAAACTCTGCTGTAGACTCTACTCTGATCCCCTAGATGGGCTTCAGAGGCCTGATGCTAATTTCTAGTAATCAGATAGCCTTCAGAGGAAGGGGATAGTTCACTCAAATTTCTGTGAATACCTCAGTATTCTAGAATTATACTAGGGATTGTTCACGTCGTGGAAAATAGGACCCCAGGAATCACTGCTACCAGGAAACTGTATGGGCTCTGAAGCCTTCTGTCTTCACAGACTGTGGGTATGATTGTTGTTGTTCAGTCACTTAGTCATGTCCAGTTCTTTGCAACCCCATGGACTGTAGCCCGCCAGGCTCCTCTGTCCATGGAATTCTCCAGACAAGAATACTGGAGTGGGTTGCCATTTCCTTCTCCAGAGGATCTTCCCAACCCAGTGATCAAACCCGTGTCTTCTGCCTTGCAGGCAGATTCTTTACCCTTGTGACACCAGGGGAGCCCCTGGGTATGATAAGCCTTCTCTAAGCAAAAGAGTTTTGTAGTTGAAAGAGATTGGTGATTTAGATTTAATAGGTACATATTGACTTGGACATCTATAGTGTGTGAGACATTTTCATAACATGTATGTTATTTATCAGTTGGGGCTCTTTTGTCTTCAAATGATAGAAATCCAAATGAAATGAGTTTATGCAAAAAAAAATGAAAGTGTAAGTGTGTGTGTGTGTGTTTATGTTGAGGGGAGGAGGATTCATCTGCTCATATAATTGAGAATTGAGAGATTTTCTAAACTTCAGGATCAGTTTGATTCAGATGTTCAGACTTTGTCCCCAGACTGTCTCTATCTTCTGCTTCATCTTTCTTTTGTGTGTTTTATTCTCAGAAGTGTTCTTGTCAAGTGGTGGGAAGCTTGTATTCTACAAGCAGAGCAATGCCCGTGCAAATAGAGCTTTTCTGGATTTTGTTTGAGGTCCATCACATACAATCCTTGAACCAATTAATCACTGTGACTCTTCTTTGCAAAATACAATGCTCTGTAGTTTTGTACATAAGCCAATGAGACACAGGAGACCCAGTGAGATACAGGAGAGGTGGTTTCCCAAATGAAACCTAAGTGCTACTCCATATAATAAAGAATGGTTGCTTGATAGGCTAACATCCATACACCCACATGCAACGCATTACTCCTCATGTCTAAAGAGCTGTCACTGAAGATCAACTCTCACTAACATCAAAATTACATTGCCTTATTTTGTTTCCTAGCTAAGCACCACAATACTTATGAATTCCATACCAAAGTCACTCACATTGGATCTGGCTATCTGAAAGTATATTAGTACCTATTTATTAATACAAATAGAATATAAGATGCATATATGTTGTATTTTTAAATGCCTTGACTCAAATTTTTGATAATATTTTCCTATGGTATGTAAGATAGACCACTTAATGTGTAACCATTATAATTTAAGAGATATACTTACTTTTTGAAGTATTATTAAATGTGGGCTAGTGTTAACATAAATATAATGATAAAATTTTCATTTCCAGGTGTCCATCTAATAATTATTATAGAATTATATTACTTAGTGCTATTTGAAAGGCTGCCATCATCCTGTTTTATTCAAGTAAAAATAAAATAGTACCTGGCATTAATATTATAATCTGATGTACTTTTTTTCCTGCCTCAACTACCCCCTGTCATTCCAGAAAGTAATTAGCTCATCCAGACATTGATGGACCAGACTTGTTGGGTTGTCTGGTTTTTGCCATTATTCTCAGCAGACTCCAGATAATTCTAATTTACTTATCTCCAGTGGAAAAATACTAAAAAGCACCATGCTGAGGCTAAAGGGAGACTGCTGGAAGGAGGATGAGCAGAGGTCTGCCCCCTTGCTCCTAAAATCCATGAATACCTGTCAAGCACTGGAAACCCCTTTTCTTTTCTCTATACCTTGATGTTTTTTATAGTGTTTGCACAGTATAGTAACCTTTCTCATTTATGAAAAGTAAATAGGTCATGTTGAGTTTCATGTTTTTGAGCATTCAAAATTAAGCCTTTAGCACCATTAAAGGTTCTAAATGTGGATTTGTTCATTGAGCTCCCTCCAAATGAGGGATAATTACATTATTTGGGGTTTTTGGATTTTCATGCCATGTTGTTTTAGAGAGCCACATTCTCTGGGTATTCGGATGAAGAGCATGAACCTTGTCGATCAAAGGAGTGAAAAAGTATCAGCTAACCCTCACTCTCACCTTAACCACGGAAAATTTGTTTTTATACAAAAGCACAATATTATTGGGGAAAAAAAAAAAACAACTATTGCTCAATGAAACCTTGAGCAAATCACTTTTCCTCTTTAAATCATATCTCCTCAGCTGTAAAAATGAAGTAGCAATGGCCATCTCATAGGATTTTTGTGAAGACTCACCTGTTCACATAACTACATATGTTGTCATAAACATTATATTGCAGATGATCTTATTCTCAGTGCTCTTTGCCCTTTTGGTTATATGTCAGCACAAATTTAAGGGAAATGAAGCCAGGCCTCCACACTGGCATCACGCAAGTGTGCAAGGAAACACGGTCATGATTCCAGATGTATAGCCAAGAACTCCTTCAGTCCCACTTAGTCCCTGTGAAACCGCAGTATCTGCAGAGACCTGTACTACAGAGTCAGAGGCCAGAAGCCTTTGCCTAAAGATAGATTTTTTCCCCTTGGGCACATGATATTTCTAATAAAAGTCTTATTTAAAATGCTAGTGTAAAGATAATAATGATAACATTAAAGCAAGCAATAGCAGTTACCATTTATTAAGCACTTATCCTATGCCAGGCATGGTTTTAAGCTCTTTATGTATGTTTTCTGATTTACCATTTATAAAATTATGATGTAAACAGGATTGTTCCCACTTTACAGATGAGGAAACTCAAGTTTGGGACTTCCCAGGTGGTGCTAGTGATAAAGAACCCACCTGCCAATGCAGGAGACCAAAGGGATGAGGGTTCGATCCCTGAGTTAGAAAGATTCCTGGAGGAGGGCATGGCAATCCACTCCAGTGTTCTTGCCTGGAGAATCCCCATGGACAGAGGAGCCTTGGCAGGCTATAGTCCATAGGGTCTCAAAAAGTTGGACTCGACTGAAGCGGCTTAGCACACACACAAACACAAACTCAAGTTTAGGTAAGTTAGATAATTCAAGGATGTATACATCATAAGTGATGAAATTTGGACCTTGAATCCCAATTAGCACAATTAGCAGAGTTTGGAAGATACCATTTACTAAGCCAAGATTGTAGGGTATTGGTCTGCCTCACAAATTTACATACATATTAATCAGCAAAACTTTTACCCCCTCATTCTGTGATTTGGTTTTTCAGAAAAAGTTTTCCAGAACTAAAACAGCAGTGACAGCAGTACGTTCTGCTGATTTCTTTGTTGCTTTGAAGACCACAGGAATTTAAGGTCGTGTAGAAGACTAATCTCCAAAATCTTTCTATGATCATTTTCAAAGTTCTGATTTTGCTTGTTCGCACAAATGTAACAATGCAGTTAATTCAGTTAAGCCCTGATTGGTTGAGAACTATGTTCAAGGTACTATGAAATAATGACAGTAATTCTAATATGACCTAACTTTGGTGAACAGCTTTCTATACACTGACTAAATTGATCAACTGTTTAAAACAAAGATCTGTCATTGTGAAGGACCCTTTCAAAGGTCTGGACTATTTTCCAGCTTAAAATAAAGTATCTGTTGCATGCTCCTAGAATTTTGAAACAACAGCCTTGTCCACCTTAGCACACAGTTTTCCTAACTAGCCTACAAGTTCATGTTTACCTTAAAGGACCTAAATCTATGTGAGTAAGAAAGTAATTTGAAAAGAAAAAATTGTGCTCATATTTAAGTGTTTATTTAACCATTTTGTAGTTCATAGAAAATGTATAACTGTTGTCTAGTTTTACAATATTCTCAAAAGAGAGTGGGTGCCTGAACCAAATATTTAGCAGCAGGAATTATAAAATCATAAGGCGATTAAGTTAGCTAGTCACAGAATTCCAATATTGCTTTTTAAATGACTTCAGGATATAGGAGGTACTAAGGTTATTATCTGTTATCAGAAATACAGTGGAATTGTACAACTGGATAATAACCAAACAAACTGACACAATGTAAAATTACATTATCAGTGTGTTAAAACAAAATTGCGCCCTAAAGGAGTCCACATGCCAGCTCAGAGCTGCAGTGTAATTATGCTTAACTCTGATAATTAAAATACAGCGGAGATCAACAGAATCATTTTCATTAAGAAAATTATTAATGATGGTGGTATAACAGTAATTGATTGCAGAGCACCACAGGATAACGCGATGCCGAAAACCCAACATGTTTCATGAACATCTGAGGCTTTTTCTGGTTATGTTCTCTAAGAATGAGAGATGTTTGGAGGAGTAAGCAATTTATTATGCCTGTTCTAGGAATCAGTGATTGTAAAAATGGTTGCTTTAGAAAACCATCGTTTTGCTTCAAATTGTCATTTCTGAGGGGTTCTTAAGGTCAAGGCAAGTGACCCCACCAGTGAATGTGTTATTTACAATGGAGCTGTCTGTTGCAAATTGCAGAATGACAGCAACTTCAGCAAATATCGGGCCTTCTGCCATTTCCATTTTTTACTATGCATTTACTGTTTTTACAATTATGTTAGTGATTTACTGATGTTATTTCAGTCTGAATCTGGTCATACTGAATAGTTTATGTCCTGAGTTGTTATTAATGTGTGCTATTTGATGTGGAAAAATACACTTGTTTTCATATCCACATCACTGTGAGTTTCCTTAATGAAATGTTGATAAATAATCCTGCACAATAATACCATTAATTATTTCCATGGATTAGATGCATTCTCATATGTTGGAGAAAAAAACATCCTAAACCATCCTGATCCATTCATGAATGAAGCTTCTGTCTCTTAGGGGTAAAAACCCAGGTAGGATGTTGGCAAATGATAAGAACTAAGAATATATCAGTTTCATAAGTATAAAAATGAAAAATGAAGAGTGGGGTCTTTTGAGAGGTGACTCACTATCATTCAAGGATGTTAGCTTGTCATTCAAAGTGATGCTAATCTTGAAAGCTACCCCCAAAAGTATCTTTGTCAGCTAAAATGAGGGACAACTCTTTAGGGAATGTTTTCAGAGTAAGATATTGTGAATAATTCTTTAAAACAGTGTATTACATACAAAAAATTATTATATTATAATTTCAACTAAAAAAGGAGAATATGAGATTTTGTGCCTAGTATGATTATAATTATATTTTAAAATATATATGTACAGTGAAACACACAAAAAGAAATAGCTTGAAACTATACAAGTATTTCTGTAAAGATGATGTAGTTTGGTAAAAATTTTTTGAATTCCTATTTTATAGTTTTCCTCACTTTATTTTTTTTATATAATTCAAGAAAAATATTTGCAAATGAAAATCGCTTTTTGTTTTAACTACATTCCAGCTCTTCCTTTTATACAATTCAAACTAGAAGAACAAAAATCTTTGCCTTACCCATGAAATCCCTCATCCCTGGAAATTAAATTATTTTCTAGTGATACATATTTTTCTTTAGTGTCTCTATAAATGTCCTGGCACTTTGTATTTCATAAGATAATTTTTCCAAATAAAATAAAAGTAATTGAGCACATGCTCTGCACATGATACAGCCCAGGTGTCATGAGGGGCACAGAGGAACATGAAACACATCCCTGGGTTAAGGAGTTTATTGAAAAAGCTTAATTAATGGAGGTTGCGTAATACTGAGTTCTGTCTTACATGGTCAAGGCAAAGTTGATAGAGGATGGGGAATTTTAGTTAGATATTGAAAGTTGAATATATATTTGAGAAAAGGGGAAGGCATTGGGGGAGGTTGAAATTCTGTGTCTAAAAGTTTACAGGCCATGGTTCATAACAGTCACGAAAATATCAGTCTTTAGAGCAGAGAATTTACCCATAAGACCAGTGAGAGGCAAGCCTGCAAATGTTTCTGAGGGCCCTGTTGTGTGTTCAGTTGAGTGCTCAGTCTGAAGACCTCATCGTGGAACTGGTAGAGAGCTACTGAAAGTTCTGAGGCACATGTGATCACACTGGCATTTTAGTAAGATTATTGATTATCGTGTCAAAGGTGAAGCTCAGATCCATCCTTTAATAAAAAACAAGACTTTAGCTGTCAAGAAAAGAATGTTGGTAGCTACATCCTTCTAGAAGATAATATAAATCTTCTGCTTTCCTCCACTCATTACCTGACTCCAACAGTTTTTCAACACCAAATAAACATCTGATGCTCTTACCTCTTCACCACCATTGTCCTGCCCAGCAGCCTCTGTCCTTACTTCCAGAGGACCTGGCTTGGATTTCATGAGTCCATCATTCTAATTACTTTCTTATACCCACTCTGGCCTTTACTGCCCTGAGTACCCTCTTCCTAATCAATCAATCTCTCCACCTTCCCCTCGCTTAATCCAAGCAGCAGAAGTTAGGGGAAGTAGTATTTATAAAGTATGCCTGATCCACAAAGAATGCTATATAAGGTGTGGTCAGAATGAAACAATGAACCATCACCGCCACTAACAACAGAGCTACAACAGCGGAAACCAGTGCTGACCAGTTTACATTTGAACACCAAGTGAATGTGAACCCTCAGAGTAAGTAGCCTGTCTACTCAGGTCTTCCTTCCAAATTCATCTTCAGAGTAACTGTGTTAGACTTCTATCTCCCCAAATATATTCCATCCCCTGGTAAATAATGACGTTGCTCCTTGTTTCCCAGATAAAATGGAAAAGTGAAAAAGAAAATATAATCCTGCAAGGAATAGCTTCCTTTTGCAGTGTCTGATTACAAGAATCAATATGGCCCAAGAGACCAAGTCTGACCCACCACCAGTTTTTGTACGTAAAGTTTGATTGGAATACAGCTACCATGATTTGTTTGTATATTTTGTCTGTAACTACTTTCACACCGTAACATCAGAGTTGAGTAATTGTGGTAGAGACTATTTAACCTGCAAAACCTAAAGCGTTCACTGTTTGGCTCTTTATAGAAAAAGCATGGCAACCCCTGAACTAAGCCCACAAGGTTACTACCTTGGCCTAAAAGATCCTACCTGGTCTGTCCTGGATACTTCTTTGGGTTTATTTACTGCTACTCTCCAACTGTCCCATTCCAGTGGCTCAGGCCTTTGCTTTTGTTTGAGACTATGAAGAATGCCTCTGCCTCAGGGCCTTGGCACTGTGCCCTGTGATGCCCCCATGTTGGTCCCTCTCTTGCCTCATTCGAAACTCTCTCCAAATAGTGCCTTCCCAGAGGGTGCGCCTAACCACTCTGTCTCTATTTCTCTCATTTTTCTCCACAATATTAGGCAGTTTAGGCTGCTATAACCAAATACTATAGGCTGGTAGCTTAACAAACTTCTCTCGCACAGTTCTGGAGGGTGGGAAGTTCAAGATCAAGGAGCAGGCAGATTTGGTGTCTGGTGAGGACCCATCTTCCTGGTTTAAAGATGGCTGCCTTATTGTATCCGCATATGGTTGTGTGGCGGGGAGGCAGAGAGACAGCGCAAGCTTCCTCGCTCATGTCTCTCATAAGGGCATCAGTCCCATGAGGTCTCCACCTTAATGGTCTAATTACCTCCTAAAGGCTTCACCTCTTGTACCATCACATAGGGCTTCAACATTAAAGTTTAGAGTTAGGGACATATTCAGTCCATAATATCTTTCTCATTTATCTTCATATTTGACATTTTAGAATTTATTTTAAAAATTTAGTGTCATCCTCCTATCCCTAGAATGTGAGTTCTCTAAGGACAATAATTTTGTCTGTTTTTTTATCTATCTATGATACATTGTAGGTGCTCACTAAATATTTATGAAGGAATTAATGAGAATGAATGACTTACAGATTTTTAAAACAAGGAAATCAACATAAATTATGCATTTAATAATGTTCTCCCAATCAGATAATCTGACTGTTGCGCTTTCTAAGATATGCTCAAACTTTATTCCTTAACTTTCTATTGAATTTTAACTCTCATATTTATAATATACAGAGTCTTTCCCTGACTGTAACCTTTTTTCAATACCTTGCTGTTTTTAGTATGGCTATTCTTTCCTTTATCTCTGAAAATAGGAGGTAGAGGATGATTAGGAAATTGTAAGTCCTATGCATTGTTTCTTACTTTTTCCACCTATATTTGTCCCTGTATTTAGTATAGAGGCTTTCCTCAAGAGGCTAGAGATCCATATCTACTTTATCTACTTTATCATCATTTAAGAATGGGGTCCTAAGGGCTGAATGCAAGAGCAGCCTGAGAAGGCAGAGCTTGTCAACTGGTAGCTTTTGGGGGGGGGGGGGGTCATAGGATGGTAACCTAGCCATGGTAATGATGTCTCCCAATGCAGTGTATGTAATTTTTTATCTTAGCACAATTAGCTTCTCTAGAGAATGCCGGTCTCAGAGAACACCAGTCTCATCTCTGAGATAGATGAGCCTCATAGCCAGCAATCTGAGGACTTTGTGGGCAGACTGGACCAGGTGGTGTTTGGGGAAAGTCTTATCTCATTTTTGAGAATGTAGATGTTCCCTTAGTCTTCTAACTCTGGTGACACTGTAGTATAACCCTTGGCCGAGTATATTTCTCTGTATCTAAAACCTCTATTCCGGTTCTGCATAGACTAAGCCTCCATTTCCTAACAGAGTAGGAAAGGAATGTCACTTAGCTCTGCAGGGAATCTGAGCAAGTGTAACTAACAGCTTATTACTTGGAAAGCCAGCCCTGTACTGGCTTTTAGCTCCACTGCTCATCCTATCTTTTCAAGGTGCCAGGTGTCTTTACTTTCTGATCTTTTCCAGGATTCTGCAGAATCAGTCCGCTTGCTACATGTTGGCCAGCTACTCTTCAAATACTTGGATTCCAGGTTTCTGTGCTCTGGTGTGTCATCTATCACTCCATCAATTTGCTAGCTTCCAGGATGTTGACTTCTGTTGCCTACTCTGCCCCATCTCTTTGCCCTTATCATCTTTTTTCTTCTCTACTGTCACGTTAGTGAAAGGGAGAAGAAATAAATGCATGCAATCAATTCATCATACTTAACGGGAAGCCCTCTCTGCTTCCTTTCTTAGGTAAGCTTCTGCAAAGTTTTTTTTTTTTTTTTGCATACATTCCTTAAATCTCTAAATTCCAGCATCTTCTGTTTTATTCAGTTCTGCCTTCATGATTCCATTGAAGTGACTTTGTCAGAGGTCTCCTGTGGTTTACTTGTCAGCTTTTCACTCCACGAGGCTTGATCTGATTTATCCTTTTCCACACACAAGGCCAGGTTTCTCCATCACTGTCCAGCCACTAAATATTGTCATTCTATAGTTTTTTTTCATCTCATTTCTGTATTTCCTGAAGCTTATCTCATCTAAATTTTTTAACTACCCAACTCCTTATAGTTTCATTTCTCGCTTATCCTACACAGCTATGCTGTACATTAAGTCCCCTGTATACAAGTGAATTTCATTCCAAAAGTACATTTATAAGTCCAGTTTGTTTGTAAGACCAACAAAGTTAGCCTAGATACCCAACTATTTAGTACTGTACTGTAATAGCTATATAATACTTTTCATACAAACAATATGTACATAAAAATCAAACACCAAAAATGAAGAAAACATTTTTAGTGTTACAGTCCAGTGCCTTGAAAAGCACAGGAGTACAGCACAACAGCTGGCATACAGGGGCTGACATGCACGTTCACATCTTTGAAAGTTCACAACTTGAAGGTTCATATGTAAGGGGCTTGCTGTATTCTAAGTATTCTCAGTTATTTAAAATTCCTTAGCTATTCCTTACTTGCTCATATCTGCCTTTATATATCATATTTCCCTTGCTTAATAACCTTCCCAACATATTTGTCTTGGAAAGAGACATCATTCAAGACCTAGCAGGTATCAGTGCTTCTGAAAAGCCTTCCACGCCCTTCCCAGAGAGAGAGCTCCACCCCAGCGTGTGCACTGGCCCAGGTTGGTTGTGAACACCTCAGGTGCAGTGATGTCATTTCTCACTTCTACTCCATAGATAATTCATAGAATATACTCACTGAATTTTTAATTGCTTTTAATGGATATTAAGATGCATCCCTCAGCATAGTAAACTCTAGTAGGTCTTGCTTTATTTTCAGAAATCACCAGTGTGAAAAATCATTTGAAAACCGATACTCAAAATGCTTTTCTCTCAATATCTAGAAAAGTACTCTATGTCTTAGCAAAATTTTTTTTAATGCTAGAAAATCTAATATAGGGGTATTTCTTTGGAATGTCCTGTGTAAACAAAGCATACACTGTGCTACATCAGTTAGAATGAAGGTGTATAAAAGAATTTGGAAAAATTAGACTCTATATACAAGCAAAAGATGCTGTCAAACCTTAGGATTTTGTGTGATGTCTTTGCATAGCAGCCATGCCAGTTTCTTGGCTAAGTTATTGCCCAGTTCTTTCCAGGGTGACTGAACACACACACACACAACACTTGACTTTCTCTCAACAAGCAGTAACTGTGTCTGTTGTTCCCACCTATCACTGGGGGAAAGTCAGCCAGACCTCAAGTCTTTGCTCTGAGACCTAAAATTGGAGACTTTTCATTTCCTGTGGTGTATAAGTCAACCCCATCTTTGAAGGCTATTTTTAAACTAAAAGGTCACCTAATATGCCATGACATACAGTAGTACTTCAGAGAAGATATCTTCTCATTAGTCTTTCTTAGATCTGTGAAGACTGTCAGATGACAGTGGGGTCAACCAAGATAGTATATCGTGGTGTTGCAAGCGAGAATATCCCAACCAAGAGAATGGATCCGAAATGCACACATTTAAGTATGAGCAGATAAGATTTTTCTGTCTGTTTATATAGTTTTATCTACCGCCCATTGAAATTCAATAAGAATAAATTACTTTAAGCCAGTTTTTCCTTTAGAAATCTAGTATTTATCATCACTGTCAGTCTCCTTTGTCAGTAAAGATTTTCAAGAATGATGGTTCTCCAGTTCAGTACCCTTTACTTTGTGCGTTCTTTCAAGAACTGATTAAGTCTCAGAGGCTTATTAGGGAAACTTAAGATTTTCAGGATACTTACCAACTATTTCTAGTAAGGAATTTAATGTTTCATAATTTATTTGATGAAATAAGTAATATAAGATACTCCTGCTCTCCAGGTCCCCAAAAGATACAAAATTTATCCATTAACTAGTAAGTAATAATTTGGAGTCTCTCAATATCAAAACTAGTTTTGTAATACATATGAAATCTTAAATGTCTTAAGTATAATATCAGCTATCTTTCTGTACTCTGAGTATAGGTTTCTAGATTAAAGTGAGTGTAGGAAGCAAATACGGGGAAGGCAGTGGCACCCCACCCCAGTACTTTTGCCTGGAAAATCCCATGGACGGAGGAGCCTGGTAGGCTCCAGTCCGTGGGGTCGCTAAGAGTTGGACACGACTGAGCGACTTCACTTTGACTTTTCACTCTCATGCATTGGAGAAGGAAATGGCAACCCACTCCAGTGTTCTTGCCTGGAGAATCCCAGGGACAGGGGAGCCTGGTGAGCTTCCATCTATGGGGTCGCACAGAGTCGGACACGACTGAAGCGACTTAGCAGCAGTAGCAGGAAGCAAATAAATAAAAAACAGGCCTATGGAGGACATTTAAGTCAAACAATAGTTTGGTTTAGAGATCTTGCTTCATGGTTTTGCATTTTGACTAGAGATAGACAGAAGAAGGATAGCTTTCTACCAGTGAAATGAAGTAAAAAGAAAATGTGTATGAGAAAATGGACAAGTTACTTTTCATCTTATCCTTGGCTTTACATACACCATTGTAGTTAGCTATCTCAAAAGAAATTAATATGATCATTTTTGCACACGTGTGAAAATGAAGGGCGATTATAAAATGCATGCCACTTGGGGATTCTTCAGTTCATTGAAATATTAGTCAAGTACCCACTATATTCCAGCTAGGGAATCTGTTAATTTTTTGCTTTATGTCCAAGTTGTGTTTTACCTTGGTATGACACTGTGCTTTCACTTCCCATATCTAAGTTTTCCCTTTTTAAAAAGTTTGGCTAATGTCATGCTTATTAAAAGCGGTTTGTAAACCAGCAGTATGGCATGGACCTGTTAGAAACACTAAACCCCAGGTCCCATTCAGACCTGCTGAATCCAAATCTCCCCTGGTGGCTCAGACAATAAAGAATCCACCTGCAATTCAGGAGACCCAGGTTCAATCCCCAGGTCAGGAAGATCCCCTGGAGAAGGGACTGGCAACCCACTCCAGTATTCTTGCATGGAAAATCCCATGGACAGAGGAGCCTGGTGGGCTTACCATGTATGGGGTCAGACATGACTTAGCAACTAAACCACTAAACCATCACCAGTGATCTGTGTGCACATTTAAGTTTGGAAAGCCAGGATCTAGTGATTACTGGTGTGTCTTTAACAGAAGAGTACCAGTAGGGATGGAAACAGTTAACCTTACAATGTAGTAGCATAATAACTTTCAGAGACTTGTGAATTCATTTGCAAGTAACAAACACCATTGTAGAGCATGAGAATATCATAAAGGGAAAATAAGAACGTTGAAAAGTTCTTCCTGTTTTGTCTTTAAATATACAACAGCTTGAGCGCTATCTTTTTTGGCACTCCCCCTCATTCCCACAAATGGGATTATAGCAAAGAAAAGAAAATGCTGCTGTACTCTTATTTAATGGGAACATTTATTGTTGTTTTTCCTCTTCTCTCCAACACCTCTTAATTTATATTAGGCATTAAATTGTAATGCTGTTTCTTTCCATGGTGAAAGTGTCCCCGTGTGTATGCCTTTAAATCAATTCATTGTTATTTGCAAAACAAAATCCTAAATAAGTACTTAGGGGAAACACAGGCCCCCTGACCCCTGGAACTCTCTGGAGGCTCTCTGTCATCCTTCCTGCACAGCAAAAGGGGAAAAAAAAAAGAGAAGGAAAAAAACAAATTTGCTGAGCCACACATTTCAAGTTGTCGACAACCCCATCCACGAGAAAACAGAAGAAAATATATATGCTCTCTGTCCTGTCAAAAGGCTTTCGCCTTATCTTGAGAGACTGTCAGGGCAGGAGCATCAGTGAATGGACAGGAGTCTATTAAATTAATAAGCTGCTGGATGGTGTCTGGGGAGTTATGATGCTCCATAAATCCAGTTTGATCATGGTGGACAAGGTTTAAATCTGCAGACTTCTAATACACATCCAGTTCTTGGATTGGATTTGAAGTTTTGTGCTGGAGACACAGAGATAGTCCTGCAGCATGTGAATTAAGATTTATCTTCCCCCTCACCCCCCCATCCTTCTTTTTTTTTTCCCCCTTATACTACTTACTGAAATGAAAGCACCTTAGGGATCCTAGCAAATGTTACGGCTGGAAATGAAAGAACTGTTGTCAAGGTGAAACCGTGACCTAGAAGCCTAAAATCAAACCTTGGTCATTCTATTCAAGCAGCCCCATCAGAACCGAGTATGAAAGGTCTGTGTGGACGGCAAGATGCCTGAACTTATCTATGACCTATTTGATAGTGATGCCTGTCAAATTCTACTCGTCTGTATTTATGACAGAAAGAAAACTAATGGTGTCAGATCTGCCCTATAGTAATAAAAAAATCAGGAAATATTTTCTTCACCCCATTAAATAAAGTCCTCCAATGTAGCCTTTACTGTAATATAGGTTTATTTGAGTTTTCAGCTTCCAAGTATTTTAAGCTGAGGAATTCTCTTATTAGTCAAACAATTTCCCAAATAGACTATTAACTTTATGCTGAGAACAACTTATTTATGTATTACTGATAAATAAAATCCCTGGAATAAAAAATAAAATTTCTTCAAAAGCATAAAATTGTCCCTGTTGAGGAGGTTTATTACACTGTTTATGATTTTCAAACCACTGGGAAATTGTTAATTACGTTTGTCTTATCAACTTAAAATTATTATACAAATTTAGACATTTTTTTCTTACCTTGGAACAGACATATTAGAAAAATCCATAATGGCAAACAATACTTTGTTATAACCAATGTAGCATGTCCAATTCAACATATATAAGTCAGCATTAGAATACTTTCTCATAGGAGCATCCAATTAACACAACTCTAGTATAACATTATGCTAAATAAATCATTACAGAGTCAGGGAATGTCTTCAAGAGAGTGGAGTCCATCTCCACTCAGCACTCAATGTGTACAAAGCCCAGTCCTGAGTATGAATATTAAATACTGACAAATAAACCATGAAAGCAACAGGATTATCCTCAGTTTTTTAATGGTCCCCAAGGCTTTCCTAGTCACTCACACAGTAAAGAATCCTCATACAAGGCAGGAGGCCCAGGTTTGATCCCTGGGTGAGGAAGATCCCCTGGAGAAGGGAATGGCTACCCACTCTAGTATTCTTGCCTGGAGAATTTCATCGCCAAAGGAGCCTGGACATGGCTGAACAACTTTCACTTTTATTCACTTAGAGCTTAAATAACGTGCCCAAATCACAAAGCTAACAAGTGACACAGCTTAAGTTGAAATCATCTCTGCCTTTCATTCATTTATTTATTTGGCAAGTTTTTCTTGAGGTCCTACTATGCCTGGCAATTTTCTAGGCACTGGAGTAAAGAAAACACTTAATATTCCCTGCACTGATGAGTTGGGACGTTTCTGTTAAGGAGTGAAAAGTCACCACTTAACTGACTCAGAGGTCTGGATTTTTCACACCCACACATACACACACACGCCTTCCTCTGTTACCTAGAACCATCCTAGAGGAGACACATGAGAGTGCATAGGTGAATCCGTTTTGGTTCCTGAAAGTATCTGTTCTGTGTTTTCCTTACTGGCTTCTGAAAATTACTGACTTTTTCCATGAAAAAATTGTGGAATTTTTTTCCTTCTTACTGACTAGTACATTTCTGAGTATTAATATCCTGTTCTGTAACACCAGTATACTGCCCATTAATAGTCAGAGATTAAATAGATACTTTAATAATTACCTCATCCAGTGCAGTTGTAAATAAATCTCCTTTGTGTCACTCTCTCCTCCCACCACAAGAGTATTATGTCCCTAGCCAGGAAATGCTCAAGAAAACAGATGAGTCCCACACTGTGCCCTGCAGGTCAGAAAATTCTGGCTTTCTGGGATAGATAGGAGGGGTAAGTCTGCAAGGCCACAGCTCTTAATGGGAACTCCCTGCTTCTGGTTTTTCAAGTACAATCCTAGAGACTGTGTCAACAGAAGAATCTCAGCTGTTCTCAAAAGCAGGAAGGAGACTATAATAATGTTTGCTTCCATTGAGATGCTAACAGGACTTGAGATGAGAATATTGAAAAGTTTTTGAAGATTTTCATCTAGTAAACAGTCCATAAATCACATCTCCCTTAACATATACTTGTATTTTGATTCCAGCTCTAAGTCCTAGGAACAGAGAGTTTGGGATCAACACCTGACTAATAGGAAGCAATCAAGAAAATACTTGTTGAATGAATAAGTGAATATTTGGATTCACTTTTCTCCCTTCCTTTTTGCCCTGGTTTCTTTGTCTAAAGTAGGGGGAAAAAAAAAAAAAAAGATTAGGTTGGGAAGCAATAAAAAGGATAACAATTTATATTTAAAGGGTGAGATTGGCAGATCGCTTTCTTCTTGTTAATGCTTTTCTCTCCTTATGAGATTTTGTATTATACAGTAGCATCTTTGTTTGCATCCTACTAAGGTGTACTAAGGTGTAGTCAGAGAAGGCAATGGCACCCCACTCCAGAACTCTTGCCTGGAAAATCCCATGGACGGAGGAGCCTGATAGGCTGCCGTCCATGGGGTCGCTAAGAGTCGGACACGACTGAGCGACTTCACTTTCACTTTTCACTTTCATGCATTGGAGAAGGAAATGGCAATCCACTCCAGTGTTCTTGCCAGGAGAATCCCAGGGACCGGGGAGCCTGGTGGGCTGCCGTCTGTGGGGTCGCACAGAGTTGGACACGACTGAAGCGACTTAGCAGCAGCAAGGTGTAGTCATGTCATGGTGTCATGGTGTATAGTCATGTCAAACACACAGAACTACATGGGAAGCACACGTGGTTCCACATCTAGCCTTATGCACAGAGATAAAACATTCGAAGTTAAGAGGCAAAAAAGAGAAACTAAAATTTGTGGAGCACTTACTTGAAAGCAAACGTTACATACATAGTGTAGCTACTCTGCAAGGGTTGCTATAAATGTTACAGGTGAAGCAACTGAGAATGTGTTTTGGTCAAAGTTGTACAGCTCTGGACAGATAGAGTCAGAATTTGGACCTTAAGTTTGTCAACAGAGCAATATTGCCTGCAAATAAAATGATGTTCATTCCTATCCATGCATTTATTTTTAAATCATGTTAAAATGTGACATGCCTACCAAATTAATGAAACAGTTCAGCCCACACTGGCTTGAATGTAAACAAACAAACAAAAAAAATTGTTTTGAGAAACACTGAAAGAGCAGGAGATAAATTACTGTATAAATACAAATATAAATAAAACATTTTCAGAAGAAAAATCTAGTTCAGTTATCCTGTTTTTTAAGTTATTTTTGGCTTATAATGAAATGTGCAAATTTTATGTGTACAGTCAAAATATACCCATCACCCTAGAAGGTCTCCCATATTACAAAAGACAACTACCATTGATTACTCTTAGCAGATTACTTTTCCCTGTTCTGAAATTTAATATGAATGGAGTTATTTACATGAACCATATACTTTATGGCTTCCATGCACAACGCAATGTTTTAAAGACTCATTCATGTCATATTGTGTATCAGTAGTTTGGTCTTTTTATTATTGAATATTATTCCATTGCACAATAGCTACTAGAGGTTTTCAGACTCTCTTAATGAAAACGGTTTCTCCTTTTGAGGATCCATTGCTACAGAGGTGAAGAGAGCAACCCAAATATCCATCAGAAGGAAAATGTTTCAACAAATGGAATGACAATGGAATCATACACATCCACAGCAATGGATTCCTCCAAAGAAGGAAACAGTTTTTATTGACAGAGTCTGCACACCTCTAGTAGCTATGGCCTCAAATCAAGGGACATTGGCACTAAAAGAGATCAGTCAGAAAAAGAATGACAAGAGTCAGTGACCTTAAGGTTTTATTGACCCCAATCAGTCTTTAGGAGTCCAAATGAATGACTTCACTGATCTTCCTCTACTTCCAGCTGTATCAGTCATTTTCTTGACTGCCTAACCAAAGTGATTCAAAGAGGAATGAAATTTAAAGATTTTCCAATGGCTTTGGTGTCTGAATATACATGGGCTTCTTCACTTTTCAGGTCTTTATTTCTCTTTGTCTTACTAATTGCCTTTCACAAAGCAACAGAGCTATCTTAAAAGCACTTTGAAATCCCTGGATGAAAACAGCCAAAGCCATAGAAAATATCAGTATTATTATATCAGTTAATAGGCAATTGAAGCTATGAAAGGAATAACCAGAAAGACAAATGAATGGCCAAGAGGTAAAACAATTACTTAAAGGAAAATAATGGGTAATAGTAACCAAGATTCTGAGAACAGGAATAAAGCGTGTATCAGGAGGAGATGGATCTTAAAGGAAAGTGGTACCCTTCAACTTAATTAGAGGACTGTGAAAATGGACACTACCAGACAATATCAGATAGCTTTGCTGCTTTTTATGTGAATTAGGCAAAGCATTAAGAATAATCATGGAACATGCCTTGGTCTGTTTTTTTTTTTTTTTTTGAAGAATATGCACCATTGCTGGAGAAATACAATTTTGAGAAACTTCTCTGAATATAAACTCCTCAGATTTTTTTTTTAAGAGAAAAAAAAAAAAATCCTGAGAAACAAGAAATCATGCAGTTAACAGCAATTGGCCAGTGTGCCCTAACCTTCAACTCTGAAAGTATGATGAACTAATGTGGTTGATCTGTTAGTTGAAACAAATGTTCAAAAATGTTGGAACGGAAGCATATGAGACATGAGGGAGTGAATTGGTTCTCTGGCCAGCCAAAAAGTCCACTGATATTAGAGGATGGGCAATTCATTTAAAAACACAAGAATAAATAACCGATTTTACTATAAAAGTAAAAGAGATGGCATAAGACAAACAAACACTACTAGCTATTTATAACAGTTTCTTTTTTATTCTTACAAAGGGTTATATAGAAATCTTTTTGAAGATAAATTACAAATTATCTTTAAAACTCTAAAGAATAAAATAACTTAGATACAAAATTTGGATTCAGACCTTTACAGAAATACATACCAGTACAATTCTGTTTTTCATTCAGATAAATGATTTAAATATTTTAGGATAAGAATGATAACTTCTTCGGTTGCTTACAGAGTTAAAATTAAAGTATAATATAGGAATTTACCAAACCACTCTGTTCTTTAAAGAAAAAAACAGGTTAAGGATATATAAAAGCTTCTTATATATTAAGATATTTTTTTCTTAAATTTCTTCATGAGATAAGAATTAAATAACTGCTAGCATATTCAGAAACACAGCTGCCTTGGTATGGAAAAAATGTCTTTTGTTTTATCCTGATATTAACAGAGTTTGGAAAAGAAAGATAAACTCTTTCCTGAACTCTTTAGGTTGCTTTTCATATTAACTTTTCTTATGAATAATCAGCTAATCTTTGAAAACTTCCTTGTATTAAAAAAACCCTGGAAACTCATAATCAAATATCTTGGCTAATTAAACTTAGAAGTCATTTTGGGATTCGAGTGCTGAGGCTCCATTCTTTACGGTGTGTTTTTACGTGTTGTTTCTCATTTGTTGGATCCCTAGTAATATCCAGCTTTGTCTCTAGTATGTCCATAGGGAAAAACCTTTCTGGAATCCCAGCCAAAATCCACTACAGCTGCATTTCCATTTTAAGTACTAGAACTTACAACCTTGTAATGAACCTCCAGAATAGGCAACATTTCCTCTTTCTGTACTAAAAAACTAAAAAAAAAAAAAAAAAACCATTTCAGGCCATAGTTTATGGAGTGATGGAGAAGAATGAACCCACCAATAAATTAAAGCAAGATGCTAAAGGCAAAATTAAGTATTATGCATGTGTTAGTGATTTTAACAACAGAGTATGTCTAAGCATACATATACATACACATATATGTATAAATATGCCTGTATGTGTATATGCATATGTGCAGACAAACATGCCCTTCTTCAGTGCCACAGCTAAATTTGTTAGTTGTGAAAATGGAACTTCTGGTATCGCCATGCCCCCTAGCTCCACGCTAAAGTACTGTTCTAGTTTTGAATAATCGAATGGTTATTGCGTGTCTTCTTAAAGCTTTAGGATCTCTTAATAAACTCTTAATAACACTATATAGCACTTCAGATCATAGAATGCATCATACTGTGGGCATAAAATAAATTATAATTAACATAGAACATAAAACAGTGCCTTAAAACAGCCAGTCCACCTTCCTCTTCAGCTTCACCAGCAAGTGGGCTGGATACTGTAAACAAAAGACTTTGGAGGGAAGAGGGCATTTTGCTTTGAACTGTCAAAATTTAAAAGCAGAGAAATGCCTCAAATATTAAAAAACATGAAGTTGGCAATATAGTAATATCTATACTCCTGGTGAAAAAAAGTTTTGTTCTAAATTTTGTAAACCTGTGGGAGTTGCTTAATAAACAAGTTTTGAAAACTCAATTAGGTGAACAAATTAAGAGGAGGATTGCCTCATGGCAACCTGGATTAGAAATAAAAATTGTGGAAGAAGACAAGAAACAAAAATAGCAGAGCGTAGTTTATAGTTAACAGTTTTGAGGTTTGCAGGGATGTGCAATCATTTTCATAGCTTTGTTCTATGAAGAGACTAATTCTGAAGAGACCGACATATTCATTGGGCTTTTAAAATTTCTCTGAATATATGTCCACATGAAGTCCTTACCCTAAAGACTCATGCCTTTCTCATATGTATTCAGGGGAATATAATGTTCTTGGTAGAGGAAGAAATCTGTAAAATTCACCTGCCCAAAATAAAGGAATTATATTTTCAATTGTTTGACCACAGACCTCTGGAAGACTTTTAGCTTCAAGTGGTCTGTTGGTAGTGCCCTTTCAATAGAGGCTCCAGGGAAGTGCCAAGACCAGATTCACTTTCCCCCTTTTTTCTTTTAATCCCGGTGGGGCTCTGTGAATTTTTTTTTTCATAGCTGAACTAAAGTTGTGTCAACGGGAGACTTGCACCATAAAGACTGAAATGTTAAAGAAAGCTACAAGGAACAGCTTGGAGGCAAGGTTTCAAGCTTTGTCATCACGCTTGAAGAATTTTCTGTTTAATGTAATGTAATGCGGTATTCAATGGGGACACGTTTAATTGAGTTTTACACAACCCAGTTGGGAGTAGAGCTGCAAGGTAGGTGATGTCTAGGTTTTTAATCTTCCACTCCGGAGAGGCTTGTTGACGGAGAGGTTCTTTCTCTTTGCAAGAAAAAAAAAAGGAAGCATGAGAAATGATACATCCGTGGATAAAACCAATTGGCAACCCCCAAAGGAATGAGGGCGATAAGGCGAATCCAGCACTTGTAAGAAATAAAAGAATCCAACTGTTCATTTAAATGAGAAACAACACCCGCACGACGGAGGAGGCAGGGAGGCTGGGTGCAGGAATGGGAAGGAACCCAGACTGACAAATAGAAGCAGTGATACACGAGGAAGGAATTCTAGCAAACAGTCAGCAGCTTGTGAGGGGGATTACCAAGGAGATACTTGCTGATGTATATTTTTAAGGAAAATAAGAGGGAGAATGGGGCATTTTTACCTTGGGAACGATGAATAAGTAACAGAAATGAGTGCAGAGGGAGCTGCTATTACACAAGCAGCACTTAAAATAAATCATCATTTCTTCCTAAAGTCCTAACCTAACCCCTGCATCAACGTGGGTAAAAATAGCACAGGACCCTGTCAAAAAAGACAAAATAATACCTTATATATCAGCTCCGAGGTATTAAACTTTCTTAGCTTAGACAGCCCCTTTTCCTCCTTCTTTAGCAGCTAAGCAGGCAAAAGCACAAAGCAGCTGCAGCGCTCACAGATTGCATTTCTGTTTTGTCTCCATGACGCTAGGCCTAGTATGTAGCTCCATAGTTGGCCTGGGCAGAACCTTTTCAAAAAAATTTGCTTTAAATATTTATTACCAGTTTTCTGGGCCCCAGCCGAGGAGGACTACTAGATAAAGGATTATCTACTAATATAACAAATGCATCCTCTTAAAAGGGAATGTTAGGACTCTATCACCAGTGTTTTTTTCTGCTGAATCTTTTTGGACAGTCCATTTTGATGCTGTCCCTAATGGTGGTGGCTGGTGTCTAATGTGCCTGTGAGCCCCAGCCCAGTAGAAAAGAGCGCACTATGATAACATAGATTCCTTTGAATTCCTGTGCTCCACCTGCAGTGAGAGACAACACTCTTTTAAGAACGTTCTGCTATCTTCATCAGTGTTGGTGGCATGCAGATAACTAATGCATTGTTGCCTGTCACGATCCTTGCTAATTTAGAGCGGCTGACATGGTGCCTGGTATTTCACTCTTTGGAATATTATTGCCATGAGAAACCCTGCCTTTTCATCTTTTAAAATTAATTTGCTTGATTCAACACATATTTCTGGCACTAGGCACTGGGAATAATGTCGAGAATCATTTCAGGCCTGTTCTTGTCCTCATGGAGTGGACGATCTAGTGGGGAAAAATACAACATTCAGGCAATAAATATAACGTTTAAAGGTGATTGTGTCTGGAATATTGGTCGTAAAAATATGAAAGCAGTTTTTTTATTCATCGATTTGATCTAAGTGACCACTCAAATTATTCTGTATGAATCACTTTGCTCGTTACACATATTCATTCAGCAGGTATTTGTTATACACCTACTTTGTGTCATGTTTCATTCTAGGTGCTAGATATAGAAGAGTGACCAAATTATGAACATTTCTGTTCTCATATGGCTTACAGTCCAGCATGCTCTCATTTAGTTTTTATTGTAACATTAGAAAATGACCATTATTATGATGATTTCACCTAACAATGATAAAGCATCTTGAACTTCAAAGAGCACTTTTGCTTTCTAATCCAATGTGGGCATCAGTCAAATGAGAGAGATACTAATTCATTTTACACGAGAGAAATCTGAGGCATAGAAGGTGGGAGTAATTTTGCCAAGTTTCACAAAAAATTAAAATTGAATGTTTGGCTTTAATATAAGCCTCCTCATTCCCCACCCCCGTTTTTCCCCCTTGTTTTTATTGAGTTGTAGTTGATGTACAGTATTATGGTACAAAATAGTGAGTCACGATTTTCAAATATGACATTCCATTTATCGTTACTATGACATGTTGACTGTGTTCCCTGTGCTGCCTTGTGTATCCTTGTGGTTTACTTTATGTATAGTAGTTTGTTCCTCTTAGTACCCTACCCCATCCCTCTTCCCACTGGCAACCACTGGTTTGTTCTCTATCAGATCAGATCAGATCAGTCGCTCAGTCGTGTCCGACTCTTTGTGACCCCATGAATCGCAGCACGCCAGGCCTCCCTGTCCATCACCAACTCCCGGAGGTCACTCAGACTCACATCCATCGAGTCAGTGATGCCATCCAGCCATCTCATCCTCTGTCGTCCCCTTCTCCTCCTGCCCCCAATCCCTCCCAGCATCAGAGTCTTCTCCAATGAGCCACCATGAGGTGGCCAAAATACTGGAGTTTCAGCTTTAGCATCATTCCTTCCAAAGAAATCCCTTAATCCAATATCATTTTTGCTTTGCAGTGGACTTTGTGACTGTGATTTTTTTTTGTTGTTTCATTTTTGTTTCAAAAGTCTAGAACTGTGTTTTGACTTTTTTGGAAGGCGAAGGTAGCTATCAGAATTTGGAGGTCAGTTTGTCAAAATAAATGCACTCTCCTGAAATAACTGCTAATCCACCTGGGAGGGGATTCGCCTTGAAAACTGAATCAGGACCTAGTGCTGCTAATAGACAGCACAGCAGCTGAAGCCCATGGTTCTAGAAACTGCACGATCCTAATCTGACAAGGCCAGTTCTCAGTGATTTGAGTCTGCAGAGCACAAAGTGCTAGAAATTATTAGGATAATATAAGGCCAAAATCTACATAATAAAAAGAATTATTTAAATAAACTTGGTTATTACATTGATATAAAAATGATACCACAGTTGTATTTACTTTAAAACACCAACATTATAGTTTTATTATTTGCCACCTCTTACTAAGATAGGCCTTGAAAGTGAAAGTGAAGTCGCTCAGTCGTGTCTGACTCTTTGTGACCCCATGGACTGTAGCCTACCAGGCTCCTCTGTCCATGGGGTTTTCCAGGCAAGAATACTGGAGTGGGTTGCTATGTCCTCCTCTAGGGAGCTAAATATATCTAAAAGAAGGACTCATAACCATGCTGGGCACGTGAGTACTGGAGTGGATTGCCATTTCCTTCTCCAGGGGATCTTCCCAACCCAGGGATTGAACCCTGGTCTCCTGCATTGTAGACAAACGCTTTACCGTCTGAGCCACCAGGGAAGTAAGATAGGCCTTAGTTTTGATTAATTCATAATTTTAGATATGAAGCAATGACATATTTGCAATCTCCAGGGGTAGTTTAAAGATTCATCTATTTTTGTGAAGAATCAAGAGTAACCTATAAATGAGGCAATTCACTCAAATAAAGGTCTACAGAACACTCATTTTGGGGGTTGTTTTCTGGCATAGTGTCTACGTACACGAACTGCCTGAAATCTAAACAGCCTAGGTTCAAATCCTGACTCATTTTAGCTGTGAAGACTAAGGCAAGTTGCATAAATTCCCTGATTTCATTTTCTCAATATCAAATAGTGAGGGGGAACCCCTACCTTACGAGGTAATTTTGAGAATTAAAAGGCTTTGCTAAGTCTCTTCAGTCATGTCTGACTCTGTGACCCTATGGACTGTAGCCCACCAGGCTCCTCTGTCCACGGGGATTCTCCAGGCAAGAATACTGGAGTGGGTTGCCATGCCCTCCTCTAGGGAACTAAATATATCTAAAAGGACTTGTAACCGTGCTGGGCATGTGATAAATGTGACATTATTATGAATACATACTGTCTTAAATACGTTTCTGCATTTGTATGACATTTGAGGTCTAAATCATACATAACAAATCAATAATTTGAAGTTAAAGACATGTTGATGTGAATTTTATTGATAATTATTAAGATCTGGAGTTGGAATGATTTGAATCATCAATATTTGCATCAATAAACAATATTTAGGCTCAACAACCAATCCCTAGAACACATTTGAGTAGAAGCCCTGATTGAGAACATTGTCATTTCACATAACTGCCCATATGCTCTATTGTTTCCTATTCTTTTTTTAGAAAGAGAAGTTAATGAAGCACTTGAGTTTCTGATATAATCAAGAAAGTACTTGGAGAGCTGAACAGCAATTCAGTGCCTGGAGTCAAGGAAGGATAGCTAAGAGTCTTGACGGTTTTTGTCCTGTCTTAGCACACCCACTCCAAGCTTCCCATCGCAGTGAGATTGTATGAGTTTACCACCCAAAGCACCACATGCAAGATTCTGATATATATTCAACTCTTCCACTCTTTTCTTTTTCCGTGCCCCATACTTGAAAGCTCATAGTTTGAAAATCACTTTGGAGACTATGTATATTAATGTAGCTAGCTGGCTCCATCTGTGGGTCATGAAATAGACAGGCAGCTCTAAAACTGTGGTCCACCAACCACTGGTCCCAAGACAGTTTCCAGAAGACCATGGTGTCAAAACTATTTCCATAATATTACCGAGATGTTATTTTTGCTTTTTCCACTGTGTTGACATTTGCATTAATAGTGCAAAAGCAATGGTAAAACTTCCATGAATCGAGGTAGGCATTGGAACCAAACTGTCCTGGAAGTCATTGTGTTTTTGCCACAGTTGAAACAAGCAAACAAAAAGTGCTACTTAAGCGTGTTCTTGATGAAGCAGTGGAATTTAATTCTTTTATTAAATCTAAACTCTTTAGCATGTGCCTTTTTAATATTCTGTGAAACAAAATGGAAATACACATAAAGCATTTGTATTTAATATTGAAGTACTATAGTTGTCTCCAGAAAAAAGCACTTATGTATGATTGCTTGAATGAAAAGCAGAATTAACCACCTTTTTCCTAGAACACTATTTTTACTTGAAGAATGTCTGATAAACTATGTATTTAAATTGTAGAATTTGGCAGGTATTTTCTCGGAATAAATATTGCTTCCAAGGAAACAACTGAGAGTGTTTATTGCCAATGATAAATATCAAGCTTTCAAGCAAAAATTAGAATTTTGGAAATTTACAGTGTCTGCCACCGTGAACTTGACAGCATTCCAATACTTATCTGATGAGATTCCTTGTCATAGCCAGGAATGTGATTTTTTGATGTTACACAATGAAATGTGCCAACATATGGAAAATCTGCGTAACTCAGGAGACCAGTAATTCCAAAATAATAGATGTGCTGTGCTGTGCTTAGTTGCTTAGTCATGTCCAACTCTTTGCAACCCCAAGGACTGTAGCCTGCCAGGCTCCTCTGTCCATGGGGATTCTCTAGGCAAGGACAGTGGAGTGGATTGCCATGTCCTGCTCCTGCGGATCTTTCCAACCCAGGGTTCAAATCCAGGTCTCTTGCACTGCAGGCAGATTCTTTACCATCTGAGCCACTAGGGAAGCCCAAAATAATAGATCCATGATGCTAGTAAGTTATATACTGGTGAAAGATTCATGGAAAGTGCAGCATATATAGATGGACTTGAAGCAACAGAGCATGAAAAGCTGATTGACATGGTGTAGGATTCCACATTGCAACTTACCTTTAAGAAGATAACACTTGTTGAATTTTGGTGTACTATCAAAAAATTCCGAAATTATCTGAAAAGGTTACTAAAATATCACTCCCTTTCCCAACTATCTGTATCTGTGTGAGGCCAGATCTTCTTCATATATTTAAATAAGAACAACATAAGGCAGCAGACTGAATGCAGAAGCAGTTATGAGAATCCAGCTGTCTGCTCTTAAAGCCAGATATGGAGAAACTTGCAAAAATGTAATAGTGCTACTTCTCACTAGTTTTTTATTTTGAAAAATATAGTTTTTACTAAAAACACTTATTTTGCATTAAAATGGCCCATTTATTATTTGCTATTTTTAAATGGATAAATAAATATTTTGCACATTTTTAAGCTTTATTTCTATTGTGCCACATATCAATAGATAAAACCCACAAAGTCAAAATTCTTTGGGGTCTTTAAGTTTTATGAGTGTAATGGGTTCCTCAGACCAAAAAGTTTGAGAACCACTGAGACAGCTTACATCAGATAGACCCAAGGAAGGTTATTCACAGGCTGCCCGGTTCAGTCTTCTGGGCTCAGACCAACAGGCCATTGGCGTCTCTCTGACACACACACACACACACACACACACACACACACACACACCTTCCATAGCTGTTGCCAAATTGGGAAAATGCTCAGCCCAGCTTGTCCCTCACTACTCCTTCTGATCTTTACAAGCTTTTTACAAGCTGTCCTCTAATTCATTCAAAATAAAAGGATTTTTAAACATGTGCTGGCCTAATTTTAGATGAAAGTGAAATGTCAATTAAGGAGTCTAATTTAGCTCTAGCCACTAAATTAGCTTTTTCTACCTTGAAAAGCAGCAGACAGTGTGGGGCAGACATGGAAAACGATGACTGAACTGACATTTCACTATGCCAGTACTGCTGACCTGCATTTTCTTGCAACAGGGAAAAGTACTTCAAGCAATAGAATTATCCTTTCCTTAAGAAAAAAAAAAAAAGTGGGGTATCTTCTTTGTTCACATATTCTATTTATAACTGTTCCTTTTTTTCAGAATTATAAGAATTGCTCATGATGGAAACCATAATTATAAAAGTAACTGAATTTGGACCTTACTAGGTTTTAAAAGTACAGATGAAGTCTTACGGGCATTTCATCAAACCAAGTATATTGTATATAATTATGTATACTTCTCTGTAAAAATAGATCATTTCCTCTTCTCTCATCCCCAAATATTGCACTACTGTGATATCATGACTGTAGCATTACTCATGATATTGAAACGAAATTAGTTTCTTGACTAGGCTCTAAAAGGATGAAAATCGCTTTTTTGAATTCCACATACCTAGTAGGGTCTAGAAGATCAATCAATATTTTTCATTTTTAATAAATGAGTGAATTTGTCAGTCGATAGAAAACATAGTTGATTGTCAGTGTGAAAGAGAATTATTTAAATATTTCACTTTTTATACCCATTTTTCTAAAAACTTGAGAACCATATTTGAAAAGTTTTGGTACTATAAGGATAGAAGGGAAAGAATAATTAATTCTATAAATATATACTCTTTTTACAGTTACTGCATTGCAAGTAAATGTTATATTCAATTTCTAGGAAATCTTAAGAGAGTGTTAGTGAAAATAGACCCATGGAAAAAAATACAGTACTCTCTCCGGCCTAGACAATCTCTAGTAAATACACACATGCTGCTGCTGTTGCTGCTAAGTTGCTTCAGTTGTATCGGACTCTGTGCGACCCCATAGACAGCAGCCCACCAGGCTCTGCCATCCCTGGGATTCTCCACGCAAGAACACTGGAGTGGGTTGCCATTTCCTTCTCCAATGCATAAAAGTGAAAAGTGAAAGTGAAGTCACTCAGTCGTGTCCGACTCTTAGCGATCCCATGGACTAGAGCCCACCAGGCTCCTCCATCCATGGGATTTTCCAGGCAAGAGTACTGGAGTGGGATGCCATTGCCTTCTCCAAAGGTAGAAGGTTTATTACTTCTTAGTAATTCAATATCTTACTGTTAGAATTGTGAAATAGGCTACCTTTAAAATTCTTTGTATTATAGATTTTGAAACCATACCAGCTTAAGATTGTCTTTATTTCTTCAGTGGGTAATTATTTCAGTTATTGTATTTTAAAAGTTATTTCAGTTGGTATTGATATTGGTAGTAGATTGATAGCAATAGCTATCTTTATGAAACTTTTTTAATATCTGATTATGCTACTAATGTATGGATAGTCCAAAATGTCCTTAGCTATAACCTTAATATTGAATATACTGTTTATTTTCCATTCAGTTCAGTTCAGTCACTCAGTCGTGTCCAACTCTTTGCGACCCCATGAATCGCAGCACGCCAGGCTTCCCGTCCATCACCATCTCCTGGAGTTCACTCAGACACACGTCCATCAAGTCAGTGATGCTATCCAGCCATCTCATCCTCTGTCGTCCCCTTCTCCTCCTGCCCCCAACCCCTCCCAGCATCAGAGTCTTTTCCAATGAGTCAGCTCTTCACATGAGGTGGCCAAAGTACTGGAGTTTCAGCTTTAGCATCATTTCTTTCAAAGAATACCCAGGGCTGATCTCCTTTACTTTAGTATAACTGACAAACTGAACATGTTTGTATAAATTTGTGTTTCTTGTGGTTATTCATTTCCTTAAAATAGCAAACTATTAATGGGAATAGAAATAGTGTCTCAAGGGTGAGTATTTTTAAACATCTTGTTGCATGTATTTTACCATGTATTGGGGATATCAGGACATATTTCATGACAATTACATTCTCTTTCCCTTCAGAGATTTAAGTATCATGGATGCTTTTGAATCTTTGATATTGAAGTAGATTAAAATGATGAGCTCAATATTTTTTATCCAAATGAAATATTTTTATATTCATTTTGTGTTTCTTTTTGTATATAATCTATTAGCAATAAATATATTGTTTTACTCTGCAATCCTCATATTTTTGACTATTTAAAGTTTTTCCTTTTGAGGGATGTCAAATTTATAGTTTATTCCATTTGCAGTGCTTCCTGTAAATCTTGGAAAGACCATTCACATTTGGGATGAAAGAAATCATTCAACATTTTCTTTTATTTTCAATGTCTTTATTTTAAATCACCATATCCCTTTAATATGTAACAATATGTACAATACACTTGCCAAATCTGTTAGGTTTCTTACTATGTGTCAAGACAGTTTTTCTCAGTATTTTACATATCTATCGATTTAATCCTCTCAAAAACCCTATGGCAACAGGCACTATCATTATCTCTGAGAAAACTAAAGCCCAGAGAGACTAAGTAACTTGCACAGAGCGAATTTAGAGTTGGAAGCAAAGTAGTCATCTCTTAATCTCTGTGTTATAATGTTCCTCTAACTGATTTTTAACTTTATTCTACCTTATATTTATGCCAGTGAATGGTTTAAAGTGACTATCTAAATAAGGTTATTTTGCAGAAGAATGAGATGTTCCTTAAACCAGTTTCTATGCATTCGAGATTCCTTTTAGAATACTTATTCTGTCTTACCTATGTCTTTCCTTATTACTATATCACATTGATTTGATTTTGTACCATAATTATATGTTTTAAAATACTACCTTGTATTACGCTTTTTCAAAATTATTTTGGATATTTTTATCTTTTTATTTTACCAGAAGTAATTTTCTTTTTCCCAAAAAAGTACTGATGGGATTTAAAAATTGAACTACATTTATAAATCAGTTTGAAAGCAAATTGTCATTTAAACATTTCCTCCATTTTAATTCTTTCTTCATATTAGTAAATTCTTATTTCTGTCACTATGTTGCTTCATACTGGTCTTGTTTTATATGTATTTATTTATATTCCTTGCTAAAATATTCCCATATAGTCAGCAGTTTTGCTGTTATTGTGAAAGAAATTCTGTAGCAGTTATATTTTTCTCTATTAATAATACTTGAGTGTTGTTGACTTTTAAGGGCTTCCCAGGTGGCTCAGTGGTAAAGAATTTGCATGCCAGTGCAAGAGACGCAGAAGACATGGGTTCAACCCCTGTATCAGAAAGATCCTTTGGAGTAGGAAATGGCATCTCCAGTATTCTTGCCTGGAAAACTCCATGGACAGAGGAGAGTCACAGGCTATAGTCCATGGGGTTGCAACCAGTGAGACACAGCTTACCAACTGAACATGCCTGCATGCACATTGACCTTTAAAGTAATTTTTGTCTGATATTAATAATTCTCTAATTTCTAATCTGTAAACAGTAACTTTTTGTCACCTTTCTCATGGCTCTACAATTATTATTCTTATATCCTACCTTATTACATTGGCTGCAATTTCTAGAAAACGTTGAATAATATTGCAAATTTCCAAGCATTTAAAAAACAATTTAAATGAAACTATAAAATTAGAGGCATGTGCTATGGGATTAATTTTACATATTTGTTCCACCTACACCTGCATTTCAAGGGGAAATAGATTAGCCAAGCAATGCATGGACATTGGTTTTCCTGTTATCAAATTGGTCTAGCCAAGATACATTTTTCAGGAAAAACTGCCATGCATTTCATGTACTCCACTGAAGCAGAGGGAGTTATTTTTAAACTCTGATAGCCAACAGCCAGATAGTAGAAATAACAGTGAAGAGATTGTTGACAGTTTCTCTGGAATGAAACTTTGCTTGCTATTCCTAAATTTATCTTATTCTAGCTACTATTTCACTGTACAAATCCCAACAAAAGAGGGATTAGGAAAGGGAAAATTTGTGCCAGGGATGAACTTATAGAGATTTCCAAATTTCTCCTTCTATTTTTTCAAATAGCATGCAATTTTATCCTTTTAAACTAAAAATGTTTAATTATATGCCATGTCTAAAATTCATTAATAATCCAGTCTCTTTATTTTTTGTTTAAAAAAAAACATTTCATAGCAATCCCCAACAAAGATTGATTTCTTAGTAAACAAATAATTAAATTGAAAATGAAATCTACACAGAGATATTCTCTTCAACGTCATAGTCAACAGGCCCTTACTATATTTTAGATTATTTATGCTGGCATGACTTTCACGTAAAATTCTGATATGTTCAAATAATCTAATATAAATGTTTATGAGGACTCTGAGAGTCACTGTATCTGTGACAACGTATTTGAATGCCTCTGTTACTGCTTTCTAAGCCAAAAGAAGAAAATGCAGTTCAATCCAGGTTTCTTTCTTTGTTAAAATAACTGTAAGTTAGTCTTCACAGGATACGCTCTTGGAAAACTAGTACATGACAAAACTGAAACAATATTAAGAAGACAGACATATTTTATACATATCAGTGTTCAGGGTCCGGATCTACCACTAGCTAGCTATATGACATTGAACACGTTATTTAATTCTTCTTAGGCTTTGCTTTCTTCATATGTCACATTATTATGAGATGGTATTATTTTCTGGTTCCATATATGTCTGTTGCCATAATGATGATGATGATGATGTTTATTTGAAAGTGGTCTTAAATCTGACTCTCTTACAGAGTTTATGAGTTATGTTTCATGATCTTTATATTTTTATGTAAATATTATACAAATCTCTTCTGTAGAGACTTATCATCAATGCAACAATCACCTAATTCAAACCAAACAAGTCACTAAAAGGCATGATATTATAGAGAAAGTACAGAATCATAGGTCTGGAGATCAAAGTGTTGGACCTGAATTTGCTGCATCCCAAATGTTCCAACCTCAGTTTCTACACTTGTCAAAAGGAAACATTTGTCTTTCCTATCTTCATGATTTGAAAAGATCAACAGAAATAACACATGAAACATAAGATTTGAATATGTTTTTCAAAATAGCGCATGGAAATTGAAATCAATTTCTTGATATTGTACAAGCAACTAAGCATTTTAAGGCCTGATTCAAGTGAAAACAAATGTAAAATTTATGTATTATATATTACTGGTTTTTTTTTTTTAATTTTGTGAAGCTGACCAACTTTAAGCAACATTGTTTTATAATTTTATCATTCAGAATTCTGACTGATAAAATTGGACTTCAGAAAAATATCACCAGGTGTTAATTCCTTTGATAAGTACAAATCTTCATTTCATGAGTTGGCAAAGTCCTGCTGAAATTAAATGATTCAGTATATACATTGCTATGTTTACTTTTCTATCGAAGTATATTATTCGTTTCTTTGTATAAGACGTGCCAATTTATTATATAATTGAACCAATCTTTCATCATTAAGAGAATGGTGAACACTCTTACCTAGGTTCATAAAGATATTTGTGCTCCTAAAAAGCTCCTTCATTAATATTTTAAAAAATTTTTTTCTTATTTTTTGTTAAAGAAAACTACACTGATTTATATTACATTATACATTATTCTCAAAGAGAATTTATTTAGGGTGAGAGATAGCATTCCCTTAACTGAAAGCTACTTTTTTTTCTCAGGTTTATTCCATTCCTGTTAATGAAATGTGTGATGACTCTTATGTCAGGGAATTAATGATACTCAGTAAGTAAAGAATGGAAACCTGGGTAGATGAATTATGCCTGTTCTTCAGTTCTTTTCAAAGAGGAAAATTGAAAGATCCCATAGCATCATACTTATTATGATATTAAAACTATGGGAATTTCATCAGATAAAAGAAATGTTAAATGAAATCCTGTGTCTAAACACTCATGTCAAGAAAGGCAATTTTAGCTATGCAGTGGTGTAGCATTTTGTTTTTTCTGCAATAAAGCCATCAGATCAATAAAAAATTATGTAGCAGATTATTATTACACTGTGCTCACCATAGCTCTAATCGTAAATAATACAGCAGTTATCCTGGTTATATTAATTATAATTAGAATGCAGATAATGCAGACGGTCTTTTATTACTAGAGCCAAATCAATTTTCCAGTGTTATTCAATGCAAGGTCACACAAAGTTGTGGGAGCTTTTAGACTTCTTATGAAATGGCCTGCCTGCCTGTGTGAGAGAGGCTTTGGCTCAGCTGTGCAAGACACATTGACTGGGAAGATCATTGAAATAATTACAGCTATGAACCCTTGCCTATGATGGCAGAATTTCATTTTATAAAGTAAGCATAGCTGTAATCCAACCTCCTTTATGGTAGGAAGCCTCATAAATCTTTCAGAAGAGACCAAGTCTTGTGTTTAGTGGCAAAGAAGAAATCAAAATGGATTTGTTTGCATGGTTCATTTCTCCTCATTGCCTATTTGTTCCATACCTTGGCATTCATATTTTTTAAAGACAATTCCATATGTAATCATCTTGTAATGATAGAGGGAAACCACAGAACAACAAACTAATAGAAAAACATGAGGTGTTCAGTGTTGGTAGACAGCGTATAGGCAGATTCTACATTCTGTCATATGAGGATTTTTATGATCCTAGGGCTTGGTTGCTCAAGAAGGCACAAAATGGGGAGAAACAAGAGATTCAGACAGAGTTTAAGTTCAGAAGAAATCATTTTACAGATGTCTTTACTGTGGTCAAGGGGACATAGATTTAGGCCCCGAAGTCTATGAAATCAGAAAGTGTGCTACAGAATTAACTCACATATCAAGGCACCAGAAAGGGGAGGCATCGTAATTCTGAGACCTCTGATTGAACAAATGTAATGGTGTTGGATTAGAAGCCTGTGCGTTACTGAGATTTCCCACTTAAACTCTCTCAGATGGTGGAGCCAAGGTCTGACCAGGTCATAAACAAATGAAATCAGCTGGATAACACATGGAGAGTACTGGACTGGGAGTGAGGTAATATAACTGGTAGGGAATGTGATAAAATATAAGTTGGAAAATTCATGATTGGCATAAAGACATTGATGTGCACAAAATATTTCATCACTAATTTAATGTATCTTTGGGAAGAGGATGGCCCACAGCCTGTCAATGTTTGACCTCTAGCTAGAAAGCCACATGTGTTCTATTGGTAGTTTGGGAAACATGCATGCATCTATCTCTTCTGAGGATTTGATAAAGCCATTAGTGTTAACAGAAGTAATAGTTACAAAGATAGGAAATGAGGACAGCATTTTGGACAGCAGAGTCTAGAAGCTATAACCATAAAGGGAACCAGACTGAGAGTCAGAAGTCCACTGGTGAGCAAAGAGAAGTAGGCATGTGAATAAAGATGCAGCTTGAATTATGCAGAGGGCCCCATTTGAAGTCTTGGGCTAAAGCACCAGCATCAGTGAACTGATTCCTTAAAGGCTGGAGCAGCAGGTTGAGCAATGATCTCTGACTCTCTGTAAGGAAGGAAGGGCAACTTCAGCCCTTGGAGTTTCAGATCCTGTGGATAAATGTGTGTGTGTGCATGCTCAGTTGTGGTTGACTCTGCGGCCACAAGGATTGTAGACCGCCAGGCTCCTCTATCCATGGAATTCTCCAGGCAAGAATACTGGTGTGGGTGTCATTTCCTTCTTTAGGGGAGTTTCCTGACCCAGGGATCGAACCTGTATCTTTTGCATCTCCTGCATTGGCAGGTGGATTCTTTACCACTGCACCACCTGGGAAACCCTTGAGGTGTAAGTAAATAAATGGCCATGTTTTAGAGTTAGAGATTGGCATAAGGAGGATGCTTTAAATGTCCATCTTTAGATATCACAGCATAAAAGTAGAAAGTAATTTAAAAATTACTGGGCTACCATTTATTAAACTTATTAATTGGACGCTCTCTTGTAGAAACTACATGTTCAGACAGAGTTTAAGTTTTTCCTTTTTCTTATTCATCACAGTCTTCAAAAAACTAGATATTATTACTACCTCAATTTTATAGATATGAAAACTGGGGCTTTCTGAAGTCAAACAGCAAAAAATGAGCTAGGATTCAAACATAGGTTTTTCTGTGCCTTGAGATCCCAGCTCTTAACCATTAAACTCTATTGCTTCCAAGCTAGCAAAATTTATAGAGATCCAAAGTACAGGGCAAAAGCAATTGCATCTTTTAAGACCTAGTTACTATGTTCATCTAGGTACTGTGTTTTCTCAGAATCTGAGACCAAGTAAAGAGAAGGTCTCTGCTGCTTTTAAATGAGCAGCAGCCATATGTGGTCTTCTGATTGAACAATCATCCTAACCATTTTAACCATAAGTGAAAGTGAAAGTCGCTCAATCGTGTCTGACTCTTTGCGACCCCACGGACTGTAGTCCATGGAATTCTCCAGGCCAAAATACGGGAGTGGGTAGCCTTTCCCTTCTCCAGGAGATCTTCACAACCCAGGGATCAAACCCAGATCTCTTGCATTGCAGGCAGATTCTTTACAGCCGAGCCACAAGGAAAGCCCATTTTAACCATAACGTAGTATCATAGTTCTACTCTGTAATACATTTACATATTTAAAGCCACCAAGCTTTAAGAAGTGCTTTTAAACTACTTAGAGACTTTGGCAAATAGTTTTTTAAAATAAATATTAATACCAGTCTTTCTCAAACTCTCCCCAAAATTTGAACTAAAAACGTCTAAACTCATGAGGCCAATATTATCCTAATACCCAAACTGAAAAAAGGCACAGCTAGAAGGAAAACTACGGGCCAATAACCCTGATGAATATAGATGTAAAAATTCTCAGTATTAGCAACACATTAAAAGAATTATTCACCATGATCAAGTGGGATTTACTCTTGAGATGCAGAGATAGCTGAAAATAGGCCAGTCCATCAATGAGATGATATATCATATTAATAGAATGAAAGAAAAGAAGCATCTGATATCTCAAATTTTGCAAAAAAAATGCATTTGATAAAATTCAAATTCCATTTACAGTAAAACTCTTAACAAATTAAATGTAGGAGGAAAACATCTCAACATAATTAAAGCCCACAGCTATCACGATGGTGAACGGTTAAAAGCTTTAATCCTCTAAGATGAGGAACAAGACAAAAGTGTCCACTCTCACCACTCCTATTCAACATAATACTAGAAGTACTAGCTAGAGTTCAGACAAGAAAAAGAAATCAGTATTTGAAAGGAAGAAGTAAAATTGTCTCTATCTGCAGATGACCTGATTTTATATATGTTGTCGTTTTTCGGTCACAAAGTTATGCCTGACTCTTTCCAATCCTTGGACTGCAGCATGCCAGACTTCTCTGCCCTTTACTGTCTCCCAGAGTTTGCTCAAACTCATGTCCATTGAATCAGTGACACCATCCAACAATCTCATCCTCTGTTGCTCCCTTCTCCTTCTGCCCTCCATCTTTCCTAGCATCAGGATCTTTTCCATTGCGTCAGCTCTTCACATCAGGTGGCCAAAGTACTGGGACTTTAGCTTCAGCATCAGTCTTTCCAATGAATATTCAGAGTTGATTTCCTTTAGGACTGGCTGGTTTGGTCTCTTTGCTGTCCAAGAGACTCTTAAGAATCTTATCCAGCACCACAGTTTGAAAGCATCAGTTCTTTGGCTCTCAGCCTTCTCTATGGTCCAAGTCTCATATCCATACATACGTACTGGAAAAACAATAGCTTTGATTATATGTTCCTTTGTCAACACAGTGATGTCTCTGCTTTTTAATACACTATCTAGACTTTTCATAGCTTTCCTTCTGAGAAGCAAGTGTCATAATTTCATAGCTCCAGTAATCATCCTCAGTGATTTTGGAGCCCAAGAAAAGGAAATCTGTCACTGTTTGCACTTTTTCCTCATCTATTTGCCATGAAGTGATGGGGCCAGATGCCATGATCTTAGCTTTTTAAATGCTAAGTTTTAAGCCAGCTTTTTCACACTCCTCTTTTACTCTCATCAAGAGGCTTATTTCTTCTTCACTTTCTGCCATTAGAGTGATATCATCTGCATATCTGAGGTTTCTCTTGGCAGTCTTGATTCCAGATTGTGATTATCCAGCCTGGCATTTCACATGATGTACTCTGCATATAAGTTAAATAAGCAGAGTGACAATATACAGCCCTGTCAATTTTGAACTCCTTTCCCAATTTTGAACCAGTCCATTGTTCCATGTAAGATTCTAACTGTTGCTTCTTGACCCGCATACAGGTTTCTCAGGGGCAAGTGAGGTAATCTGGCATTCCCATCTCTTTAAGAGTTTTCCACAGTTGGTTGTGATACACACAACCAAAGACTTCAGCGCAGTCAGTGAAGCAGAAGTAGATGTTTTTTCTAGAATTCCCTTGCTCTCTCTGTGATCCAGCAAATGTTAGCAATTTGATCTCTGGTTCCTCTGCCTTTTCTAAATCCAGCTTCTACGTCTGGAAGTTCTTGGTTCACATACTGCTGAAGCCTGGCTTGGAGAATTTTGAGCATTATCTTACTCGTATGTGAAATGAGTGCAATTGTATGGTAGTTTGAACATTCTTTGGCATAGCTTCTCTGAGATTGGAATGAAAGCTGATCTTTTCCAGTCCTGTGACCACTGCTGAGTTTTCCAAATTTGCTGACATATTGAGTGCAGGACTTTAACAGCATCATCTTTTAGGATTTGAAATAGCTCAGCTGAAATTCCATCACCTCCACTAGCTTTGTTCATACTAATGCTTCCTAAGGCCCACTTGACTTCATACTCCAGGATGTCTGGCTATAGATGAGTGACCACACCACTGCGATTATCAGGGTGTTAAGACCTTTTTTGTATAGTTCTGTGTTTGTGCCACCTCTTCTTAATCTCTTGTGCTTCTATTAGATCCTTACCTTCTGGCCTTTTTCATGCCCATCCTTCCCTTGATATCTCCAGTTGGGCTTCCCTGGCTGCTCAGAGGGTAAAGAATCCAAACACAATACAGGAGACCTGGGTTTGGTCTCTGGGTCGGGAAGATCCCCTGGTGAAGGGAATAGCTACCCACTCCAATATTCTTGCCTGGAGAATTCCATGGAGAGAGGAACCTGGTAGGCTATAGTCCATGTGGTTGCAAGGAGTCAGACACAACTGAGATTTTATGTATAGGAAAGCCTAAAGACTCAGCCAAAAAACTGTTAATCAATGAATTCAGTAAAGCTGCAGGATACCAAATTAACGTGCAAAAATCAGTAGCATTTCTATACACTAACAACCAGTTTTCTGAAAAATAAAGAAATTGATTCCGTTTATTATAGCATCAAAGCCATAGTATGCATTGGAATCAATTTAACTAAGAAGGTGAAAGATCTCTACTTTGAAAATTATAAGATGTTGATAAAAGATATTGAACAAGATATAAGTAAATGGAAAAGTATCCCATATTCATGGATTGGAATAATAATAATAGATAGCAAATGCTGGTGTGCATGTGGAGAAAAGGGAACCCCTTGTGCACTGTTGATAGGATTGTAAATTGGCACAGCCACCATGGTAAACAGTATGGAGGATCCTCAAAACACTAAAAATAGAACCTCCATATGCTCTACCAATTTCATAGGAAATGAAAACACTAATTTTAAAAGATAAGTGTTGACACCCACATGTCAATAACAACTTTATTTGCAATGGCCAAGACGTGGAAGCAACCTAAGTGTCCATCTATGGATAAATGGGTAAAGAATACATATGTATATACATAAGAAGTGAGGAAATCCTATCATATATGACAACATGGATCGACCTTGAAGGCATTATGCTAAGTAAAATGTACATGAAATATTAAAAAGTAAAGCAAACTTACAGAAAAGGAGACCAGACTTCTGGTTACCAGAAGTCAAGGTTGGTAGGAGAGGCAATGGAGGAAGGTGGCCAAAAGGTACAAATATAAGATACATAAGTACTAAGGACATAATTAATGTGCAACATGATGACTTTAGCTCACCCTGCTGTATGACATGTAGGCAAGCCAGTAAGAGAGTGAAATATAAGAGTTCTCATCACAAGGAAACTTTTTTTTCCCCTTTTTTCCTTTCTTTTCTTTTGATTGTGTCTATGTAAGGAGATGGACATTTGTTGAACCTATTCTGGTAATCATTTCACAGTCTATGTAAATCAGACTATCATGTTGTTGTACACCTTAAACTTGTACAATAATGTACATTTATGTGTTCTCAATAATGCTGGAAAAAAATAAATTTTAATAACATATTTGCCAAAGTACAAAAAGTAGTATTTTCAGCACATTTCTACTTACATCATTATATCCGATTTTGCTCTTCCTTTTACATAAGTGGATATATAATTTATTATAGTAAATCAATCTCAAATGTTAACAAAATAAGATATGGAGGTACCTGTGTGATAGTCACAAATGAATTAGCTGTCAGAGTTCATATCCATTATCTCTGGTTAATGAGAAAAAATATATACATAGATAGCATATTATTGAAATATGAAATACACATAAAAAATTAAATACAACTATAAAAATATATTGCTTTACTATAAGTAAAGGATGCCACATCAACACCAAAAAAGAAAAAAATGAATTGTGAGGGATAACCCAAGATGCTAAGGAAAGTTCCGTGCTTAATTATAAAAAAACTCATTTGCAGTACTGAAATTTGCTTCATTTTCAAAAATGTCTATAAAACTTTTCTTTCTGCCCCTAAAGCTTCAGTTTTATTCAAAGACGTGGAAAAGAAATTGGAGTTCTTAACTCTTCTGAACTGAAGCACAGATACCTCATACTGGACGGTTTTAACATAGCATTTCTTTCACCTGTTTTGTCAAAGAAGTAAATTGGAAAAATGTGCATGGAAAAATAGACTTTTGAGCATGTTTTGATATTTGAAAATAAATACATTTTAATATTTAAGAGCAATATTTAATATATAAAAGCAGTATTTAATATATAAGAGCCATACAAATCTAGCTACATGGAGACAAACCAATGAAAAGTGGAATCAAGAAAATGAATTTCATAAATTAAAAATAAAGGGAAATCAGATGTTTTATTATCAAGTTGAAACAGAGACTACCTGAAGCTGATTGACTTTTGTGAATGAAATTTGAAACTTGTGAAAGTGTCTAAAAGATATATAAAAATGTTAACAAATTTGAGTATAATTACTGCAGATTTACTTCTAAAATCTGAAAACTTATTATTAAAGAGGATAAAAGGAACCATAAAGTATTATATTTTAAATGCAGAAAATATATTAAAGGTGTTTTTTAGTCAAGGTATTTTAAATATTTCACACTGAGTCCCTACGAAAAGAAAAACACAGCTTAAAGCAAATATGTTTCCATAAGACTTCAAGGGCAATTATTTTCTAATTTACACTATCTTTAAAATTTTTTGTTTGAAAATGTATTTTTTGTTCTACTCTGAAAATGTCTTTAAGATGAAAGCAATTCTTAACATAGTGCTTACTAAAGACTATAATAAATGCTATGCTGTAAGTGCTTTGCAAATGTTAATTTTTTTAATCCTTACAACAACTGCCACAGCTGTGTAAATGATAGATACTATTATCTTTATTTTTTTTTTTTTTTGATCAAGAATCTCTTTTATTGATTATCAGAAACATTACAAACATCTAGTATGAACAAATTGTAACATGATAGTGTTTAGTTTGAACAATTAATACATTTCAGATATAATATTATACATATTTCAATGCTATTCTCCCCAATCATCTCACCCTCTCCCGGTCCCAGAGTCCAAAAGTCTGGTCTATACATCAGTGTCTCTTTTGTTGTCTCGTAAATAGGGTTATTTTTTTACCATCTTTCTAAATTCCATATATATGCGTTAGTATACTGTATTTGTGTTTTTGTTTCTGGCTTACTTCACTCTGTATAATAGGCTCCAGTTCCATCCACCTCCTTAGAACTGATTCAAATGTATTCTTTTTAATGGCTGAGTAATACTCCATTGTGTATATGTACCACAGCTTGCTTATCCATTCATCTGTGGATGGACATCTAGGTTGCTTCCACGTTCTGGCTATTGCAAACAGTGCTGCTATGAACATTGGGGTACAGGTGTCTCTTTCAATTCTGGTTTTCTCAGTGTATATGCCCAGCAGTGGGATTGCTGGATCATAAGGCAGTTCTATTCGCAGTTTTTTGAGGAATCTCCATACTGTTCTCCAAAGTGGCTGTACTAGTTTGCATTCCCACCAACAGTGCAAGAGGGTTCCCTTCTCTCCGCACCCTCTCCAGCATTTATTGCTTGTAGACTTTTGGATAGCAGCCATTCTGATTGGCGTGAAATGGTATCTCATAGTGGTTTTGATTTGCATTTCTCTGATAATGAGTGATGTTGAGCATCTTTTCATGTGTTTGTTAGCCATCTGTATGTCTTCTTTGGAGAAATGTCTATTGAGTTCTTTGGCCCATTTTTTGATTGGGTCATTTATTTTTCTGGAATTGAGCTGTAGAAGTTGCTTGTATATTTTTGAGATTAGTTGTTTGTCAGTTGCTTCATTTGCTATTATTTTCTCCCATTCTGAAGGCTGTCTTTTCACCTTGCTTATAGTTTCCTTTGTTGTGCAGAAGCTTTTTAAGTTTGATTAGGTCCCATTTGTTCATTTTTGATTTTATTTCCAATATTCTGAGAGGTGGGTCATAGAGGATCCTGCTGTGATGTAAGTCAGAGAGTGTTTTGCCTATGTTTTCCTCTAGGAGTTTTATGGTTTCTGGTCTTACATTTAGCTCTTTAATCCATTTTGAGTTTATTTTTGTGTATGGTGTTAGAAAGTGTTCTAGTTTCATTCTTTTACAAGTGTTTGACCAGTTTTCCCAGCACCACTTGTTAAAGAGATTGTCTTTAATCCATTGTATATTCTTGCCTCCTTTGTCAAAGATAAGGTGACCATATGTGCGTGGATTTATCTCTGGGCTTTCTATTTTGTTCCATTGATCTATATTTCTGTCCTTGTGCCAGTACCATACTGTCTTGATGACTGTGGCTTTGTAGTAGAGCCTGAAGTCAGGCAGGTTAATTCCTCCAGTTCCGTTCTTCTTTCTCAAGATAGCTTTGGCTATTCGAGGTTTTTTGTATTTCCATACAAATTGAGAAATTATTTGTTCTAGCTCTGTGAAGAATACCGTTGGTAGCTTGATGGGGATTGCATTGAATCTATAAATTGCTTTGGGTAGTATATTCATTTTCACTATATTGATTCTACCAATCCATGAACATGATATATTTCTCCATCTATTAGTGTCCTCTTTGATTTCTTTCACCAGTGTTTTATAGTTTTCTATATATAGGTCTTTAGATTCTTTAGGAAGATATATTCCTAAGTATTTTATTGTTTTCATTGCAATGGTGAATGGAATTGTTTCCTTAATTTCTCTTTCTATTTTCTCGTTATTAGTGTACAGGAATGCAAGGGATTTCTGTGTGTTAATTTTATATCCTGCAACTTTACCATATTCATTGATCAGTTCTAGTAATTTTCTGGTGGAATCTTTAGGGTTTTCTACGTAGAGGATCATGTCATCTGCAAATAGTGAGAGTTTTACTTCTTCTTTTCCAATTTGGATTCCTTTTATTTCTTTTTCTGCTCTGATTGCTGTGGCCAAAACTTCCAAAACTATGTTGAATAGTAATGGTGAAAGTGGGCATCCTTGTCTTGTTCCTGACTTTAGAGGAAATGCTTTCAATTTTTCACCATTGAGGATAATGTTTGCTGTGGGCTTGTCATATATAGCTTTTATTATGTTGAGGTATGTTCCTTCTATTCCTGCTTTCTGGAGAGTTTTTATCATAAATGGATGTTGAACTTTGTCAAAGGCTTTCTCTGCATCTATTGAGATAATCATATGGTTTTTATTCTTCAGTTTGTTAATGTGGTGTATTACGTTGATTGATTTGCGGATATTGAAGAATCCTTGCATTCCTGGGATAAAGCCCACTTGGTCATGATGTATGATCTTTTTAATGTGTTGTTGGATTCTGATTGCTAGAATTTTGTTAAGGATTTTTGCATCTATGTTCATCAGTGATATTGGCCTGTAGTTTTCTTTTTTTGTGGGATCTTTGTCAGGTTTTGGTATTAGGGTGATGGTGGCCTCATAGAATGAGTTTGGAAGTTTGCCTTCTTCTGCAATTTTCTGGAACAGTTTGAGTAGGATAGGTGTTAGCTCTTCTCTAAATTTTTGGTAGAATTCAGCTGTGAAGCCGTCTGGACCTGGGCTTTTGTTTGCTGGAAGATTTCTGATTACAGTTTCAATTTCTGTGCTTGTGATGGGTCTGTTAAGATTTTCTATTTCTTCCTGATCCAGTTTCGGGAAGTTGTACTTTTCTAAGAATTTGTCCATTTCTTCCACATTGTCCATTTTATTGCCATATAATTGCTGATAGTAGTCTCTTATGATCCTTTGTATTTCTGTGCTGTCTGTTGTGATCTCTCCATTTTCATTTCTAATTTTATTGATTTGATTTTTCTCCCTTTGTTTCTTGATGAGTCTGGCTAGTGGTTTGTCAATTTTATTTACCCTTTCAAAGAACCAGCTTTTGGCTTTGTTGATTTTTGCTATGGTTTCTTTTGTTTCTTTTGCATTTATTTCTGCCCTAATTTTTAGGATTTCTTTCCTTCTACTAACCTTGGGGTGCTTCATTTCTTCCTTTTCCAGTTGCTTTAGGTGTAGAGTTAGGTTATTTATTTGGCTTTTTTCTTGTTTCTTGAGGTATGCCTGTATTGCTATGAACTTTCCCCTTAGGACTGCTTTTACAGTGTCCCACAGGTTTTGGGTTGTAGTGTTTTCATTTTCATTCGTTTCTATGCAGAATTTGATTTCTTTTTTGATTTCTTCTGTGATTTGTTGGTTATTCAGGAGTGTGTTGTTCAGCCTCCATATGTTGGTCTTTTTAATAGATTTTCTCCTGTTATTGAGATTTACTCTTACTGCATTGTGGTCAGAAAAAATGCTTGGAATGATTTCAATTTTTCTGAACTTACCAAGGCTGGATTTATGGCCCAGGATGTGGTCTATCCTGGAGAAGGTTCCGTGTGCACTTGAGAAAAAGGTGAAATTCATTGTTTTGGGATGAAATGTCCTATAGATATCAATTAGTTCTAACTGGTCTATTGTATCGTTTAAAGTTTGTATTTCCTTGTTAATTTTCTGTTTAGTTGATCTATCCATTGGTGTGAGTGGGGTATTAAAGTCTCCCACTATTATTGTGTTATTGTTGATTTCTCCTTTCATTCTTGTTAGTATTTGTCTTATATATTGTGGTGCTCCTAAGTTGGGTGCATATATATTTATAATTGTTATATCTTCTTCTTGGATTGATCCTTTGATCATTAGGTAGTGACCTTCTTTGTCTCTTTTCACATCCTTTGTTTTAAAGTCTATTTTATCTGATATGAGTATTGCTACTCCTGCTTTCTTTTGGTCTCTATTTGCGTGGAAAATCTTTTTCCAGCCCTTGACTTTCAGTCTGTATGTGTCCCCTATTTTGAGGTGGGTTTCTTGTAGACAGCATATGGAGGGGTCTTGTTTTTGTATCCATTCAGCCAGTCTCTGTCTTTTGGTTGGGGCATTCAACCCATTTACATTTAAGGTAATTAATGATAAATATGATCCCGTTGCCATTTACTTTGTTGTTTTGGGTTTGAATTTATATATCCTTTTTGTGTTTCCTGTCTAGAGAATGTCCTTTAGTATTTGTTGGAGAGCTGGTTTGGTGGTGCTGAATTCTCTCAGCTTTTGCTTGTCTGTAAAGGTTTTGATTTCTCCTTCATATTTGAATGAGATCCTTGCTGGGTACAATAATCTGGGCTGTAGGTTCTTTTCTTTCATCACTTTAAGTATGTCTTGCCATTCCCTCCTGGCTTGGAGAGTTTCTATTGAAAGATCAGCTGTTATCCTTATGGGAATTCCCTTGTGTGTTATTTGTTGTTTTTCCCTTGCTGCTTTTAATATTTGTTCTTTGTGTTTGATCTTTGTTAATTTGATTAATATGTGTCTTGGGGTGTTTCGTCTTGGGTTTATCCTATTTGGGACTCTCTGGGTTTCTTGGACTTGAGTGATTATTTCCTTCCCCATTTTAGGGAAGTTTTCAACTATTATCTCCTCTAGTATCTTCTCATGGTCTTTCTTTTTGTCTTCTTCTTCTGGGACTCCTATGATTCGAATATTGTAACGTTTAATATTGTCCTGGAGGTCTCTGAGATTGTCCTCATTTCTTTTAATTCGTTTTTCTTTTTTCTCCTCTGATTCCTTTAATTCTGCCATTCTATCTTCTAATTCGCTAATTCTATCTTCTGCCTCTGTTATTCTACTATTTGTTGCCTCCAGAGTGTTTTGGATCTCATTTATTGCATTATTCATTATATATTGACTCTTTTTTATTTCTTCTAGGTCCTTGTTAAATCTTTCTTGCATCTTCTCAATGCTTTTCTCCAGGCTATTTATCCATGATTCCATTTTGCTTTCCAGATTTTGGATTAATTTGACTATCATTATTCGGAATTCTTTATCAGGTAGGTTCGCTATTTCTTCCTCTTTTGTTTGGTTTGGTGGGTAATTATCCTGTTCCTTTACCTGCTGGGAATTCTTCTGTCTTTTCATCTTGTTTAAATTGCTAAGTTTGGGGCGTCTTTACTGTATTCTGGTAGTCTGTGGAGTTCTCTTTATTGTGGCGTTTCTGCACTATATGTGGGTTTGTACCGGTGGCTTGTCGAGGTTTTTTGTTTATGGAAGCTTGTATCGGTGTTCTGGTGGGTGGAGCTGGATTTCTTTTCTCTGGGGTGCAGTGGAGTGTCTAGTAGTGAGTTATGAGATGTCTATGCTTTTGGGGTCGCTTTGTGTAGCCTGTGTATTGGAGCTCAGGCTGTGTTCTTGTTTTTCTGGAGAATTTGCTTGATATGTCTTGTTGTGGAACTTGCTGGTCTTTGTGTGATGCTTGGTTTCAGAGTAGGTATGGAGGCTTTTAATGAGCTCCTGTCAATTAGTGTTTCGTGGGATCAGGGTATGGACTTAAGCCTCCTGGTTCCAGTTATTGGTCTTATTTTTACAGTAGTCTCAAAAACTTCTTCTTCTATAATGCATTCCACAACTGGACCGCTCAGAGATGTTCACGGAATTATACATAGAAGGAAAAAGGGAGGAAGGAGACAGAGGTGGTCAGGAGGATAAAAGGAGGGAGTGTGAAGGAGAGAGACAGATCTAGTCAGTAATCAGTAAAGAAAAGAAAAAGGAAAGGAAAAAAGCAAAGGACCAAAAGGAAAAAAGAAAAAAACAAAAAAACAAAACAGGGTCGCAAAAGTTATATCTAAACGTGGAGATTAAAGAAGTACTAGAGGATAAAAAAAAATAAAAATAAAAGAAACAAAACAAACAACAACAAAAAAAAAAATTAAAAGGAAAAAAAAATTTTTGTTTTCCTTTTTCCAATTAAAAAATAATAAAAATTTAAAATATATATATATATTAAAAAAAGAAAAGAAAAAAAAAGGAAATAATGATGGTAAAAATAGTAACAATATATATAAGAGTTTCTCTATTATTGTTGTGGGTTCAGTTCATTTTCAGCTAGTTCCTTGTTCCGGCTTAAATTTCTCAAGATCTATAGGCCCCTTTCTCTGTGGTTGGTCTGTATAGTTCTTTGTTCTGTGCACGGTTCGGCGGTGTTCTGGGCCAAGGCCCGCCACTCGTGTGGTCGGCGCTGCACAATCTGGATTGCCGGCCCAAACTACTCCAGTTAGGCAGCACTCCAGACAATCAGGCGAACGAAGTCTGCGCTGAGGCCCGCAGAGGGGGAGGGGCCGGCGACGGGAATGGCGGGCGGGCGGGTGGGGGAGGGGATGGGGTGGCCCTCGTGGGAGCCGCCGGCACAGCCGGCGGGGGCACGCCTGCGTGGGAGTGGCCGGCGGGGGAGCGTCCAGTGGGGGAGAGTCCCGTGGGGGAGCGTCCCTCTGGGGAGCGCCGGCAGGGGAGCGTCCCGCGTGGGAACGGCCAAGGCGTCTCCCTGCCCAGCCCCGGCTCCCCAATGGCAGATGCGGGCGTTTGCAGCGGTGCTTTTCCGCTGCGGAAGTTACCGCAGGGCCCGCAGTCTGTGGGTTCTAATTGCTCAACTGTTCTCCTCCCTGTTATGATAGTCTCCGTGTTTCCCAGGTTCGGCGCAGATTCCGCAGGGAGAGTGTTTCCTGGTGTTTGGAAACTTCTCTTTTTAAGACTCCCTTCCCCGGACAGAGGTCCGCCCCTCCCTCTTTGTCTCTCTCTGGCTTCTATATTCTTTCCTACCTCCTTTAGAAGGCAGTGAGTTGCTTTTCTGGGTGTCCGACGTCCTCCGCCAGCACTCCGAAGCTGTTTGTGGTATTTACTCGGCGCCCAGATGTCCCATTGATGAATTTGTGGAGGAGAAAGCGTATTCCCCGTCCTAATCCTCCGCCATCTTAACCGGAAGTCCTACTATTATCTTTAGATGAGGAAAAATTATAAAAAAGATGTTTTTTTTTTTCCCCCAGGTCCCCACGAGTAATATTATATATTTTTTTTTCCCCCCGGCGTCTCTCTATTCTAAACTAATTTTTTTAAATATTCAAAAAAAAAAATTTATAAATAAAAAAATCTTTTAAACAAAAAAAAAATCTCCGTTTGTTTCCCTTTCTCAAAACACTATGCATTTCATGATCTGTATCATAAAAGTTTATTTTTTTTTTTAAGTGGCGCTCTATCTCAGAGATACCTTGAGTATGAGCAGACACACAAATTGCTATGGTAACTTCCAGTGCTTTGAATAATAGGATTTCAGAATTATTTTGAGTGCAAAACATAAGGAGTAAAATAAAGTCTAAATGTGACCTTGTCAACTGAATTAACTTCTAGGAGATTCCACTTTAAAATGATATGTCTAGCATTATCATTTTACTGCTGAAAACTGGGAAGCTTTCCAAATGTTAACTTACAAAGTTATTGTACTTCCAAATGAGAAAAACATCTTTTGAGGTATTTTCTTTTTCTTGAATACTGTAATAGATGGTTCTGTAAAATCCTGTGCAAATATCCAATGTTGTGATTTGGAGCTACCATAAGAAGTTATTATGGGGCTTTCCTGGTAGCTCAGCTGGTAAAAGAATCCACCTGCAATGCAGGAGACCCCGTTCCATTACTAGGTTAGGAAGATCCCCTGGAGAAGGGATAGGATACCAACTCCTGTATTCTTGGGCTTCCCTGGTGGCTCAGATGGTAAAGAATTTACCTGCAATGTGGGAGACCTGGATTCCATCCTTGGATTGGGAAGATCCCCTGGAGAAGGGAATGGCTACCCACTCCAGTATTCTGGCCTGGAAAATTCCATGGACAGAGGAGCCTGGCAGGCTACAGTCCATGGGGTTGCAAAGAGTCGGACACAACTGAGTAACTTTCACTTTAAGAAGTTATAAACTGGGCATTTTAGAGGACTTTTGTTTAATCATTTACTGTATGGTTGCTGTGTTGTATACTGTACACAGACTAATACTATTGACCTTTTTTATTTTTTTTTCCAGCTAAGTTCTATACACCTTTTTTCTCCTCACATACTTAAGGTTCTTGGCATTCAGTACCTAGAAGGAAGTGAAGTTCGGCACAGAATTAATCCTGCATTGAAAGGAAAAAGCAGTATTTCTCAGTGGAACATTCGGCTTCTCTCTTGTTCCTTTGTTATCCTTGCCTTTGCATTCCCATGTTTTAATGCAGAGCCTATATGACCATGGGATCTATCTCATCAGCTCTAGTCACTTTTAATAGCATCTCTAGCAAAACCACTAGAAAATAGTACCCTATTTTTCTCCCTCATCAATTGCCTATGTCAGTAATAGGGAATTAGCTTTAAAAATATAATCTGATTGAGTACATTATGTTGACCAGCCTTGTGCATTTCCACTCTGCACTTACTTCATTGTCTCTGTTTTAGAAATGGCCTTTATGCCTCCTGGTCTCAACACAGAGCAAAAAAGACCATCTGGACACCACATATGAGGAAATCAGACATCTCTAGGTTAAATCATGCCCATAAGGACAGTTTCTTGTCAGATAAGCTTCTGTGTACTTAGTCTGATAACTAACAAAATTACAATATGGTAATTTTAACTGGAAATTGTCCCTCTTTATCCCCAGGTTTTCTCTTTTATCCTCACCGGTAACCACCCTGTGAGTTCCCTCCCTATGCACTGGTGTTCAGAACAAGCCCAGCTTGTCACAGTCAAGCTGTGGCAGCTGGGAAATGTCTAGACAGCAGAGTGTGGTGTGTGTGTTGTGGCTCAAGCATTATAATACACTGGGGTAGAAACACATAACTATATAATGGAATAATTTGATTTTTCTCTGATTTCTATACTCATCACAAAATAGTCAAGGCAGTGAAATGACACATAAAGAGTAACCGGTGAATTTTGAGCCACCTGCTAACTTGTGTTGTTGTTTGGTCGCTCATTCATGTCCAGCTCTTTTGAGACCCCATGGACGGTAGCCTGCCAGGCTCCTCTGTCCATGGGACTTAAAGGGAAGAATACTGGAGTGAGTTGCCATCTGCTACTTCAGGGGATCTTCCCAACCCAGGGATTGAACTCACGTCTCCTGCATTGCAGGCAGATTATTTACCACTGAGCTACCAGGGAAGCCTGCTAGCCTGTGTGACATTAAACATATCACAAACTTTTTTTTTTTTTTTTTACTTCTGATGTTCATATCTGTAAAATGGGATGCCTTTCCTCATTTGATTATCAAATAGCAATAGGTATGCCAGAGAAAGCTAGTTAGTAAGTCTCAATATGCTGCCTACCAATGCCTTATGTTTTACTCTCTTAATTTTAATTATTGCTATCAATTAAAAATCTGAAAATGTTACATTTAAACATCAACATTTCTAAATTCTCTGTAAAAACAGAATAATTTAGTAACAGCAGTCCACTTTTCCCACAGAGTGACAAAAGCCGGGAAGAAGCCCCTTCGGTTTTAGATAATGGTCTTCACTTGAGGCCTCCCCACACCCCCCAACCCCCCACCACACCCACCGTGGCCTGCTTTGCACATCTCTGTTTCCCGTTTAGCCTCTGTAAGCATTTGAGTTTTTTATCTGATGTTTATAAAAGCCCATTTAGATTTAGCCACACCATTCTTGACAAACACACTCAATTTAGAACCTGAAGACCATCTTCTAAATACTGGTTTGTAAACTTGGGTGAATTATGGAAATTCACTGGATGAGAGTGATTTCCCTGTGCATTAAAATGTGCTTAATAAAAGCTATATCATGGGATTATAAGACCTTAATTAAACAGTACATATAAAAATATTTTGCCACAGCCAAACATTAAATATGTACTTGGTACTTGAACATTTCTTTCTAAAGTAAAGTAAGTTGGCTCTTCCTTCAAGAAACTTTGCTCATTAAGTTGACCAGCATTTCAAAATTGGATGCAGCAAGATTTTATAAGGTGAATTACATTTGTTTTATTCCCCCAATTTTGCAGTGGAGAGTTCTATTCAAGTGCATTTTTCCTCAATTGATTGAGTCAAGAAATGATGATAATGATTCGTAAGAATATTATAAAATGAAATATATGGCTTAAAGTTATTTATGTTAGCTTGAAGAAGAATTAAGCATCAGCTGTTGGAGGCTTCAACACTACATTGTTTATAGTTGACCTTTCTTCAAGTCTTCCATTTGCCTTTCCAGAATATCTGGATTACAAATAAATCTTAAATGAGGTAACCATATTGTAATGGATTGAAAATGCCTACCATAGAGCTCTGCTCATTTTAGGAGTTTAAAGAATGTGAAAACTCAATGAAGCAGGACAAGAAAAGAAACAGAAATCAGAATATCCTGTCTTGCTGTTTGAATCGAGTTGCCCTCCTGTTCCCTTGCTTTAAGCAAACAGGAATAAATTGTGATTTATGGTGATGTCTTGAAATTAATAACATGCTCCTCCAAAGAGCCGGGAATATATTATACCTCTTCCTAATTATGCATGTCATTACCTATTTTCTAATTCATTTGTTTAATATCCTCCATGAGGCAGACAGGATTGGATATATAGTATTACCTTATTTTATATGTGATAAAAGGAAAACAGAGAGATTAAGTGCCTTTTCCAGGTCAGTCAGTGATAGAGTAGGGGAGAACTAAGGCTACGGTGCGATTGCTTGAATCTTCAATCCTGTTGACAAGAAAAAAAAAAAATCTCCAGAGTCCTTGATACACTTTCAGCATTTAGAATATGTTTATGACTTTTGAATCTATAAAATGCTTCTTGAAACCAAATAGTGACTGCAATCATACAAGGCAAAAAAGCAGAATTATGCACTTATTCATTGAACAATCGTTTGTTAAATACATTAGAAAGTCACACAAAAATATTGAGGCAGATAAAAAAAACTATAAAATATTTACCACAAATGTAACCAAGCTTTGAGGTCCATATTTATTTATAATTAAGAGAATGTACCTGAATGGATAAGGAAACCACTAAAACTTAAAGGGAAAACTGTGTAAGAGACATGAAAGTATAATTTACACAGACCCAAAATTCAAATGACTCATGGAATATAGCCGAGCATTCTTTATAGTAACCGAAACTCAAGAATGCTCAGTGGCTCCTCTCTGTTTTAAAATATAGGGTCAAATTTCTTGGCATGTCATATAAATTCTTTTAATTATGACCTTTGTACGGCTGTGTAGCTGTGCCTTTGACTACACCATCTCCCCACGCTCCACCCTGTCCTATTGTATCATAATCAGTTCTCAGAACCGATCTTTCTATGCTGTCTCTTACCTTCCTGCAGTCCTACTCCCCCGTTCCTCTTTCTGTTCTGGAATACGCAGAATGTAAATCAGTTACAAAACATGCTGTTTAGTTCAGTTGACATTTTTCTTTCTTTTTTTTTTTTCTTGTAGCAAGAGTTTCTGGAGAAAGGAAGCAGTGCATTGATTTATATTCTGCCACAACCTCCTTATTTCATTGGAAAACAATAACAGTTTGTCCATAGATTACACCATGAGTAGCACTGTGATAAAGTATTCAATTTTATATGTATGTGTTAAAGAGAGTCCTGTTTCAGAGTTTACTCAGCCTTCAGTGGGAATAACAATGCCTACCTGAGTGCTGGATTTCCCATATCTGAAAGTGGGACGAGTCGTAGCTACTTTGTGGTATTTTAGATAAGAATCTTCCAGTAGACCTTCAGTTGGACACCAGGCATCAGATAACTGTTAGATCCCTCACTGGGCCCTTCTTTACCTGCCTCCCACCTTAAATGACTAGTGTCAGAAATAAGCTTATAATTGTAGATCTTACTGCCAAAAGGACTTTAGAGGAGATCACTGTCTGTTAGGTTAGGCTGTGCTTCATCTCTTCTTCTCAACACCCACCACATCGTCTTCCTCAACACTCATGGCGTCTGTAATAAATGTTTGATGTCTGTCTTCCCCAGTGGACTGAGCTCCATGAGAACTGTCATCTGTGCAGGACATCTTCCCAGCCACTGGTTCATCCCTGCTGCTTGATACAGTGCCTGACCCAAGTCGGCCTCTGAATAACTAAATGGCTCAGGATTAAATAAATGAGTACGTGAATGAGCTACATGTGAGAAAGGCAAGGGCAGGGAAATAACACAGATGACATAAAAAAAATGACTAAAATTAGAATAGAGACCATAAAACTTACATATTCTCCTTTTAAGTCATTTATAAGCAATGTGGTTAATAGCAACATCATATTGTCATCTTGTAATTATGGTTATTATCCATGGTTAAACACAAAGCCTGGCAGAGAACCAGAGAGGGGAAGCCACAGGAAAACTGGCTGATTAGGTGTCAGTTTGCTCTTTGAGAAAAGTGTTCAGGACTGGTTTCATCGTTGAGATGTCATTGGAGCAGGCATCTGAAGACAGAGAGGAGGTGAGCCGTGATGGACATCTGGAGAAGCTGGTGTAGACAGAGGAAAAAATGTTCTTGACGCAAACACAGCAGTCAGTATTGCTAGAGTATTTGAACTACGGTAGTTAAGAGAATATCCACAGTAAGGTCACAGAGATGAGTGCTGCGGTAGGTCATCTAGGTAGGCAATTAGAAGATGGAAAATTATTGGAGGGCTTGAAACAAGCTCTGACATGATCAGATTTCTACATTTTCACAGGATTGTTCTGCCTACTGTGTACAGAATAGAGGGAGATGGCTGAAGAAGGGAAATCACTTAGAAAACTACTGCAGCCATCCAGGGCAGAAATGACAAGCACTTAATCACATGCTACTCCTCCCTGCTGGATGGCATCACTGACTCGATGAATGTGAGTCTAAGTGACCTCCGGGAGTTGGTGATGGACAGGGAGGCCTGGCGTGCTGTGATTCATGGGGTCACAAAGAGTCAGACACGACTGAGCGACTGATCTGATCTGATCTGATCTGATATGCTCAGGTGGGTAGCAGAAGCTGGATTGGAGAGCACCTAACCAGTTTCTGTCATGGGGTTTGTAAAATCCCACTCCAGGTAAGTAGTTTATTTATTGGTTGAGTGTCATCACATGTATGAATTAGAGGAAGTTCCATTCACTCTGAGTACCTATGTTGTAATGGAACTATGAAATCTCCGTGCCCTGACCCTCTTTGCATGTGACTGATAAATAGGGGATCAGTGTTTCTCTGATGCAATAGAAACTGCAACTTAGATCTCAAATGGGAATTTAGTTTGGACTTCTAAAATGACCACTATTGTTCCAATAGCATTGTGAAATCAAGGGAAAAAAATTGTATTTAGGGTCAAGGAGAGGACAAAGTTGAAAATCTACAGGATGGATGACTGCAATGTTATTTCTATGGCCTTACCTATCTGCAGTGTACACTCTGATGTGTGTGTGTGTGTGTGTTTGTGTGCGTGCACGTTCACATGCGCATGGACAGCCAGCCATTCACTAGCCACACACATGCACACACCTGACACTCTTCCCTCCCTTTTCACAGAAAACATTCTATTTCTGGTGTCTCTGCCAAGTCCTCTTGACATTGTGTCTAACCAGGATTACCCAGTCTACCTCTTTTCTTTTCATTGGTTTCTTCTTCGCTTATTAAGAATCAATACTGCAATAATCTTCCCCAAGAAGCCTAGCCTGTCTTTACCAACTGAGTTAGGAGTCCGTTCTCTGAACTAAAATAATTTGAAGATATCTCTGATAACACACTTATCAAATTCTAGCCAAATAATGCAATTAACACTAGACTCTTAGAGATTTGTAATCAAGGACTGTGTATCCATCAGCGTTCTCTTCAGTGTTTAACAGTGTCCAGTACATAGCAGGTGCCCATGGATTGTGTTGAATGAACAAGTCAATGGATCATTTTGAGTTGATTATGATAAATAACAGAAAACACACTAAGGATATCATGATACAGCAGAGTAATGTTCACAGCACATCATGTAACCTTAGAAATCAAGAAATCATTGACGAGTTCATTCCTTTTCTTTACATGTTCACTGGATAGCAATATGTCAGGCCACATTTATTGATCAGATTTCAGAACAGCTACGTGATACTGAATATAGAAACCACTTTAGTTGGTTAATACTTAGTTGATTGCATATACCCCTGCCTTGTTACACAGAGGTCTTGAGATAGTAATGTGGAATGTGTGCTTCATAGATTTAGCTTTGCTCTAAAAAGCTGGCCAAGTAAAGTTTTAAAAAGTAGCTTGAGAATTGAGGTGTTATAAAACTGTGATTTTTATCTTGAGAGATCATCTTTTATTGGGTAGGATATTTTTGCAGATATCAGCACAAAAACTCTTGCTAAGTCCAGACATTGGGGATGGGAAATGGTGGCAGGAAGCCAAAAAAAAAAAAAAAAAAAGTACTGCAATTTGGTTGAAATTAATAGGCAGCTGTTAGGTCATCTCTAAGCTAGCACTTCATTATGCTGAAAATTCAGGATGGGTTGAAACTAGAACTAATCCAAATAAAATGTGGTTAGTTGAATTGTCAATATGGTTAAAATAATACACCAAATAGCTAAAGGAGGGGTATGATTTTTATAGTTGCAAGAGTGAGGAAGGTTACTATGGTGGGTACCAACTCTTCTCAACTAGCAGTTTTCTCTTCTGTAAGTTGTGTTAATAAAATTTTCTTGCTGGGAGAGAATAAAAAGTCTGGCATTTAACAAGTCCAAATATGCAGTAGCAAAAAACTTATATTCTATCCAATGTTTTCCAGCTCTCCCAGATTACCTGCTAAGGTCAGCAAACAAGTTTGTGGTTCTTTATGCTGAAGTTACTCAGGAATTCTTTATTTAATAGTAACTTTATCATTTGCACTATTGATTATGAAGTATATATAAACATGCATTGGGTGAGAAAAAATAATTTCAGCATTATACTACCATTTGAATCTCTTTTCCCAATGATTTATATTTTATGGTTTTTAAAGAATTAAAGTAATATAAATTTGTTTGAGTAAAAGTATTATTAAGTAAAAGCATTGTTCAACAGTTTTCTGCAACAATAGAAGTGTTCTATTCTGCATGTCCAATGTGGTAACCACTAGCACTGTGTTAATCGGTCACTTGACATGTCGCTAATGAGATTAAGGAACTCAATTTTTAATTTTAATTAATTTAAATTGAGTTAGCCACATGTGATTAGTGGCTTTCATATTAGCACAAACTTCTATCCAGTTAGTTTATTAAACAAATAAGTAAAATAGAAAGCATTTTGGATGGTAATAGATATCATGTAGAAAAATAAAGCCAGGAAGGAGACCACACTGTCCTCATGAAACTTATTTAAACTTTTTATGTCCTGATTTATTGTGCACCTGTAGGTTCTTACCTGTGTTCCATTTTCAGTCATTAAGTATTTTCTGCTCAAAAAAGTTTTTATTTGTTTTATTCACAATTGATACTTTTATGACAAACTTTTGAAGAGCAAATGATGTTTTTTCCAACAATGCCTTGGTAGTTTAATTAGTCTTGTGGCAACTTTTCTATCACGTCTTGAAACCTAGAGGAAAGCTAATTGAAAATTTTGCATTCCACTTTTGGAAAGTTGGTTTATACAGTCTGACACAAGATACATGTTTTAAAAGCATACATTTATTGTCACAAGACTGCAAGGACATGATATATATACCTCAAACTGCATCTATTAGAAAAATAAAGCAAGGTTTAATCTAGCACCTTAAGATTCAGTGTTGCCTCAAAACCAACCAGAACAAATTCAGACTCAATGAACTCATCATACTTGAAATAATATAGAGAATTCTATTATTTTCAAAGACAGTATACTTTCTAGGCAACTTCATGTGACTATATATTTTTGCAAGTATTAATGTTGAAAAAAAGTTTTGATTTGGAGCTACACTGAAACTCAGACTGGGCCAACTGGGAAACTGGACTATCACAGTGATGGTAATATTATTATGTGCCTTAAGCTTTACTGGGTTTCTATAGTTCGGCACAGAGGTGCTCAAAGCACTTCCTGTGGTTTATATCATTTGTCCTCGCAACATTCCAATAATGGAGGAAGGGGGCAACCATAATTAAAGATTAGATGTGTCAGTTTTCCATTGTTGTGGAAACTCATTAAACTGGAACCTATTCAGCTTGCCAGCCAAGACAATTAAGCAGTCATTTCACTTATCAATGTACCAATTACTTGATTTTTCTGTAACTTCCTCTCCATTTTCTCTGAGACAAATACTGCATCTTCCATAATTTTAATGTTCAACTCTGGTGATAATACTTCTTGGGAACAGTGTTTTGGGACACTTCCTTTTGTGAAATTTCCTTAATGACTCTTCTGTAGCATTCAGCTTTCATATTTACATATAATGCTGATGTGAAAAAATTTTTTAATTATATAGGTAATGATTATAAAAAGATTTAAACTTCTACTTTTTTCCATATATTAGTAATTTATAATCAATGCCAATAACTAGGAAAAAATACTTCCTTCAATTGTGTGGCAGAAACTGCTGTTTGCTAAAACCATGGTTCCCTTCTTCTTATGCACAAAGCTGGATCAGATTTCCCAGTCTCCTTAGTTGAATGCAGGCAAGTGACTGTTTTTACCAATGGAATGTACATGTGGGCAGTGGGTACTAACCCCAGGCTACTTGCTCCTTCATGTTATTTTTTTCTATGACTGGCTAAAATGGAGATCAATTCAAGATGTCTTTGGAGGCCACATGGTGAAGACATTAGCATCTCCGTCAGTCTAGGTCCTTGCATGGCTTTATGGAGGAAGATCACGTTGGCCCATGCAGTACAGTGAACAAGAAGTCTGTTGGATTTTAGCCATTTATATGTTTGGGGTCTATTTGTTACCACAGTTAGCATGTAATAACTATTATATCATTGTTTCACTACAAAAATATAAATATGCAGGAGGAGCTTAGTAAGGTAGATATATACAACTAGTGAAAACATTTATTGAAATAAATCCCATTGACCACAAACTATCAGAAGACAATAAAAAACTAAGAAGTCAATGGATTATTTATTAGGTTGAAATTGCCTCAAAACTTGTAAGATGTAAACTTTATAAATAAGACCCATACCTATATGTATAGATAAAATATCTAGTTCTAGGTTTTTCCACAGTTTGTGTCCAGTTGATATCAAACCTTACCCAAATATCTTAGTTAACATTTAGGTTTTTGTAGACCCTTATTTTGGAGAGGGCAATGGAACTCAACTCCAGTACTCGCCTAGAAAATCCCATGACGGAGGAGCCTGGTGGGCTGCAGTCCATGGGGTCGCTAGGAGTCGGACATGACTGAGTGACTTCACTTTCACTTTTCACTTTCACGCATTGGAGAACGAAATGGCAACCCACTCCAGTGTTCTTGCCTGGAGAATCCGAGGGATTGGGGAACCTGGTGGGCTGCCATCTATGGGGTCGCACAGAGTTGGACACGACTGAAGAGACTTAGCAGCAGCAGCAGACCCTTATTTGGACTGTATAAGTGAAAACAGAAGGTGAAATATGAAAAAAAGATATTAAAATCTGAAGCAATGAAATGAGAGCATCAGAAGAAAATTAGACCCTGAACTGGAGTTCCTGAACAGGAAGGAAATTAGAACAAACTTACAAGTGCCGTGTTGAAGCAGAAATACGTGGGAATTTTAGCTACATGAAAGATGTGACATGTGAGGATCAATCAAGGATTAGAAACATAAAAAGGACACATTATGGAAATGGAGAAGAGAAAGAAATAAAAGAAGAATACATAGTATATCGAATATAAATTTTTAAGCTCTAAAGGCTAGAGAGGGCAAAAAAGAAAATAAAGCTTAGTGAATTAATGTTGGCTAAAAGGAGTAAGTGGAATCAAAAGGAGCTCTAACAGTTACATCAGGTGAAACAGAAACATTAGAAAGAAAGTGGGTCCATAAATAACCTGAAAAGTGGATGAAATCAATAATGTTTAAATGGTTGAACTACTCAACTTTAAAATGTTTTAACTAAAATAATGAAAGTTATAGAAAATTATTAAGTTATGAAGAGCCTATAAATATGACTAAAGATAAAATTCAATAAAAGAATATTGGAATGAATAAGTAGAAGTTGATCAGGAATTCTGATGATTTGTATCTTGTGGGTCAAAGAGATTTTACTAATGAATTTACCAGACTCTTGTGAGAGAAGGCAATGGCAACCCACTTCGGTACTCTTGCCTGGAAAATCCCATGGATGAAGGAGCCTGGAAGGCTGCAGTCCATGAGGTCGCTAAGAGTCAGACATGACCGAGAGGCTTCTCTTTCACTTTTCACTTTCATGCATTGGAGAAGGAAATGGCAACCCACTCCAGTGTTCTTGCTTGGAGAATCCCAGGGATGGGGAAGCCTGGTGGGCTGCCGTCTATGGGGTTGCACAGAGTCCAACGCGACTGATGCGACTTAGCAGCAGCAGCAGACTCTTGTGACTTATTTTTTCCAAGTCCTAGATTATGAAGGACTAGCAAAAGGTAAAAGGTAAAAATAAACACTATGCAGTCCTAAAAATGTAGAATAGTTATATCAATCAGGAAAATTATGGCAGCTCATTTTAATCAAGTGAAAAGTAATATGAACTAAGCAAATTGTTTTGGGTGGAAAAGATGAAATATTTGATGAGAAAACAGCATAAAATTTGAGCATGACATTTATATTTTCTATAACTGTTTATTTGAGCTCTCTGCAGCTCATAGTTTCTTTTGTTAAAAATAAATTTAGCTAGTATAGAAAATCTATTTGAAACTCATCAGAACAAAGATGTTAGATTCTTATGTATATATTTTTCAAGACATATTTTTGAATTGACCTTTTTTCCTAAATTCAAGCAATAAACCTAGATCTTCATGAATATGCAACACTATTCCAATTGTCTATTATGTATATAGTAAATATAAGTTACTCTTAAGAAATATTTTATTAAGCTAAAAACTTTAAAATGGAAAGATTTTTAAAAGAAGCGTGTACATAACCAGTTGTTCATCAGTGTTGAAATGGATTCCCTACATAGTGTCTTTGCCGTAACATGTACCACCTCCCCTACGCTGACCTTTATCCAGCCTTTGTAAGGGTCTTGCTTTGTTCTGCCCAGAGCTTTTGCACATGCTGTTCACCCCTGTGAAGCAGGTTGACCAACAATTTCATGCAGGTTTTTCTGTTACCTTGGGTGGAAAAACCCGAACTTTTTGACCAACCCAATATTTCCATCTCTGTCATCATTCACCTTCACTCCCTCCTTGACCTAAGCATTTCCTGCGCTTCTTCACATCTCAGGCAAAGCATGTCTTTCTCCTGGAAGCCCTCCTGATGACTTCAGCCAGGTCAATTCACTCTGTGCCTCCTAACGTGTATTACAGCCAGACACACGTACTATTTTTTTAAGTAAGACATAGATGTTGATATCATGGTTGCAATTGAATGGGACCTGAAACTTTAATACATTTTGATCTCAAATGTTGCAGTATTTTTCTGTCTGTTAAGGTTTCTCTATAGATATTTGTACAATATGCTCACCAGTTAAAAGGGCTTCTTCGGTTATTGTTGTTATTCAGTCGCTAAGTCATGTCCAACTCTTTGTGATCCCATGAACTGCAGCATGCCAGCCTTCCTTGTCCTTTGCTATCTCCTGGAATCTGCTCAAACTCATGTCCATTGAGTCAGTGATGCCATCCAACCATCGCATCAGTTATCAGTTTAGTTCAGTCACTCAGTTGTGTCCAACTCTTTGCAGCTCCATGGACTGCATGCCAGGCTTCCCTGTCCATCACCAACTCCCAGAACTTGCACACTGAATTCACATAAGCATTGTGACTGATGCCCAGGACATATTATACACAATTCAGTTTTTATTCATTGATGGAAATAACTGGGTTATTAAGATTTGGTTACTAAGATGTTCATAACAAAGCGGTTCTTTGGCAAACAATCACAGCTCTATCATTACTGCTGGCTAACCGAGTTGAAAACTTGAATCAGAGGCATGATTGAGTTGTTGTTGGTGGTGGTGGTGATGAGGAAGAGTGAAGATGGTGATTGTGTTGAACACTCTCGTGGATTCTTCAGCAGAGCATTTTTTAAAATAGTGACTAGATGGAAACTGAATGCACTGTTCTGGTTGGGATTTTTTTGTTTGTTTATTTGTGTTTTAATTTCAACATTTCAAGACATGCATGTAACTGACTAAATTACAACACCAAGAGACGTATTTTTGTCTTTAATCTGGAAACTTGCATGCATGTTAGGTGGAGTAGCAGGCAGGCTACCAGTGATCTAATGGATGCAGATTGAAAGAAAAAAGGTGAAATAGATGATTCATCCCATCACCTTTGTCTTCCTTAAATTTACCCTCCCCATGCCAGTGAGCCATCTTTAGGTCTACTTCAGATTAGCAGGCAAGAGCACTTCTAAGTTTTCGAAAGTGAAAGTGAAATTTGCTTAATCTTATCTAGCTCATTGCAATCCCATGGAGTCATCCCAGACTCCTCTGTCCGTGGGATTTCTCAGGCAAGAACACTGGAGTGGGTAGCCAATTCCCTTCACCAGGGGATCATCTCAACCCAGGGATCGAACCTGGGTCTCCTGCATTACAGGCAGATTGTTTACCCTCTGAGCGACCAGGAAAGCCTGCATGCCATCTTCATACCCTTCACTTTGACAGTGCCTAGCTAGCTCACCCTGTAAGACAGTTCTCTGTAGGTTTAAGCTTCTTCATCTAAAAAACATAATAAGGCTAATAATAAAAAATAACCCACAGTTTGCAATTATATGATTGATGCTATGCCACCCTAGAGCACTGTGCCAAATTGATATACCTTATTTAATCCTCAAAATGAATCAGTGCTGTCATTATCCCACTGAACAGTTAAGGAAACAGAGATTAAGCATGGTCACCAGTGACCAGGCCTTCAGGGTCTTTAGGTAGCTTCAGGTAGCTACCTAGGCCATACCTGGTACCAGCCTACTGAGAAGGATACAGGACAAGAACTGTGAGTTCCTGCTCAGTGGGAGTCCTTGCAGTTCATTCACCAGTCCAACCTGTCATCTCTCCATGTGGCAACTCAGGTGCGAGGAGATGAGACTCACCTTGGTCACGTGTGAGAATAGCCCTGAGTCCAAAGCCTCAGGATCCACAGAAACCAATATCTCTTGTATAATAATCCATGCTTGGAGTTTCCAGAACCATGTCAGTAACAGAGCCCTCAGACTCTGAGAAGCTGTAGGCATCAAGAATTAATTATAGTCCTTCCAGCTTAGTTGCAGTTTACCAATCACAAGTCATTTTTATAATTGGCCATATTAACTAGTAATAGAGTTTTTATTTCAACTTTTATCAGTTTACCAGAGATCCTATGTAACGAGTTAAACTCAAGTTCATTTCACATGCAAAAGAGGGAGATTTTAATCATCTTTTGCCTACAAGTCACTTTTCCAAAGTCACAGAGCTGACAACAGAGGAGCCATTAGTTGACCCCAGTCCAACTCTAGAGTCTTACTTTGCTCACAACTCCACCACTAGACTAGCTTCCTCAAACATTTGAAGCTGATTCCTATTTCCTTAATTTCTTTGTACTCTCATACAAATGTCCTTCCCTCTGCTGTTCATAGAGTTGCTTCCATCTCATCATTCAGGGTGGGCTCAAAGGTGCCTCCCCTTCGAACATTCACTTGCTTTGGACCATCCTTTCCTCCCCAGGATTACCTTATCATTTTCTGTCGTTTCACAGTGTTGTGTCTCCTTGCTAACACCTCCCTCTGAAAATACCGTGTTTGTTTTCTATTTGTTTGTTGTCTGCTTCTCCTCACAAAGATGTAAATCCCATGAGACTAGTCATCTGAGTTACTTGTTCAGCGCTGTTTCAGTAGTACTGGAAGACTAGTTCCTGGCACATGATGAACACGGAGTGATTGAGAAACAATGCTCTCCCACCTAGTGTATCACATACAACTTTTGTGAATTTCAGAGGAACGTATCCAAACGTTGTTTATTTATAAAACGTACAAAAATATGAATTGTAATTCTGCCCAGGCAAGAAACTATAAACTGCTTTTAGGCAAAACATCAAGGCAACAGCTTAATCTTCATTCATTTAAAAACATTTTATTACATGTTGGTTATGTACAAGTCATGCTGTTTTAGGGTCTGTAGTGGATTCCAAAGAAATAAAGTCATGAATCTATTATGCATTTATCAAATTGCATTTCATTAATTTTTCACAGTTTCTCTGCACCTGGCATATAAACAGTTTAATGAATTTTTATACTGCTAGTGTGGTCTCAAAAATCAGATCCATGGAGTGAAATAGATTTTTAGAACTTCTATTTCTATTCACTTTTATATCTATATTTTAAAAAGTATTTCTAATTACAAATATATGTTGAGGTGCATGCTGAAATCCTTATGGGGTAAAAAATTGTTTAAAGACCATTGTAATGGAAGATTCAGATGTATAACAGGCCCTCAATATTTTATTATTATTTTACAAGTGAATTATATGATCAGATTCCTGCAGATGCAATGTGCACAAGTGTGTATTCAGTTAAGTATATGTTAAATGCTCTAGGAAGGCAGCAGAACACCTTCCATTGGAACATGGATGAAGAAAAGATAACTTCTGCCAATAGAAAGCCAAAATTTTGGAACTGGCATCTTCCTATGAAATATGGATATGGTTTACTGAGATCCAGACAGGGGGGATGCTCATTCTGGCATCTGTTGGAAGCCTCCTGTGTTCATACTAAGTCGCATCAGTCATGTCCTACTCTGCAACCTAATGAACTGCAGCTCACTAGGCTCCTCCACCCATGAGATTCTCCAGGCAAGAATACTGGAGTGGGTTGCCATGCCCTCCTCCAGGGCATCTTCCCTACCCAGGGATTGAACCCTCATCTCTTACATCTCCTGCATTGACAGGCTGTTCTTTACCACTAGCACCACCTGAAATAGTAAATTGTCCAGGATGGAGGAGGAGGTTTATGAACAGAACAATGAGAAGAGTTTTAGGAAGTGTAAATACAAGGCTAAAGAATTTTTTTTTTTTTTTTAACAACAAAGAGTACACAGCTAAAGGCGATTTGCACAAAGTAGTGATATTTCCAAAACAATTTTTGAGAAAAAAAAAAATGTTAGCCATGTGCAGGACTGGCTGGAAAATAGAAAGCCCAGAGACAGAGGTGCCAGTTATGCAAATGGCCCTAGTATGACTTGAGAAGGACCTGAACTCTGATGGATGCAGTGCCCTTCTCTTGTGTTGGAATAAAACCACAAAAGTGGGGATATTAGAGGCAGATGTATTTTATGGATTATATGTTTGCATCATAAAAGTGTGACATAAACATGTAGTTTGGCCAGAAGAAATGTGTGCTGGAAAAACAATACTAACCTAGCCGCCAAGTGACAGAACCAGTGCATCTTGGATGAGCAATTAAGTTAGTGAAGAAACAGCAAAGCCCTATGGATAGTGGCTTTACTCTGTGAGTCAACAGCAGCTCTTAGCAACTTTGTATGCTTAGTATGTACTAAAGACTATTTATGACTAAATGCTCATAATAAGATACATTTTTCTGCAAGTGACGCCGCAGAGTTTTATTTTCTAGGCCCCCATTCAGGAGCATTAGAACCTCTGGCAAGTGGTCCTTTTCTAAATTATGTTTTCTCGTTGTTCAGTCACTAAGTTGTGTTTGACTCTTTGTGACCCCGTGAACTGCAGCATGCCAGGCTTCCCTGTCCTTCTCTATCTCCCTGACTTTTCTCAAGCTCATGTCCATTGGGTCGGTGATGTATCCAACCCATCTCATCCTCTGTTGCCTCCTCCTCCTCCTCCCCTCAGTGTTTCCCATCATCAAGGTCTTTTATGAGTCAGCTCTTCACATCAGATGGCCAAAGTGTTGGAGCTTCACCTTTAGTCCTTCCAGTGAATCAGTTCAGTTCAGTTCAGTCAGTCATGTCAGACTCTTTGTGGCCCCATGGACTGCACGACCTCAGACTTCCCTGTCCATCACCAACTCCCGGATTTTACTCAAGCTCGTGTCCATTGAGTCAGTGATGCCATCCAACCATCTCATCCTCTGTCATCCCCTTCTCCTCACGCATTCAGTCTTTCCCAGCATCAGGGTCTTTTCAAATGAGTCAGTTCTTCGCATCAGGTGGCCAAAATATTGGAGTTTCAGCTTCAGCATCAGTCCTTCCAGTGAATATTCAGGGTTAATTTCCTTTAGGATGAACTGGTTTGATCTCCTTGCTGTCCAAGGGACATTCAAGAGTCTTTTCCAGCAACACAATTTGAAAGCATCAGTTGTTCAGTGTTCAGCCTTCCCTATGGTCTAACTCTTACTTCCATACATGACTATTGGAAAAACCATAGCTTTGGCCATACAGATCTTTGTCGCTGAAGTGATGTCTCCATTTTTCAATACGCTGTCTAGGTTTGTCATAGCTTTTCTTCCAAGGAGTAAGCATCTTTTGACTTTGTGGCTGCAGTCACTGTCAGCAGTGATTTTGGAGCCCAAGAAAAGAAAATGTCACTGTTTCCACTCTTTCCCCTTCTATTTGCCATGAAGTTATGGGATGCCATGATCTTTGTGTTTTGAATGTTAAATTTTAAGCCGGCTTTTTCAATCTTCTCTTTCACCCTCAGCAAGAGGCTCTTTAGCTCTTCTTCACGTTCTGCCATTAGAATTTTATTATCTGCATATATGAGGTTGTTTATATTTCTCTTGGCAGTCTTAATTCCAGCCTGTGATTCATTCAGTCCAGCATTTTGCATGATGGACTCTGCATATAAGTTAAATAAGCAAGGTGACAATATATAGCCTTGATGTACTCCTTTCCCAAGAGAGGACAGAGGAAGAGGAATTTGTTAATGACACTGTTGGTCTAAGGGCTCAACCATTTTTTTTTTTTTCCTTTGCTCCACTAGACCACATTTCCAACATTTAGTAAAGTATACTTAACAAAGTATAACCTAAAGCACTGAGACCCAGATGAAACCCGTTTACATATAACAAAACATTGAAACTCAAGAATAAATTATATATAGTAGTCATAAATCTAGTTTTGTTCTCTATTTTTATCTGAATTCAAATGGTTGACAATATGTTCCCTAAATAGATATCTATAGCATTTATTTGTTGCCACTAAATCTAACCACAATTTATTTTTAAAATATCTATTAGTTACTTATACAAAATTTTTAAAATCTCAATATTCTTTTTTAGTGAATCAAACACTTTGTTGTTTTCTTGAGGTTTAAGAGATATATGAGGAAGAGAATAAGAAGCATGATAATTTTTTAAGTCTCCACTTTGTAAATGTGGTGAAAAGTTCTTGAATTGTTCCACCATTAAAAGTGTTGGGCAACTTATTCTGCATCTTCTTTATCCATTGCTCTACTGATGGACATTTATTTTAGTTCCTAAAGACTCACATCTCTCTTGTGTAATTTGAAAATTATAATAGCAAATTCTTTATAAGTGTTGTGTGAAAATTAAATGAAATATTTCTGTTCTTATTACAGTGCTTGATAGTTGAAGAAGATTCAATCCATGTTTAGTATTACCAATAATATTTCTTAGAGACTTACATCTCCTGTCTGTAATATGAAAATTATAATAGCAACTCTTTTATAAATGTTGTATGAAAATTAAATGAAATATTTCATGTAAAATTCTTATCATAGTGCTTGATAGTTGATGAATTTTCAATCAGTGTTTGGTATTACCCATAATATTTCTGAGCCTATGATTAAAATTACTCAGTGCCTTTAGGTCTCCCTTTCATTATAGTTAAATGAATTAAATAATTTTACCAAGTAATATGATTTAATTTCTGTTGGAGAAGTTGGACTTAACTCCAATAGATTAATATGAAATTATAATTTTATAAAATTATAGTTTATAAAAAATATTTCCCTATATCCTTGAGTTCAGAACAAATTCCAAATATCTATATTTATAAGTGGTATTCTGTCATATTAATAATAATAGCAAACTATCTAATTTTTACTGAGGATTAGCTTTGAATCAGAAAGGCCAAATGGATCATTTGTATTATATATCTCATTTATTTGCTAAGACAGTACTCCAAAAGAGATGTTTTTATTGCTACTTAACCCATGAGGAACCTCTCTGAATGGAACCAGAATTTGAATCCAGATCTGTCTGTATTCACAGGATCAGCTGTGAATAGAGCTGAAACATTAGCTGTATTGTCATGTTTTGTAAACTTAATGTGGCCAGGTCATTAAAACAGATGATAGGATAATGTTTTAAGGAATGAAGATTCCTATTATTCTTCTATCTTCTATTTCCCTTTAATGTTTTAGATAGAATTAATATTTTTTTAAGAAAATATGTAATTGTGGGTGCTGATCTGGAGAGGAAGAGAAATTATAGGTACAAGAATCTCTCCACAGAAAAGGATTGTGTGTGTGCACGTGTGCTCAGTCATGTCTGGCTCTTTGTGACCCCATGGACTGTAGTCTGCCAGGTTCCTCTGTCCATGGGATTCTCCAGGCAAGAATGCTGGAGTGGGCTGTCATTTCCTTCTCCAGGGCATCTTCCCTATCCAGGGGTCAAACCTGTATCTCCTGTGACTCCTGCATTGGCAGGCAGATTATCAATGAGCCACTGGGGAAGCCTTCCATAAATAAGGTTCAGTCTATATTACACCAGAATATCTGAGCCAGGCAAGAGTGACTAATATTTTGTTGTCTCCAGAATAAGTTTTTAAACTTAATTCATCTTCTTTTTGCTTAACTGATGGAAATCAACTAATTAAATAGTAAGCATCAGGAAAGCAATAGTAGCCTCGTTTGGAGGTTGATATTTAGAGTTGAGTTACATCTGGATGTTTATGGGACTTGGATTTCTCTTTCTCACATTTCAATGTCTTAAGCTTACATATCAACCACACTTGATGAAATCTGAGTGACTCACATATGATGAGAATGACCCATCAATCAAAGCCATAATTGAAAGGCGCTTAAGACATTATTTCTGCTGGCTTGATTTCAGAGAGCTCAAAGGTATGTGTAGAAAATAAGTTCCTGTACTAGAAATATATAGCATACATTTATATCTTTAAGTCATCTCTGCACTGAAATTAGGTTATTTCCCATTTTTTGTTCTCTTTTCCAAATATAAATGTTTCCACTATGGAAATAAAAAGAATCCTATACTGGTGGTGGATCCATCTCAATGTATGGCAAAAGCAATACAATATTGTAAAGTTAAGCAAAATAAAATTTAATTAAAAAAAAAAAGAATTCCTTATATAAAATTAGGAATTTAAATGAAGAAATAACCTTTAAAAATGTAATTTTCCTTCCTGCTGGACAAACCTTAGTTTAATTTTCATCTTTAATTCAGAGGCCTAGATTATATTTTCCCCACTTTATTTCTGCTAATACATGACTCTTGTTATTAATAGATCAGTTAGGTTTCATCTTTCCTGGTTCGATGCTAATAGCTGTGAACATAAGGCAAACATAGATTAACCCTTCTTTATAAGAGCCTTGCTGAACAAAATGAGTAGATTAGGATCTACTAGGTCTTTCGCCTTTGATCTTTGCCTTGCACCATCCTGGAGTGCACAGTGAAGACACAGGAGGTATGAAGCTATCTTAGGTCATGTCTGGAGCAGTGAGGAGGAGAGGTTGCCTAAGTCAGTATACCTGTAAGAAAACCCATTTTATCTTTACATGACCCTGACCAATCTTCTTCCTTAATCCCCTACCTCTGATCCCTGCATGATAAGTCAAGACTCACCAACATGGACATTCAGCAGAAATTTTAAGCATTTTCATTTTCTATAGTACTAGTTTGAAAATGAAAATCTTGACCAGGAGACAACTTTTTCTGAACACTCACCTGGAGACTCACTTCCTTTCATTTGCAACTAAATTTATTAAAAATTAGAGTCACTTGTATAGTAGGTAGTGTTTTTTCACCAAACACATGCATTAAAAAACCAATGGCATTTACTTAGCTGCCTCTTTTTTTTTTGAGTCCTCCTTTATTATCAGAAAATACAAATATATTTGTATTCCACTCTAACTTGATAACGTTCTTGGAAAGATAATTTAACATGATATTCTTTTAAACTTCATTTCATTTTATTGATAAGCAATAAGTAACAACATCATTTCAAGCAATTTCTGCATGTAGTTTTGAACCAGCCTTAGTTTGAAACATGATAAAAATCAATCAGCCCAATATGTGCTTTATGAATATTAATTAAACTCTGAAACTTTTCATCTCTAGTCAAGTGTCCAAAATGATTCAGGTTTTAGATATCAGCAAGGCCTTTTTCTCAGGTTAGCTGCATGAGGAATCTACTTGAACTTGTGTGGTTGGTTTCCAGAAATTCACTGTAGTGAACCACATACACTGTTAAATTTTTTATAGGCTTATTTTTCTAGTTAATGATGTAGCTCACCTGAATCTGTTTGGAGAGTGCTATATCTACAAAATGGGTAAATACGTTGAGACAGAGATGACCTATGATTATCTGACAGTTAATTAATTGGTTCCCAAAAATCTGATGATTCAAAATTAAAATGAAGACATTCAACCATGTATATATCCAGTTTTTACATCAGCAAACAACTTTTGGATCTGAAATTGTCTGCTTCCTTTTCAGTGAACACACGGTTATCTGCTAATCTGACAAATGTAGTGGATAATCTGAGTCTATAAGATAGAACCTACTTCATATAATTTAAAAGATGCAATCTTACATGACACTTTATAGTCCCACTTATGTCTCACCTACCTCCCAAATTTGAAACACACAGACCATAATAAAGATTAGAGTGAGCCCTTAATCTTAATTATACATTTTACAGTATTATGAATGCTGAAAGATTACTTCCAATGTTTGGTATAATCTTACAGGGTGCAGATGTGGTTCCTTTTGGTACATGCCATCTCTCCCGAACTAACAATTTCCATAATGCTGTCACATTCTGCATAGGAAGCAGATTTACAGATAGGTAATCCATGTAAGGTATTTTAAAGACAGCTTATTAAAGGATTGAGGCCTGCTGTTAAATTACATATGCTTTCAATTGCTATGAGGAGCAAACAGCATCAAGAAATGTAGTAATTTAGCTAGGCCAGAGAAAGACATATTTAAAGTTTGATGATGTATCTTTTAAACTTTTGCTTCAAGCTCTTTTTAGGTTTTTATTTACTCCATTACAATTCTGTTATTTCATGCTATATAATGTAATTTTTCTAGTAGCCCTAGAGTTTGCATATTAAGAATTAGATATATTTTTTCTTAACATTTATATTCTGACTTTATGATTTTAAAAATTGTCTTTTTACTTGATAGTGGCTCATATTACTTCAGAGTAGCGACCCAGACTTCATGTGCTTTAACATTTTTAAATGTGAATGGCTAAAGTAATTTCAGACTAATTTTAGACTACATAATTTTATCTACTGCTGAGAGCTAGATTAAGAACTATCTTGAAGAATGTCTCATCTTAGTCTCTGATAGTTCTGAGTTTATATTTTATCTTCAAACAAGAAGGGGAAGATTAATCTGGTCCTAAATTTATTTTCAAATATGAGTCACATTCTTTGCTGGACCATGATGTAGTCTGAGAACAGGATTTTTCTCTTGTATTTCCTTAGTATCTTTTACACAATGCCTAACTTACTCAGTCTCAGTTATTGACCTGGCTTGAATTGAAACCATTTCTAAATACCTATGAGTATGAATTCTACCTTTCGCTTGATCATGATCCAGGGTATCCTTGCCAAGTTTTCATTCAGTAATCTGTTCTTGATTCCTATGTTTCTTGTATTCTAAGCCAATGGCTCTCAAAGTAAGAGAGATATTAGGGAAGGTGACAGAGGAGGAGGTGGAAGAGGTGTTGACCATAAATACATTTGATGGATGCCATTTGGGATTTCAAATTTTATATAAATAACTTTAAAGCTCCATGATACCTTATATCAAATAAATCTCCTTTCAGTTGCTTAAATTCATGGGCCGTTTGTTATGAGAAATAATATTAGAAATTTTATTATTATGTCCTAGACAACAGAAAAGCCAGTGCTATAATCAGTATAAAATGGGATATTCCCAAACTGGAAAATCCTGGTTTAACTTTTGTAACTTTTACCTATATTATGGATAAAGTTCATAGATTATACAAAAACTAAAACAAAAAGCTGTTTGAGGAATTGAGTTATAAAGTTCCTTGACCATCCTTACTATATAGTAAAAAGAATAAAAATCATATGACTCTGTTATTTTCACTAGCTTATAGAGATACAATTTCAATATTGCTTTGATAACATGTACATTAATATTTTTATTTAAAATATCTTTTCCATCAAGAGTATTTTCACTTTTTCTATTCCCCATGTAATCAAAATTGGTTCCATATTCTTCTGTCCTCGTCAGAGTCTTTTGAGGGCCTGGGGGAGGTGGGCAAGATGGTATTTTAATACATTGATCTAAGCCAAGGGATTTTAGGTCTATGCAAGTAAAAATGAACCCATAAGTTATTTAAAAGAGAAGTGCAGTTTAATTTACCTAATGTCAAACATAAGCAATATTAAATCTATTTGGATTTAATTGCAAATTTCAGTCTTTCTATAAGGTGTAATTATCTGAACATCTTGCCATTAAAATTAAGTGTGAGTGAATTTTGACATATTCACTTTCCTTTGTAATAAATGAAAGGCAATATTTTTATTTTGAAATATTTATAGTGTAAATTACCAAAATGGTATTTCTCTTCTATTCTAATAAATCTGTTTTTACATAAGTGCTAGAGGTTAATGGCTAGATTTTAAATTGCTTTCCATTTTGATAATAAGTGGATTTCCAAGAGAGATGATTTTATTAAGGAGATTTTACTCACTCTGATTCCCTCTTTATAAGAGAATAGTTCATATTTGCACAAACTCAGATGTAAAATATGAAGCTTAATCAGTATTTTTCTAAACATATAGTTATGAATATTATTTTGAAAGGATTTTCTCTTTCTTAATAATGTGGTTCTTTTGTTAAGCCTCTACTTTTAAATATATCATTTTTTTTCTTTCTACAAAGCTTAGGTGTTTTTCTTCATAATCATTTAACACCTCTCAAAAGTGAATAATGGCAGTGATTCCACTGAAAATTAACTTTGAATTAATGCACTGTAACTGTGATCAAATATTGATCAGTTTTCTTTATTTTGTGCATGGTTGCAAAGTGAGAAATATAATGCAAACCCTCACATAATTAATTCCATTACATTGAAAAAATTAAACTAGTTCCACAAAGGCATAAAATAAAAATACCAACACCTGATATTCTGTGAGTGTTATTTATTATTTCCTATATTAATTTTATTACTGTTTATTATAAATATTTTAAAATAGCAATAACTTTAGGTATTTTTGAAGGGTCTACTAAATTCAGAATTATTATTGAAAAATGAAATGTAAATACTTAGATCTTTGATAACAAAGTAATTAAAATGTATGGTTTTGCCTACTGTATAATAAGGGCTTATATTTGATCAACCATAAAAGTTATTTAATCATTTTAACCTTGGAATACTACCCCACAAAACACTACTTAATGGAAGTTAGCTGAGACGCATTAGAGTATCAAAACATCAGGTCTGCAAAGCAAGAGGGCCTGGAAAATTCAAGCCCGGCTTATTCTGACATAATACTACAGTAGGTTGCATGGCAACCAGTGGCTGTGGATTTTGAAGTTACTTTATCCGCCTTCAATGAAGAAAGACTTAGCCTGAATTGATTTTAGTAGTTTCAGAATTAATCAGGTATTCAAAAATTATTTTAACAGACATTTTCTGTATTTCTACAATTTGGAAATACATATATACACATCTGGTTCACAAAATAACACCTTACTGGCCTCCCAGTTATTTTGATTAATAATATGTATTGGACACCTGCTGATAGATTTGTTACATCCTGTAACTTATGTAAAAGCTGGTTATTGTCCAGAATTTCAATGCAGCTGACTTTTAAATGATTTCTTATTCTGATATGACAGCACTGTCTACATTTTTTACTTAAAATTCTATTTTTGTTATATCCTGCCATTTCCTTATATGGTCCTTTCTTATAGTAAATAGTGATTTTCTTTTGTTGTTGTTTTGTTGTTAGAGATAGTTAAATGAGAATGAAGTTTACTAAATCAACCACGTTTTTAAAGTTTTTTATTGATGTAATGTTGATTCACAATGTCATGCCAGCCTCAGGTGTACAACAAAGTGACTCAGCCATACACACACACAAACACACACACACATATATACTCACATATATTCTTTGTTTACATTCTCCTCCATCATGGGTTATCACAAGACACTGAGCACAGCTCCCTGCACCACACAGCACGTCAAAGTTGGCCATCTCCTGCACACATAGCGGTGTGTATATTCTGATTCCAAACTCTCAGTCCATCCCTCCCAGGTGCCAGCAACCACAAGTTTGCTTTTTATGTCTGTGGGTCTATTTCTGTTTTGTAAATAAGTTCATTTGTGTCCTTTTTTTTTTTTTTTTTTTTAAGATTCTACATATAAATGATGCCCTATGGTATCTGTCTTTCTCTGATTGGCTTACTTCAGTTGGTATGATAATCTCTAAATCCATCTAAATAAACCACATTTCAGATTGAATAGGGAAATAGAAAGTATGTCTCATTTCTGCATTTTGTTTTTCCTAGTTTTAGCCTGGAATGAAAGGAGAAAAACAGCAGAAGAGTTTGCTATAACTAATGCTTGAATTATATTTTTAGACATTTAACAAGCAGAAGTCACATTGTTAGGATTTTCTATTTGGCAAAAGATAAAAAATTCTGAAATGATATTATGAAGTCAGTTCAGTTGACATTTCTTTGATTTAGTGGAGCTTCACCAAACATTTGATCTATTATGTGAAATTCCTTACTTTTTATTTACTGTTTCTATCTGCTGTTAATGGGTGAGTTAAGCTAGAGTTATTCTAAAAGTATAATATAATCCTCTCTTTGAATAATTTAGGCTGAAAGTAAACTTAACTACTTTATGTAAACTAATATTATATAATTAATCTAAAAGTTTTAAAAAGTACTTGAATCACAATGGCCAAAACAGTCAAATAAATCTGCTAAGCAAAAGGTGGTATGTGCCATGACAACATCAAATATATGATCAGTGTCACATGTAAACAGCAGTGAAATGGTGATTAAAACATGCATCATTTAGTGGTGTAAAATATATGTCTACAAGTTTGTTCCTCAGGGATGTGTGAATAGTATCTGAAAACATAGTCTTCATGGTGATGATTATAGAGGTTTTACAATGAAGAATTGTGTCAACCAAAAACTACAGTTATTTTTTTTAAGTGAAGTGTATTTTTTGAGCCAGAAGTATTTTCGTTAAAAGATAAACAGAAATCACCAGTCAGACGTTCCAGGTTTGAATCACTTTCACTACAGCAGTCTCTACATCTTTTCTAGACTTTAGTTTTAATTCTGATTCGCTCATTTTATAATCAGCAGTCTCAGATAAAATGTAACATAATTAAAACATCTTGGATTGTGACATTTCACAAATAAATTCCACACAGAATTGGTTATCAAATCACAGCTGTAGTATGAATAAATCAGCCCTACGATGTTGTTCATTATTTGACGGGAAGTGTCTGCTCAGCTTCTTCAAGGGCCGTTTCTATTTGTTTGTTTTGTGTTTGCTTTTTTGTTTTATTTTGAAGAACAAGCAAGTTTCCATCTCTCTGCATTTTCTGTGCAATAATTTTAAGAGATGGAATTCAACAAGTAATAGCTGAAGCACTAGTCATAATACATAACTGCAGCATGTGTTAAATCTTCCCACAAGAATAGTTATCACCTATATTATAGGGAGATTGATCTTGGTTATCAAGTATAAGTAAAAAGTATTTCAAAAATCACAAATTCTTATGCTGCAGTGTGAGTTGGAGTGGTACGAACAGTGTAGTGTTAATAGTTGTGATTTGGGGTAGATTTTCCACATCTATCTTTTCCAAGGCACATTTCAGTGCAATTTTTTGTTTGCAGCTTTTTCCTCTCAGATGTTAAGATCAGAGCTTTTCTTGGGAGGGTGTTTTTAAAGGGAAATAAGGTGCCTTAATGAGAAAAATATCTCCTTCTCTTGCACTGGAAGTCAGGTGTTTCAGTGTGGTCCATGAAGGAGTTGATCGCTCACCCCTTGGCCCCAGAAGGGCTCACATATGTACAGGGTGCTTGGGGATCCACATCAGTTCCCCACCTATTTGTCCTGACGCTGGAAAAATTCAGGTCATGAATTTGAGAACAGCCTTGTGTTTTGGCTTTGTGCCTTGCTCTCTTTTCTGACAACCAGGTCAGCAGCAGGAGAATAGAAAGTGAAGGTAGCTCTCTTGCTTTTTGTTTCTCTTTTACATAGTTGAGCCAAAATAACAAATGTTAGAACAGAAGGTTAGGACAGGCAGGACTCACAGGAAGCCTAGTGTTATCTAAAATAATTATTCCAGCTCTGTAACATTTCTCCAAAGGGAAAACAAGCAAACAACAACCAAATGAATATTGAAAGAATGGGTAATACTGGGACTTCACTTTAGTCCCCAAATAACTCATATTCTGTTGAAATGGTATTAGAACCAACTATTAGCCTAATGCTAAGCGCTAATGAGATGGAATACATAGAGGGAGAGCTATCCACTTCAGATCAGAAAAAACAGTGTTATTCATAAATACTAGGACATGTATTCCTCATGTTTCCCAGGTTTTTCAGTAGGCACTAGAAGATGAGTCAATTATTCTGAGGGCAAAACAGATAAGGTTTGATTAGTGAGCAAACAGTATGTAAAAAAACGAGTAAATGGGAAGAGTCATATTTAAATTTCATTGGTGACTTTTATTAATGCATAGAAGGGGATAACATTGAAATTAACAGTGGGCAGATAAATATGAAAATACAAATTACAGTGGAACATGTTGGGAAGAAAATTGGTATAGAAACCAAGGGGGGAGTAACGGTTTTGAAGGGTTTAGTATGTGTGATCAGTTGTGTCCAATTCTGCGACTGTAGCCCACCAGGCTTCTCTGTCTATGGAGTTTTCTAGGCAGGAATACTGGTGTGAGTTGCCATTTCCTTCTCCAGGGAAGATTTTTCAGGGGATCTTCCAGATCCATGGATCAAACCCACATCTCTTAAACCTTCTGCATTGGCAGGCAGATTCTTTACCACTACGCCACCTGGGAAGCCCCTAGGGTTTGGCAGTGGTTAAATAAAGAGCATTTGCTAGATGTAGATGGCAGGGAAGGACATTCCAGGTACAAAGACACGGAGTTTTCTGTGGTCCTTGATGCCTAGAGAGTGGGCAGAAGCCAACTTATGTGTGGCAAAGGAAGCGAGTGTGTGATATAGATTAACATGTTGGAAAAATACACTTTACACAGATGCAGATGGCCTGTCATTACAAATCCTGAAAATCTGGACATTTTTCTCCACAGATTTAACCTAGTTTTACTTTAAAACATGGGTTAACAAAGCCTTACAATTTAAGCATTGTGCTCATTTCACATGCTAGCAAGATCATGCTCAAAATCCTTCAAGCTAGGCTTCAATAGTACATGAACTGAGAACTTCCAGAGTTCAAGCTGGATTTAGAAAAGGCAGAGAAACCAGAGATCAAATTGCCAACATCTCTTGAACCATAGAAAAACCAAGAGAAATAGAAGAAAAACATCTGCTTCATAGGCTATGCTAAAGCCTTTGACTGTGTGGATCACACAAATTGTGGAAAATTCTTAAAAAGATGGAAATGCCAGACCACCTTACCTGCCTCCTGTGAAACCTGTATGCAGGTCAAAAAGCAACAGTTAGAACCAGACATGAAACAATGGACTGGTTCCAAATTGGGAAATGAGTACGTCAAGGCTGTATGTTGTCACTCTGCTTATTTAACTTCTATGCAGAGTATATCATGCGAAATACTGGGCTGGATGAAGCACAAGCTGGAATCAAGAATGCCAGGAGAAATATCAATAACCTCAGATATGCAAATGACACCAACCTTATGGCAGAAAGGGAAGAGGAACTAAAGAGGCTCTTGATGAAAGTGAAATAGAAGAGTGAAAAAGCTGGTTTAAAACTCAACATTCAAAAAAGTAAGATCATGGCATCTGGTCCCATCACTGCATGGCAAGTAGATGGGGAAACAATGGAAAAAGTGTCAGACTTTATTTTGGGGGTCTCAAAATCCCTGCAGATGGTGACTGCAGGCATGAAATTAAAAGACACTTGCTCCTTGAAAGAAAATCTATGACAAACCTAGATAGCATATGAAAAAGCAGAGACATTACTTTGCTGACAAAGGTCTGCATAGTCGAAGCTTATGGTTTTTCCAGTAGTCATGTGTGGACCTAAGAGTTGGACCATAAAGAAGGCTGAATGCCAAAGAATTGATGTTTTTGAACTGTGGTGTTGGAGAAGACTCTTGAGAATCCCTTGGACTGCAAGGAGATCAAAGCAGTCAATCCTAAGGAAATCAGTTCTGAATATTCATTGGAAGGACTGATGCTGAAGCTCCAATGCTTTGGCCACCTGATGCGAAGAGCCAACTCATTGGAAAAGGCCCTGATGCTGGGAAAGATTGAAGGCAGGAGGAGAAGGGGATGACAGAGGATGAGATGGTTGGATGGCATCACTGACTTAATGGACATGAGTTTGAGCAAGCTCTGGGAGATGGTGAAGGACAGGGAAGCCTAGAGTGCTGCAGTCTATGGGGTCGCAAAGAGTTGGACATGACTGAGCGACTGAACAATAACAAATATTTTCAATTAGACAGCCCAGTTCTAAAGCTAATGAAGATCCTAAAGTTGTTTGTTGAATTGGTTTTACATGGGTTCAAAATTGGCAGAAATAAACCTGTGCATATTTACTCTTAGTCTACCAGGCTCCTCTGTCCATGGAGTTCTCCAGGCAAGAATCCCCTTCTCCAGGGGATCTTCCCAACCCAGGGATCAAACCCAGGTCTCTCGCATTGTAGGCAGATTCTTTACCATCTGAGCCACCAGGGAAACATACATATATTTGGATTACATTGTATCCACAAGAATTATAGGAACCATCTTTTCTAAGGGCTTCCTTGGTGGCCCAGTAATAGAGAATCCACCTGCCAATGCAGGAGATGCAGGTTCAGTCTCTGGGTCAGGAAGATCCCCTGGAGGAGGGAATGACTAGCTGCTCCAGTATTCTTGGCTGGAAATTTCCATGGACAGAAGAGACTGCTGGGCTACAATCCATGGGGTCACAAAGAGTGAGTGAGCAACTGAGCACACATATTTTGTAAATCCTGAATATGTCAGGATATTGGATGCAGCTTAAAGGACATAAAGGATATATGAAACGTCATGTGCTCTTGAGTTCTAACATGATTGATTTGATTATCTTACATTTGAAATCCATGGTTCCATCCATGCTCTAAGGATACAGAATTAATTAAGTTATATCATGTTAATTAGGTAACTGCCTTCTCCTCTCATGCTTCCACCTGTGCCAAGGTGAACACATCCGTTTCCTTAGGAAAGAACAAGATTAGAATATGTTGGCAATTCAAGCTGGCCAAGTTTAGCTTGCTAGAAAGAAAATAGGTAGCTGGTGTGTTGCATTTAATTATGGAAGGCTGCAGGATTCCAATGACATATTTACTTCATTTACCTAGATGATATTCTAATATTTATTGGGTCATTTGAGAAACATCTGCAACACTTAGATAAGATGTGCTGTCTCATCTGGGAAAGTGGACTACAATTCAACTCCACAAGGCCCTGCACTCCTTGTATGAATCCCACTTTATCTTCTGATGAGGTCTCCTCCTTGACCATTTAGCCCACTGGTTAGCACGTAAAACTGGGGCGGCCGGGGTTGTACCTTGGATTCTCCTGAGAGCCAGTGGTCTCTCCACAGTGACACGTGGCTGCAGCCATTTACCACAGGCGACCTGGTCCAATGGAGGGCAACTGGCAGGATCAAATGATCATGGATGAGGAAGTGGTTCTGAACTCTAAGCCAGCATTCAATTAAGAGATTACATTTTAATCACAATAATAATATTGGAGAGCTACTCCAAGCATGTTGCCATATTAAATCAGTATAATTACCTGTTTATGTGTTTTCCAAATTGATACATTCTGAATCTAAAATTAATAAATTATATGAATATATTTAATTCAGTGCCATATATATTTGGAGACATCATAAATTTTTAGTGGAAAAATCGAATGAAAGCATTATGTTTGTGCAACATACAAAGAAGATTAGGATTATTTTATGTGTACAAAATAAATTAGTAGCTATAATAAGGTATCAATCCGTAGTGTATGATATCTACATTTTATATTAAGTCTCTTATTTCTGTTGGCATTTGCAAGGACAGACAAATAGCAAGTCTTTCCCCCTTTCCTTTTAAGAGGCAGATTGTGGCATTTGTCAGATGAAACCCAGAAGAGCCATTTTAATGTGATAATGTGATTGAAGATCATGGTGTAGGTGTGTTAGCCAATTGGGCTGCCTCAGAATGTATCCAAGACTTAGGTGGATTTATCCTTGGAACTACAGGAAGCACTGAAAAACTGCTGATCATCCTGGGCATGAAGGGGCCCTGGAGTCTGCTCTCTGAGGGCCAGCTGGCTCTCAAGAGAGGGAAGAATGGGAGTGGCAGAACCCAGTTTCTTATCTGAAATTCACCAATCAGAGAAGTCACTTTTTTCCCTTTGGGGAGCAATAAGGGGGTAAAGAACCTGCCTACCAGCGCAGAAGACACAGGAGACTCAAGTTTGATCCCTTGGCCAGGAAGATCTGCTGGAGAAGGAAATGGAAACCTACTCCAATATTCTTGTGTGGGCAGTCCCATGGACCATGGACAGAGGAGCCTGGTAGGCTACAATCCGTGGGATACAAAGAGTCGGACATGACTGAGCATGAACCGAATATAGACATTCAGGACTGTTTTCCTGTTAGATGCCCCTTTCATCAGAACGTGAAATAAGTGACCTCAAACCTACTAATGAATTATTTTACATGCTCCAGCCTTCACCTTTGTATGCACCATTCAGGTCATATATTACCTTAACACGTATTGCTTCATTTAATCTTCAGAAGTCCTGTGTGTGTGTGTGTGTGTGTGTGTGTGTGTGTGTGTGTGTGTAAGTGTGCATGTGTAGTTATCTCCCATTTTATTCACTGGGGTGGCCAAATCAAATAATTTAATTAAGTGTTCAAAATATTAAGCATTGTGGCCCAGATAAGAGAAAAAGGCAAAGCCGAGACACAGAAGTCCAGTGACCAACTGGTATATTGCCCTCAAAAATTCTAAAAGATTTCCAGTTTAAGCATACATAGGAGTTCGAAAAGTTTAAATCACTGAGAAAGGTGAATTTGGCAACTTCAAGATTATTAAGTGCCTAAAAGATATTTAGTGCCTAAAACACACAAATCAGAATCAGTGCATAAAGACTATTGTATAAAATCATATTTTAGTCAACATGATTAAAATGCCCAAGGGATAACTTTGAAACAATACAAATATTTCTCATTTTATCTGTGGAGCTGTGATATTTGCACATGTTCCAAAGGTGCCTTTTTCACTTTTTATCCTCCTGGTACTAAGTGGAGCAGAAATAAATTAATGATTCCCCTTGGTTTTAATCACCTACTTAATAAATGTTTCTTACGAAAAATACTAGCTAGTAGTGTGAACAAAAGTTATTTATCATCTTTGCTTACCCAGAGTTCTTATTTCTGCATAGAAAAGAAGTTCTTTTAGGTAAAGTTGGCTAAATAATGTAACATATAAAATGGGAACAGTTGAAAGTGAAAGTGAGCTTGATTGTTAGTCTGAGACAACAAGCATAAACTGGCACATACTAAGAAAAATACTGAATTATAAAGAAGCAATTTGATGTACCTCATTTAGCATGACCTTTGTTAAGGGAACATATAACCTATACTTACAAGCTCCAAGTCTACCATTGGTCAGAGTTGGTTACATCAGAGCTATTCAGTACATGGCCTTGGACTCCTGCCATTTGATGACCTGTTTGTTACTCATCTATAACAAGTTAAGGAACTTGTATTAAAATGTAAATGTTCAGTCATAAGTCGTGTCCGACTCTTTGTGATACCATGGACCCTCCAGGTTCCTCTGTCCATGAGGTTCTCCAGGCAAAAACACTGGAATGGGTTGCCATTTCCTTCTCCAAAAATGTAAATGTACTGTTCCTAAGCATAGATATAGTCAGGTGACATTGTTTTGTAGCTTGCCTCTCGAAAAGGAAACAATGAGTCAAGTTATATTATGATTAATACTCTGGGACTTTTTTTCTTTTTAACTTTTTCAAATAAGGTTTTTTAATTGAAGTATAGTTGATTTACAATGTTGTGTTAATTATTTCTATACAGCAAAGTGATTCAATTATACACACATGTATATATATTTATGCTTTTTAAATAATCTTTTCTGTTATGGTTTACCATAGGATATTGAATATAGTTATCTGTGCTATACAGTAGGACCTTATTGTTTATCCATTCTAGATATAAAAGCTTACATGTGCTAAGCCCAGCCTCCACCCTTCCTCTAACCCACCCCCTCTCAGCAACTGCCTGTCTGTTCACTACGTCCGGGGCACTGATTTCTCACCTGCTGCAAACTGACACTTTGCCATGACGCTTTGCCATAATCAAATGTATTTCACCAGAAGTGGCGGGAGACAGAGGCACTTTACCTCATAGACATTCAGGGAGTAAGTCTTCTTATATCTTGGAATGATGCTTTACTCAAAGATTAAGCTCTTGGATAAAGTTTTAGGAGCTAGCCTGAAGAAGATAATAGTCACCTCTTCAGCTTGCTGTTCGTTGGCCAGAACTAGTCACACGGCTCCAATCTAACTATAAGAGAAGTTGGGAAATGTAGTTGTCTAAGGAAATGGCAACCCACTCCAGTATTTTTGCTTGGAGAATCCCAGGGATGGGGGAGTCTGGTGAGCTTCCGTCTCTGGGGTCGCACAGAGTCGGACACGAATGAAGCGACTTAGCAGCAGCAGCAGTGAGTCAATTAGTTTAAGGATTAGGAGAAGTCTGACAATCGGGATAACACTTTATGAATCACATTTACAATCCACGAGAAGTAAAAGTTGGATTAACTGGGCTCATTTAGGTTTTTAAGAGTATACCTGTGACGTCCAATGTCACTTAACTATAATAATTAAAGAATTGTTGTAGAATATATTTATTATAAAAATAGTATATAATAGTTCAGGCCAAGTCATTTTAGGATTTTGTGTGATAAAGATATCTAATTTTGTATTTTACCAATTAAACAGAGCTTCATTGCTCTTGTTCTTTATTCCCTTTAATGACATAATAATTTTGTGAGACATGTGCTTTTATATCCATTTTGCATATATTAAAACTATGGAACAAAAAGAACCAAAAAACTTTGCTGAAAGTCATTTTTTGGGGAAACAATAATTAATACGTGACTGCAGCCATGAAATTAAAAGACACTTACTCCTTGGAAGGAAAGTTATGACCAACCTAGACAGCATTTTCAAAAGCAGAGACATTACCTTGCCAACAAGGTTCGTCTAGTCAAGGCTATGGTTTTTTCCTGTGGTCATGTATGGATGTGAGAGCTGGACTGTGAAGAAGGCTGAGCGCCGAAGAATTGATGCTTTTGAACTGTGGTGTTGGAGAAGACTCTTGAGAGTCCCTTGGACTGCAAGGAGATCCAACCAGTCCATTCTGAAGGAGATGAGCCCTGGGATTTCTTTGGAAGGAATGATGCTAAAGCTGAAACTCCAGTATTTTGGCCACCTCATGCGAAGAGTTGACTCATTGGAGAAGACTCTGATGCTGGGAGGGATTGGGGGCAAAAGGAGAAGGGGACGACAGAGGATGAGATGGCTGGATGGCATCACTGACTCGATGGATGTGAGTCTGAGTGTCCTCCGGGAGATGGTGATGGACAGGGAGGCCTGGTGTGCTGTGATTCATGAAATCGCAAAGAGTCAGACATGACTGAGCGACTGATCTGATCTGATCTGATTTGATATTCCAAGCATACGCCATGGGTTGAAACAAGGATGAAAAAAAAATAAAATCTAGGTTTGCTTACTTCCCTTTTCATACTGTTGTTATAAAGAACAACTTCTACATGATAGCAGGGATATCTTTTAACTGGAATTGTTCTCTATTACAAAATTTGGGGCTCAGAGTGTGCATGTCATGGCTGATCAAATAGTTGCTCCATTTTTGGTGATAAACGGAAGAATGTGAACAAGGCTGGCCTCTCCAGTGTGCTGCATATTATAAAAGTTAAGAGAGAGGCATAGAGTGTTATACCTGAGGAGACAAGACTCAGGAATTTTTGCCCTTGAGTTGAAGTAAATCAAGGAACACGATATTTTTACTCATCAAATAGAACATTATGAAAGTTTAAAAACTTAGTTACTTTTTGCTCATTTTAATGATATTCTATACTACATGCTCTTATATATAGTTTAATGGAGTTCTTCAAAGGATTATACTGGTTCTATATTCTCCATGTTTTCTTTTTTCTTCTAAAAGTCACCTGGTTAATTAAGAACATGGAGCTAATGGTGCTGTAATCAAGAGATTCATATACCAGAGATAGCTTAGCTTCTTCGGTTCCAAGATACTCAACCCAACCATGTTTTTCAAAAATGTATGCAATTATGTACACAATACTTAAAATTTGGAGGAGAATAAAGTATGGGGCAGGACCAATCAGGAATAAATATTAATTGAGAGCGCATACTTGACTGAGAGTAAGTCAGTGGTATTATCTCTGTACACAAAGAATAGCAGAGTATACTGAATTTAATAGATGGGACTACAGTCATTATTTATTTAAGGGAGATTTTTAGGAACTTTTTGTAGTACGATACCTGAAAAAGATATGAAAGTTTTAGCTGTATGAAACTTTCAGGGTGAAATGTGAAACTCTTTTCTACGGTTTTGGATTTCGTTTTGAAACTCAAAACTCAGCCCCATTTTGGAGAGTTTGCAGACGTTGGCTACATCCAAGCATCTCACAGGCCTTTCAATCTCTGCTAACCTTTTTATCCATTACAGGAACTTGGAGCCTTATGTTTTAAGTCTGCCTGCCTCTTGGTAGGTCACATACTTTTGTGAGTCAACAGTAGCAGAATTATATGTTGTTAGTGTAAGAGGGCAAAAGTTCTTTAGACATTATTCAGTATGAGCCATTTTTCTGAGGAAGAAGCATTCCTAAACCCAACTACAATAGAAAACAATTCTTGACATTTGTGTAGTAATTGGCAAAGGCTAAGTTATACTGTAGTTACAAACAACTCCAAATCTCAGTGGTCTGAAAAACCAAGTTTTGATTTTCAGTGATACAGCCTGTCTCATGTGGTCATCAAGGCAATTCTGTCCACTGCATTCACTCAAAAATCCTGGATTGTGGAACTTGCAGGAGGAAGCAGATATGATGAATTGCCTGTTGGTAATGAGCTTTTATGGACATATCACATATGTCATATGCCATTGGCCAAAGCAAGTCACATAAGCTTGCCTAGTTTGACAGTGGATGAGGTGGGGCAGTCCTTCCCTCTGAAGGCTATGCTTTCATATGGATGCAAGGATAGAAGAACTGTACCAACTGTGAGCATCCCTGTATTCTATCTTCAAGTTGAGAGACATAGAGAAATAAATTATCTTAGTGTTCAATTTTACTGTTTCAAAACTTCCTAGAAAATATATTTTATTTTAAATATTGGAATTTCACACTCAATGATCTTTCTGTGTGTGTGTGTGTGTGTGTGTGTGTGTGTGTGTATGTATGTAAAGTGGTTATTAGAGCACACTCCCAAGCCAAAGCTTAGGTCTTTCACTTACTAGCTTGGTGACCTCAGGCATCTTGCTTGACATCTTTGTGTTTCATCTCTAAAATGGTTCTAATAATAGTCACCAGTTTATAAGGCCATTGTGAGAATTTAGAGAGAAAATATATGCAAGAGACTAAGCCAGATCCTGCCACAGAATGGGCACTTAATGCATATTATTGTGGCACTGTTTTTATTTCCTCCTTTTGAATCCTCTTGGTCTATTTAGATTTTTAATATCGTTTTTGTCTCTTAGAATCTTGTCCTTCACCCCATAAACCTATGTGGTCATCAATGCCTTGAAGTTCATGCCTTTAATGTAGGCATCAACAAACTATGGTCCTATGAGTGGAGAATAGTTTCCATATTTTTAAAGGGTTGTAAAAAGCAACAACAAGAATAATTGTGATGCAGAACCTGAAATATTCACTGTATGCCCCTGTACACAAAAGCTTGCCAGTTCCTACTCTAAAGTCTTGTAGCTGTGGCCTCTTTTCACAGCTGACAACTGCATTTATTCCATTGCTGTCTTATTCCTCATCTCATTTTCTGGTCCTGGTTGACTTCCCAATACCCAACTTGCACACTCAGATTTCTGCCTGGAGGACAAGTGGTTAGGACAAGGACATTTTCTACTTAATTTTATTCCTAAGTTAATTTAGCAATGATAAATATTTACTGGATTCTTTTCTGAGCATCAGATTAAGTTAGTTAATACTGAAGCTTCTTAGAGCAGAATTGATAATTTGGGCAGTACCTGAGGAGAATTTCTCTTTTAAGATGGGAAAAAGCCTGGGGAGGAGCCAGGAGAGAGAGGTAAGTTGTTGGAACAGGAAAAAAAAAAAAAAGGTAAGGAATAAGTGATGGAGCCAGAGAGGGGAGTGAGGATCATAGGGTATTCAAAGAGGTATTCATTCATTCTTTCTACACATATTTAAAAATGCCATATTGCAAAAACATCGCTATAGACATGGGACATGATGGTGAACAAAACAAAATAAAAAGACTAGGCCATCATAAAGTTTACATTCTTAAAGACAGATAGTAAACAAACAAATAATTAGAACCTTTCTCATAGTTTGAAGGCAAATCATTCTCACATTAATTTTATGAACTTGGGTTGTATTATCCTAATATTGTCTGTGGAACCAATACAGACACACACTGGAATCACATCACACTAGCTCACAAGAGCCAGTTATTAAATTGGGGGAGGGGTGGATTTGGGGAATTAGTTTTTAAACACAGCCATTGTTTAAAATTAAATAATGTAAACTTATAATTAAATAAATTGTGTCTCAGTGGTAAAGAGTTCGCCTGCCAATGCAGGAGACACCAGAGACGCAGTTTCGATCCCTTGGTTGGGAAGATCCCTTGGAGGAGGAAACAGTAACCCACTTCAGTATTCTTGCCAGAAAGATCCCATGGACAGAGGAGCCTGGCGAGCTACAACCCATAGGGTCTCAGGGAGTCAGACACAACTGCGTGATGGAGACCACACACAAATACTCCAGACCTATCACATCCTTATCATTTTGCTACTCTTTACTGTTAGCTATGCTATTGAGGTTATTCATATCATTTATATACTGATGGTAGACATGTTATAATGATGTGCACCCAGCTCAATACCATGTCATTAGCAAGTCATAGAGCCAGAAGTCCAACTTACACACCTCAATGACTCCAATCTGCCTATCCTTACACTTCTCAAATCGTAGTTCTTAGACAGTCTGCATCAGATCCCCCGGCAGGGGATAAGCACTAGAGATTCTTGGATCTTGAACCAAAGCTCCTGATTCAGAATTTCTGGAACTGGGGCCAAAGAACCTGGAAACTTCTTATTCACTGTAGGCTTTTTATATGCTCTTTGTAAAATAAGAGAACCATGTGTTCTTCATCATAGTTTCTCTCAAACATTATCTTTCTAAACAATCAGATCAGATCAGTCGCTCAGTCATGTCCAACTCTTTGCGACCCCATGAACCCCAGCACGCCAGGCCTCCCTGACCATCACCAACTCCCGGAGGTCACTCAGACTCACATCCATCGAGTCAGTGATGCCATCCAGCCATCTCATCCTCTGTCGTCCCCTTCTCCTCCTGCCCCCAATCCCTCCCAGCATCAGAGTCTTCTCCAATGAGTCAACTCGTCGCATGAGGTGGCCAAAATACTGGAGTTTCAGCTTTAGCATCATTCCTTCCAAAGAAAGCCCAGGGCTGATCTCCTTCAGAATGGACTGGTTGGATCTCCTTGCAGTCCAAGGGACTCTCAAGAGTCTCCTCCAACACCACAGTTCAAAAGCATCAATTCTTCGGCACTCAGCCTTCTTCACAGTCCAATTCTCACATCCATACATGACCACAGGAAAGACCATAGCCTTGACTAGGCGAACCTTTGTTGGCAAAGTAATGTCTCTGCTTTTGAATATGCTGTCTAGGTTGGTCATAACTTTCCTTGCAAGGAGTAAGCGTCTTTTAATTTCATGGCTGCAGTCACCATCTGCAGTGATTTAAGATTCCACAATCTGAAATAAATTGTGATTTTGAGAGAGTACAGAAATAAGAGGTACTTGCAGGAAAAATTATTTTTCTTTACTTCTTTGGCTGTTATTATTGGAAAGAAAGTTTAGTGGACATGCTTTATCTCTCTCTCTCTATATATATATATATATATACACATTTATATTTACTTAGGTATATACATGTGTATTGTATGTACATGGATGTACATATGTGTGTGATTCACACTGTATATGATAATCTTGGTCAAGTATGTTCAAATGGCAAGAATAATAACTTCACAGAGCCACTCTAATGCTCTCTTTCCCCAAACCTTGTTGAGAGATCATGTGCTCTTATTGTCAAGGATTTCTCAGGAGGGGTATATTCTGTAAGATCCTCCTGATTTAGTCAAAGCCAGATAGCAAAAGAAAACAGCCAGCCACCTCATGTGCTTTTCACCAGTCTAAAAGAATCGGAGTGATTCCCCTAGGTCTGAACCTTATTCCTTCCTGTAGTATATCAACTTCCAAAGGATTTTAAAGAATACAGCACAACAGGGTAGTCACTTAAGGCAGAAAATGCGTCTTCACCAATGCGGAGCCTCCTGTTGGAATGGATTAATCATCAAAGTCGATTATTCTGTCAAATTCTCCAAGGGTGAAATCACACATCTTTACCACTGGTGTGTGGGGCTGGCATTACCTTCATCTTACTGGCACAGATACAAACTGTGAGTAACTTGTATGCACTGCAAAGGAGGAACTGCTGATACATTTAAAAGGGAGCTGCTTCTCCAGCAGCACCTGCCCAGAAGTTGTTGAAAAATTATACTCCATGCCCGTCTTTCAATATTCCCTACTGATAGGTCAGCAGTTATTAGAAAACTACTGATAAGAATCTGCTTGGTGCTTCTGGGATCATGTTAACCAAAATGGAACCACTGAGTCAGAGAAAAGCAGAGAGATGAATCAGAGAAGCTAACATCTCTGTCTTTTTTGCCAGTTTATATCATATCCAACCTTCAGGGCAAAAGCAAATTCTTAACTCTTTGCAAGATTTTCCCCATCACTACAGAGAGTTTATCCCTTGCCCTGTTGTCGTTGTCTCGCTGGTTCTCTGATCACCACCACACTGTCATAGCTTCCAGTCTTTACTGACATTTATCTTACATTATTGGCATTTCCTTATATGCATTTCTCTGATGAATTGTTTAGCTCTTTTAGGCTAGAAATATGCCATAGCTTTTTCTATGGCCTCTGCAGTATTAAGCACATAGTAGATACTTAATAAATTCTCCCTAATAAATTCTAGTTGGTTGACATATTAAAGGGAATGATATTGTTCTCTGGCTTTGGTAATGTATTTTTGTATTTAAAAAAATGTTTCACTTGAAAGTAACTACTCCAATCATGAAGTATTTTCTTTTTCTGTCCTTACAATCTAGAATAGAAACATAATTAAAATTATTAATACTTGAGAGCAGAGAAAAACAAATCGCATTAATATTTACATAGTATGCTATGGCTTCCTATTGAAGTTTCACGTGTATTTTTCTGCCACATCCCAGAGGAGTAGCCCCAAGTTCTAGTGGCAAAAGCAGACTCAGAAGTGATAAATAGCTTACCTATCATCTTATGGTTAGGAAGTAGCTAGGCTGGGACTTGAACTCATGGCATTCAACTCCAAGTTCTATACTCTTTCGAGCACAGTACCTAACTATCTGGAGGCTGAGTCCTTGTCTTTGTCAGTAAAGCACTGTGTGACCTTAAGTCATGAAACCTCACTAAGAAGCTCTTACATCAACAATAAAATAAAATAACTAGGGCCCCAACATTTAGTCATCTAACATGTGAGGTCCTGTTATTATGTAGTCATTGGTCACAGCCATGCTGAGCTACCTGGAACTTCTAAGGCCTGGCTTCTGAAAGTAAAGATCCCTGGCTGCAGTTTAGCGCCACCTGGTGGCAATTGTTCAGCCTGGCTCAAAAAATCAAATGGGGATAAGTGTGCATGTGATGGATGCTGCTGCTGCTGCTGCTGCTGCTGCTAAGTCGCTTCAGTCGTGTCCGACTCTGTGCGACCCCATAGACAGAAGCTCACCAGGCTCCCCTGTCCCTGGGATTCTCCAGGCAAGAACACTGGAGTGGGTTGCCATTTCCTTCTCCAATGCATGAAAGTGAAAAGTCAAAGTGAAGTCGCTCAGTCGTGTCCGACTCTTAGCGACCCCACGGACTGGAGCCTACCAGGCTCCTCCGTCCATGGGATTTTCCAGGCAAAAGTACTGGGGTGGGGGTGCCATTGCCTTCCCCGGTGATGGATGCTAGAACGTCTACAATAGGAACAGTAGTTTCAAGAACCTCTGGGTTCATTAATGCCAATTACTTCTGCCTGGTGCAAAAAAAAAAAAAAATTAGTCCTGGAGAATTTCTCAACCTCCATGAGAAAATGAGAACTTTAGTGTACTTCCATTTTTAAACAGTGGCTGGATGGAGAATAGAAGTTATTCACTAGTCAGATTATATCTGAATTTATATAAACATCAGGCACATTATTACAAGATGTAATTGTACTTTGAATTCTTGTGCTAAAAATCAAGTGAGATAATGTCTTTGAAAAGGGCTTTTGCAAAGTTTAAGGCACTAATAGAATGCAAGGGATTATCATAAATTGGTAATTCCTTTAGAGAAAATTGTCCAGTGTTAATAATAAATATGACAAAATGCGCATTTTTTTCATTTTAAGTCCATACGTTCTGCTGCTCTGATTTGTCCTTGCCCTGATTCTGTCTTCAAAAGAATTCTGAAAAACAAAGTCGACTGATCCCTAGTTCAAAAACTCTTCAATAATTCATACCTCCCAGAACCCCTCATTGCTTGTTATTAAAACACAATTCCAGTGCCTTACTTTGCCATGTTTATGTACCCCCCTTTTACACATATTTCCTTATTTAGCCTCCACAGAAATTCCATTTAACAAATGAGGCCCAGTTGCAGAGAGTTGACTTATTAAAGATCATCCATTTATTAAATGTCAAATTTGATCCTCTAACTCAAAGTCCACTAGCTCCAATTATATTACTTTTTTCTACTGCTTCTTCCTTTGTCTGACATTTGTGGTTTTGTATGATCTTACCCCAAACTATTTTTCCAAGTTCATTTTCAGCCCCTTCTAGTTTATTCTTCTGCATAGGCATGCCTTTTTCAAATTTGAAATATTTTACAAGTTGTCGTCTGTAAAGCTTATTTACTTAAAAAACCCAAGAGATGGTGATGTCTGGATCAGCACTACCATCATCCCAGTCACCAGTTAAATTGTGCTGATAGTAATTGAGATGCCTCACAGTATAAATATACTGTGTTAATTATGTGGTAGTTAGAATCACCATGCCTTTTCACTGGTCTTGTAAATGATACCAAAAAAAAGAGAAAAATATACACACGTGCACACATGCCATAGACACTTCGATGCTAAATAAAAGTGTAACCATACACAAAACAAGCTTATTAGGCAGGCTGTATTATATATTATAATCATATAATATAACTTGGATAGGCTTGGGTTTGTTTCCTCTCACAGACATTTATTAACTTGTCACCTTGAGCATATTACCTAATCTCCTTGAACCTTAGTGTTGTCTTATATAAAATGGGGATGGTTGTAAGTGCAGAGAGCTTCCCTGGTGGTTCAGTGGTAAAGAATCTGCCTGCAATGCAAGAGACTGCCTGCCGTGCAGGAGACGCAGTCTTAACCCCTGGGCTGGCGAGTTCCCCTGGAGAAGGAAATGGCAACCCACTCCAGAATTCTTGCCTGGGAAATCCCATGGACAGAGGAGCCTTGTGGATTACAGTCCATGCGGTCGCGAGAGTCAGACACAACTTACCGACTAAACCACCACCAACTACCGTAATTGCAGAAGCTTTATCCTAAAATATTTATAAAGAAGAGTTTTAGGTAATATTAATACATATGCAGAGTGCTTACCACAAATTATAGTAAGAAGTAAAACTCATCATATATTAGTTATTACTGTTATTATATTTAGCGATGTTGTTACTGTTATTAGTCATTACACCCTTCATTGTGCCTGATTATCTGGGTAAGATCAAAGCCAACTGGAATGAATGATATAATTAATAGACTGATAAGTGTCTCTAAACCAGCAGTCCTTTGTGAATAATATTTTATGATGGGTTCCATTTTCAAATTAAATTTAACAGCCTTGATAGCTATGCAGAGCCCAATACCGAAATACTGAGTCATCTCATTGGATAATTTTCTGTTAGAAGTAGTGGGTGTCGAATTTAAATGACTGACTTCACTGGAGCCACAGCCATCCTTAACATGCAGAGAAAACTTTCCCCAGTTTACATGTCGCGTTTACCTTACATAGAGCATACGTTTATTTGAAAGATGTCATTATGACCTCCAGTAACCTGGCCATAGTCAGTGACTGTAAGTGAACTAACAACCATCTAGGGATGAAAACAAATGGACAGAAAGTCAATTTATTATCTACATCGCTCTACTGGTTTTCTTAGGAGCTGTCCTGTATGCTTTCCATTCTGAGTCAACCCTGCTCCATCCGTGTCCTTTTTCAAGATTCACTTTTCCATGTTTTACACAGTTCACAAGACTTAGCTCTCAAGTGTCCCATAAATGAATATTGAAATAGAATGAATTCCCTTGATATCTAAAACTTTAATCCTAAGTTTACGGAGTTTTCTTATTTATTTATGATTACTTACTCTTATTTATGATTAACTTTATCTATGATTAATTTACTATTTATTGATCACTAATACTAGTAATAGCTAGTGTTCATTATATTGAGCGGGTACCCCCAGCATAGTTTTGTTAAAACATTGGAGCTGCAGATTAAGCTCAGTCATTTCATGAAAAGTATCTCCAGGTAACCTAATTTCAAGAGAACATCTCACTGCCCTGCCAGTCAGCCAGATCACTCTTATTTTCTTTAAGGAGAAAGTCTGACTTGTTTTCCAATTCAATTAAGTGTGTTAATTCATGTCCGCAGAACCATATTCTCTCTTCTGAATTTGATCCTTAAATAGATACATAGAGGAAGCATGAACCCTTACCAAGAGTTGTGTCACCTGGAGGGAAGAAGCCCCAGACCACTTCAGTATTTCAGATGTGCTTTTAAAGCACTTTCCCTTAACAGAGGGGCTTCCCAAGTGGCACTAGTGGTAAAGAACCCACCTGTCAATGCAGGAGACTTAAGAGCCCTGGGTTTAGTCCCTGGGTTTGGAAGATCTCCTGGAGGAGGGCATGGCAACCCACTCCAGTAGTCTTGCCTGGAGAATCCCATGGACAGAGGAGCCTGGTGGCCTATAGTCCGTAGGGTCACACAGAGTTGGACACAACTGAAGCACCTTAGCGTGCACACACATGCACACACGCACACATACACACGCCTTTAACAGAGGCTGTATCCTAGAGCTTTCCCTTTGTTTTGGCAAGCTGGGGTTTTTAACACTTGGCTGTGAGACGCTGTAAAAATGGGTTGTGCCTTTTATTTGTAAAGACAGAAGTAGACCTCTGTGAATGCAAGGGTAAAAGAGAGAACTAGTGAAAACAAAACTACATTGTTGAGAACTTAGAAAATGATTCCCTTGAATCACCTATGCAGGTGAAATCCTGGAACATCTGCTACTTTGAACAGTTCACATACCCCAATTAAGAGACAGCTGCCCCAAGACACAGAGCATGATACAAACTTGGCATTCGTAAGTAAGTATGGAATGACTGGATTTCACCACAATTTATTTAGCCTTCTATTTTTGTATGCTGCTGCTGCTGCTAAGTCGCTTCAGTCGTGTCTGACTCTGTGCGACCCCATAGACAGCAGCCCACCAGGCTCTCCCGTCCCTGGGATTCTCCAGACAAGAACACTGGAGTGGGTTGCCATTTCCTTCTCCAATGCATGAAAGTGAAAAGTGAAAGCGAAGCCACCCAGTCGTGTCCGACTCTTAGCGACCCCATGGACTGCAGCCTACCAGGCTCCTCTGCCCATGGGATTTTCCAGGCAAGAGTACTGGAGTGGGTTGCCATTGCCTTCTTGCATATTTTGTATGCTGCTGCTACTGCTGCTAAGTCACTTCCGTCGTGTCCAACTCTGTGCGACCCCATAAACGGCAGCCCACCAGGCTCCCCTGTCCCTGGGATTCTCCAGGCAAGAACACTGGAGTGGCTTGCCATTTCCTTCTCCAGTGCATGATACATGCATGCTAAGTCATGTCCAGCTCTTTGTGACCCCATGGACTGTAGCCCACCAGGCTCCTCTGTCCATAGAATTCTCCAGGCAAGAATACTGGAGTGGGTCGCCATTCCCTTCTTCAGGGGCTCTTCCCCATCCAGAGGTCAAACCCATGCCTCTTATGTCTCCTGGATTGGCAGACAGGTTCTTTACTACTACATTTATAGCCATATGTATTTATCTGTAGATAGATAGCTATAAATATATTTCATATAAATTTAATAGACCGATTATATAGCATAAAATTAATGAGACTGCAGTTCTTAATTTTGTATTATATGTAAATATTCTATACTATAAAACACATTATATTTTATACTATATAAGCTGAGATAATGTATATGGTATCCCATTAAAATTTATATGTAATTATATAATCTGACCATGTTCTAGATATATCAAAAGTCATTTTATCTATTTGTTTTTATTATTTGAGTACAGCTACTACAAAATTTAACATTACATATAAGGCTAGCAAATATATTTCTATAGATGTTGCCAGACTTGTTGGATACAAAAACCTAATGTCTATCCCTGTCCCTTTGAAGTTTTTCTCCTTATTTACCCCTCTGCTTGCAAAAACCTTTATTTCCTATCAAAATATTTTCTAGACTAGGTCTAAATTTCTGTTTTATTGAAATGTGGTAAATTCTTTGGATCTTTATTTCTGTTATTTTTGATTCTATATTTTTGGATAAAATTTCTTTCTCTACTTTTGCAGTGCACCATCTAGAAAGCCCTTTGCCTTGTTTTCCTAATGGAGAAATTTTTCAAGGTGCACCTGCATAACTGATTTAACTTCCTGCAGTGTCAGTTCTCTTGTCTAGCCTCCAAGAAATCTTATTTTTCTTTTACAGTTGTTTCCTTAAAATGATTCCTTTCAGTCCTATCCAGACACCTTTGCACATCAACTGGCATTTCCTTATGGCTTTTCTCCCCTCTGTCCTATACTGCCATGTCTTCCTGTCTTTTATTATTGATATAATTTACTTTCTGAAAAAGTTGCATATTGCAAGTCATTTTTAAGAGTATATGGTTCTTCTAAGTCAGACAGTATATACCTTTCATTCTTTTTTAGTAAATTATCTAGGCTATTCAAATTTCCTCATCCTTGAATGAGAAGAGAGAATTGGAAATTCCAGAACTGGTTTTTCCCAGGAGACCAAGGTCTCTGGGAATTAGAATACTCTCTGTCAATTAGAATACTTTTTAGGGAAAGGGGATACTATTCACAATTGTACCAATACTAGAGACATAAATTGGGATGCAGGATTGCTCTACCTTAACCTCACGCTCTGTCATGTGAACAGTGGTCCAATGGTCCTTTTGAGATCTATAGCAGGAAGATTGGAGACACAGCTCAGAACTCAGAACCCAGTTTCTATGATTTACCAGTGTTTAGTGGATTATATATGCTGCACTAAGAAGGCTTCTCCTTGTCCCTCCCTCTCTAAGTGCTTACCTCCAAAGGATGCAGTGCCCTAAGCAGATCTCTTCTATTTATTCTTTCCATGTATCATCTCTCCAAGTAGCTTTCTTTCCAGGTAATTAGTTCTAGGGAAAGGGGTAGTTGGGTCCTTGAATAGACAGGTTCTTATGAATAGAGGTAGAAAACAGTATCCTGATCATGTCAAAAAATAGAGGCAAAATATCCCAAGATACTGTGGAAGCAGTTTACAGGAAAGAGAGAAGTAAGGTTGCTTACTTTTTAACTATATAGATTTCTTCTATTTTCTGCTTGTCTAGCCATTAATTGCTTTATGTAGTGGCCTTTCAGCTGGGGAAGTTCCATCACTTTCTAACAGTTAACTTTTGGATGTCTCCGATGCTATGCTTTTTTGTTTCATCTTCTGGTTCTTGCTTTGGTATTTTAATAAAAAAATGGAGAGGCTACATTATGATTACCAGTGATGTTAGATTTTAATTTTTATCATTGGCTCCTACATAATACTTAGCATCCTGTAAAATTGAAATCTTCTTTCTTCTCCCTATCTGGAGAGGAGAAGGCTGAAGGGAACCCGATGATTAATAGTCCAGATTTGTAGTGATAAAGAGGGGAATTAGTTTTTATATTGTGTAAAGAAGTAGTTCAAGAATAGCTAATCCCAAGAATCTTCTGAGCTACTCAACTCTGCCAAGGAGTTCTCTCTTGGTACCTTCACGGATAGGACCCATTATTAAATAGCCAGAAGAAGCTTTCCTTTTTAGTATCAAATCTGCTTTGTATGAGTACAAGTCAAGGTGATGGGGATCAGAAACATTAAGATGGTGTTCCTGATCATAAATGAGTTTATAGTATTAATAAAATTAGCAGAATATCACTTCCTAAGCATCCAATAAATAAATGATTCCGGTGGTAGTTGCAGCAAGGACCTAGGGAGAAGCTGCCCACTGTGGGCTACTAGAAAGCATCGTGATGGAAGGACATGTGCATTAAGATCTGGCAGGACAGGAGCCCTCTGATAAGTTAGGGAAGGACTTTAGCAGGGAACTGTGAGTAAACACTAGGGGAGGAATGTGTGTAGGACATTCAGAGGACAGAAGAGTTTGGAAAGTAGGCAGGGGTTATATAAAGGAATGGCAACAGACAAATTTGGTTACATGAGTGATAATAAAGTTGAACCAGTTTTTAGGGCCCCTAAATGCCAGGCTAATGTGAAAATAATAAATCTCTAGAAATGTTGAATCATCCTCCAAATGATCTTTAATTATAGCACTTAGGTTTTAAAATGTTCACTGTACAAGTTTCTTTGTTGTCTGAGATTTTGGTTGACGTTCTGTTTCTTCTTAAAGAAACATCTAATGAAACCATGGACTGTGGGACTCTTGGGTGGCTGTTCAGTTCTTTTATGACACTTCTGGAACTAAAGCTTTTTTAAAAAAGTTACAAATACTTGTTTAATTTCTGTTTAAGGAATCAAATAGTTTTGACCTGTTCTCTCAGCAAAAGGTGTTCAAAATTTTGTCAACTGTGAGTAAATCAACACAAACTATTTAATGAATGAAAAAACCAGTAGCCATCACTACATAGTACTTTGCTCAGGTTACAAACTAATTATAGCACTTACCTCATTACAGTGTGGCTTTTAGTTGAAAAGAGGATAGAAAGTCAGCAATCATAGAGCAATCAAGACAAGTGGAAATTCAACAGCAGGCAAAGGAAAGAAGCTACATTAGATAAAAGAAATACCAAGATAAAAAAGCAAGGAATCTGAATAGATCATGGTATGTTAACCAAAATAGCATAAACCATAGTAGAAAAGAATATGAAAAAGAATGGATACGTATGTATAACTGAGTCACTTTGCTATACAGCAGGAATTAACACACATTATAAATCAACTGTACTTCAATAATTTTTTTTTTTTTAATCAAGCAGTCTGTGTGGCTGAAGTGTTAGATTCATGGAGAGATGTCATGAGAGATGAGATCAGCAAGACAGATTTGGGGACTTCCCTGGTGGACCAGTGGTTAAGTCTCCATGTACATTCAATCCCTGGTAAGGGAAGTTCTACATGCTGTGCAGTGCAGGCCCAAAAAAAAAAGATAATTTTGGAATCAGACTGTGAAGAGCTCAAACCACTTCTTAAACAAGTGTGTAGATAAATTTTTGTATGATTTTCATAAAAATTACAATAGTACTCATATTAAAGAAGAGAATAAATGTATTGAAAATATGTCATAAGTTCTGAACTGTCTAAAAATTTAGTCTCCACTAGAACTTATAGAACCTAGGGACTTTTTATTCCCAGTGGTTTCAAGAGCCTAGATATTAACTTATCACACAGAATTCGTTGTTGTTCAGTCCCTAAGTTGTGTCCAACTCTTTGGACACCATGGACTGCAGCACACCAGGCTCTGAATAGACTGGATTAAGCTGCAAAAACAAAGGATTCTAAAATCTCAGTGTCTTAAACAAACGATGTTCCATATTCATCAAAAGTGAGCCCTAGGGACTTCCCTGGTGGGGCAGTGGAAAAGAACCTGCCTGCCAATGCAGGGGGCATGGGTTCGATCCCTCTGCTGGGAAGATTCCTTGTGCTGAGGAGCAACTATGCCTGTGTGCCATGAATGGGGAGGCCCACGCTCTACAACAAGAGAAGCCACCACAATAAGTATGCATAAGGCAAGGAAGAGTAGCCCCACTTGCTGCAACTAGAGAAAGCCTGAACCAAGCAACAAAGACCCAGTGGAGCCCAAAATAAATAAATATTTTGTTTTTAAATGAAAGAAAGTGGGCCCTAGCACCGCCCCATGATATCTTTAGTTCATGACCCCAGCTGGTGGAGCCTTTATGTGAAAGAACATGTAAGAGAGGGAAAAGATCATGCTCGAGCACAGACTGGGTTTTCTAGCTTCCAACAAGAAGTGACGCATGGCAGTTCTGCACGCCTTTCACTGGCCAAAGCAAGCTCCCTGAAAAGCCCATCAAGGAGGCAGGGAAGGTTCCTGTTGTCCTAGAGAGAGACAGGAAATACATGAGCTACCAGATGTCCGGTCTACATCACCAAACCACACCCAAAATCCATCTCAAAACTTGAGATTTCTTCAATACTTCATTTCTACTTTGTATTTGAGTGAAGTCATCAAGGTGAGGTCCCTACTGTGTTGGTTTGCTAGAGAGACACTTCTACTATAAGTAGAGGTATATCTTTAATATTCATTTAAACTTGTAAAAGAAACTCCTCTGCTTCTCCCACCCTTTTTCAATGTTCATAAAACAGCTGTGTGCCAGGATGCTGTGCTCAATGTTTTCAAGTGCATTGTCTCATTGAATTTGCAGAACTGGGCAGCATGTGTTAGATAAGAAGGCTCTGAAAGCTTAGGTGCCTGTCTGAGAACATATCACTAATAAGTGTAATAAGGTTGTTTTTAAGAGACCCACAGTATCATATATCTGATGTTCTCATGGACTTGTTAAAGAGATTTGAAAGTGAATATTTTAAGGAATTACTTAATTTAAATAAAACATTCATTTAAAATTATTTATTTGACATACTTACTGAAGTTTTGTTTCTCTAGGTAGTTGTATGTCTGAGTTAGATTCATTAATGTTTATCCTATAACTAGTGCTTACTCGTTCAGTCATGTCTGACTCTCTGTGACCCCATGGACTGTAGCCCACCAGGCTCCTCTGTCCATGGAGTTCTCCAGGCAAGAATACTGGAGTGGGTAGCTATTCCCTTCTCCAGATCTTCCTGACCCAGAGATCAAACCCGGGTCTACTGCATTGCAGGCAGATTCTTTACCGTTTGAGCCACCAGAGAAGTCCATCTTATAGCTGCTGCTGCTAAGTCACTTCAGTCGTGTCCGACTCTGTACGACCCCAGAGACGGAAGCCCACCAGGCTCCCCCGTCCTTGGGATTCTCCAGGCAAGAACACTGGAGTGGGTTGCCATTTCCTTCTCCAATGCATGAAAGTGAAAAGTAAAAGGGAAGACGCTCAGTCATGTCTGACTCTTAGCGACCCCATGGACTGCAGCCTACCAGGCTCCTCCATCCATGGGATTTTCCAGGCAAAAGTGCTAAGAAGTACTTAAAATGGGGATGCAGTTTTCCAAGGAAAATTTAATGATTTGTAATTTTCTTTGAGCCATCTTTACAATGCTTTACTTTTTTCAACATGGTAATAGTGTTGAGTTTTAGTAAATCATCAGTTCCTTTACAATGTCCTACATTGCCCTTATATTAAAGCCATAACTATAAAGCTACTTTGATTACATTATTCTGAAGCATTTAGTAGCCTCTAGGTTGCCATACTGATCTACTTTAAATTCCTCATTAAGAGCCTCAATAAATGGCCTTCACCTTTTGGCCTAATACAGCTAGATTCTTCTTATGTTCCCCAAACTTTTCTCCCATGACTCATTGTCATGAGAGTTCTCCTCATGATTAATACAACTTCACTTCATCTTTACTGAACTGTCTTTCCATTGTCAAAGTACAACCTGGGGTTTTTCCAAGTGAAGCTTTTTTTTGCATTATGCATGTTGTTTTTCCTGAGAAATATCAGTAATCTCAGATATGCAGATGACACCACCCTTATGGCAGAAAGTGAAGAGGAACTACAAAGCCTCTTGATGAAAGTGAAAGTGGAGAGTGAAAAGATTGGCTTAAAGCTCAACATTCAGAAAACGAAGATCATGGCATCTGGTCCCATCACTACATGGGAAATAGATGGAGAAACAGTGGAAACAGTGTCAGACTTTATTTTTCTGGGCTCCAAAATCACTGCAGATGGTGACTGCAGCCATGAAATTAAAAGACGCTTACTCCTTGGGAGGAAAGTTATGAACAACCTAGATAGCATATTCAAAAGCAGAGACATTACTTTGCCAACAAAGGTTCGCCTAGTCAAGGATATGGTCTTTCCTGTGGTCAT